>JANBPO010002596.1:13455345-13820465 GCA_024336825.1 Amorphophallus titanum
ATCCCCACCGGGATCTCGGAGACCGTCAGACCCTGCCGAGTGGCGAGCACGATCGACTCGACCGTGTCGCCGAGCCACTCCACCGGGTAGTGCACCGAGAACACCGCGAGCGCACGCGGGCCCGCGATGCGGAATCCGCTCGTGGCATCCGTGAGCTTCGAGCGCGCATAGAGCGAGACGACCCAGGCGATGCAGCGCTGCACCCCGCGTCGAGCGGCAGAGGAGCGGAACGTTCCCCCCTTGGCGAAACGGCTTCCGATGACGATGTCGGCGTGCTGAGCGGCGGCGACCAGTTCGGCGATGTGCTCAGGGCGATGTTGACCGTCGCCGTCGAACTGCACGACCGCCTCGTAACCGTGAGCTGCCGCGTACTTGAAGGCGGTTCCCATGGCGGCACCGACACCGATGTTGAACGCGTGCGTGAGCACGTGGGCACCCGCCTCACGCGCGATGCGACCCGTGTCGTCATGCGACCCGTCGTCGATCACGACGACATCACGCAGGGGATGCACTTCAGAGAGCGACGCGAGCACCGAAGCGATGACAGCGCCTTCGTTGAGCGCTGGGATCGCGACGAGGAACCTCACGACCACTCAGCCTAGATGAGTCTCCGCACTCGCCGTGCCCCCGCATCCAGGGGATCGACGGGGATCCGAGCCGCGAGCACGAACAGGAGGGTCGTGTACGCGAGTGAGCCGACGATCCAGACGATCATGGGCGAGAACGGCACGTTCCACCACCACTCCATGCCGGTGTTCAGGTTGACGCTCCCCGCGTCGATGCCGGTCAGGTAGCGGCGCATGTTGGTGTGAAGGGCCACGCCATTCGCGACGGAGAGCATGGCCGCCACGAGCAGTAGCTGCCCGCGCTTCCACCGCACCCGTGGCGCGCTCAGCGCGAGCAGGCCACCGAGAAGCACGATGAGCGGCAGCAGGTAGCGGGGCTGTACCTGCTGCCCGACGATGTGGCCCGCTTGCTGCAGCACATACACCGGCAGCACCCACAGCACGACGGCGGCGGCCGCCACGACAACCGCCTTGCGCCACTCCAGCGCGCGGATGCCGAGGAATCTTCAACGACAGGCCCCTTGCGGCGGCAGGTGGAATGGCGCCATGGCTTCCGGCCCTTGGGATTTCCCGGCCAGGGCGTAGGCTCGGCATGTCCCGCCATGCCTCCACCATTACGATGAGTCCGAAGGAACCCTGATGCGAACGATCCTGTCCTGCCTCGCCCTGTGCACCGGGCTGTTCACGACCAAGGGTATTAGTGGTAATTGGTCTAGATCTAGGGATTGAATATATATTGTCTCTTGTTGCATTTGGAGAAAATTAATGAAGAAATGAAATGCTAGTGGATTTGGGCACCCCCCTCTCTCCCCTTCTTGTTCTTGGTGTTCTTCCTCTCCATCCCCTCTCTTCTCCAGATCTAGATCTAAATCTTCCACATCTCTCTAATCTCTTCTTCTTCCCTTCTTCCTCTATCTATGGTGAATGTCCACTGCCACCGTCGCCACCGATCCTGCCACCATCAAGCTGTCACAACCACTTCTCCGAGCTGCTATCTTGGATTCTGACTTGTAAATCTAAAGCTTGAAGAGAAGGCCATAACTCCAGATCCGACCGTTGGATCGCACTGATATTTTGTGGGTTGGTCCCTCCATGTCTCCTACCCTCCCAGTTTAAAGTTCACGCCAATCCGAGGTCGTTTGCCCCCTATCCCAGTCAGTAGTTTGTTCCCCTCACAATCTACCTGTGAGCAGGCTAGCGTGATAGTCTGTGGTAGGAGATTTTTCCCACCTCCAAAACGTGGTCAGAATCCTACTAAAAAATTATGTGTGTCATCGTATCCCTCCCCTCTACTCACGACAAAATTCCTAGGTCTGAATTCCTTCATTTAATGCACGTTCAAAGCCTATAAATAGGATGGTTCCACTCTGCCCTGTGGATTCTGAGTTTCGGGATAGAACCATCACCCAGATTGCAGAGTGTGCCATTTACATTCATACAGTTGGATGGTTTTGAAATTACAATATGTCATAGCCCTTTCAGTGCTCTTCGCAACGGCGCTAACCTCGTCTTGATCCGACGTCGTGGCTGGGTGTATCGACCGTCCTCGTCAGGGCGCACAGATCCAACTTGAAGCAGAGCTGCGGGACAGTCTTGGGAATTAATTCCCAAGACATCGCCTGCCTCCTCTCCGATGATCGTTGTTCCCGGGGATCGACCCAAGACACTCCAGGAGCACCCCCGTCCATCACTGCAGCCAGGAACCACCCCGGACGTCACTATACCAATAGTGGGTCCTAAGTACTATCCTACGGGCCCGAGTGAACAGTGCTGAACCGGCCGACCGCATCCGCCCGAGGACCACCGATTGCTGCCCATCAACCCAACTCGTTACTCCCGGGTCCCACATGTAGCCCTTTACCTCTCTGAGTGGAGTGGGCAGAAATAATCAATTCTATAATTATTAATAATTGTTGTGCCAGGAGTACGGGTTCGGCCGGGGTCACCTTCCCCACGCCCAGAACGTGGAGGTACACCCGCTGCCCCCTTGTCATCGTAGTTACTTGCTTTCCTAGTATAGTTCTTACTGCCGCTGCTAGAGAGCATGCTAGGATCGTAGCTCGTACCATTCAATCATCGCTGCGAGAAAGAGAGCGAGACCCGTCCTGTGACCCGACCCGGGCACGAGAGAGAGCTTGACCACCCTTGACTCACTGCCAGTTTCTCAACCGTGCAGGTCCGACGCTTCCCTCGTTAAGGGACGAACATGAGCTTGCTAGAGTCCTAGGTGTGCATGTCCAATTGGAGTCGAGTACTCCGCGTCTTCATCCCGCATCACAATGGTATCAGAGGGTGGGAGCCTAAGCCAGGCCCTCTAGCTAGTATTCTCCCTCCCGGTTGGACGCAACCGTTAGCTGGGAGCCCACGGAACTAGCTTACAAACCGTAAACTGGGATCACCCCTACCGCTTCCCCTCGGCGGTTCGGCACTCCATTCATATTTAGGGTCACCCATTCTATCATAACTTCTTCGAAGTATCGTATTTTCAAACCCGCCGATCTTTTGTTATTTTCACCCCCCGTAATTTATTCTCACTCCAATCCATAGGGTATAATAAGGGTGACTCGCGTAGCCGTGAGAGGGTTTTTGACCCAGTAAGATTTTGAGTCACTCTATTCACAATAAATTTTTGGTAAAAAATATTTTTTAATGTGTCAAATTTATGCTATTTTCACCCCCTCCTCTATTCTTGCCTATTTCCATCAGTTTTATTATAATAATTATTCTTACACCTTTTCTGGTGTAAGATTGATGCCATTTGTAAAACCGTGGGAAAATTGAAGACACATTCATATTTAGGGTCACCCATTCTATCATAACTTCTTCGATGGTTCGTATTTTCAAACCCGCCGATCTTTTGTTATTTTCACCCCCTTTATTTATTCTCACTCCATTCCATAGGGTATGATAAGGGTGACTCGCGTGGCCGTGAGAGGGTTTTTGACCCAGTGAGATTTTGAGTCACTCTGTTCACTATAAATTTTTTAATAAAATATATATTTTTAATGTGTCAAATTTATGCTATTTTCACCCCCTCCTCTATTCTTACTCATTTCTATCAGTTTTATTATAATACTTATTCTTACGTCTTTTCTCGCGTAGGATTGATGCCATTTGTGCAACCGTGCGAAAATTGAAGACACATTCATATTTAGGGTCACCCATTCTATCATAAATTCTTCGAAGTATCGTATTTTCAAATCCACCGATCTTTTGTTATTTTCACCCCCCTTAATTTATTCTCACTCCAATCCATAGGGTATAATAAGGGTGACTCACGTAGCCGTGAGAGGGTTTTTGACCCAGTAAGATTTTGAGTCACTCTATTCACAATAAATTTTTTGGTAAAAAATATTTTTTAATGGAGGAAGCCTCACTCAGTTGAGTGAGGGTTGGACGTAGGGAGCCCATCGTGGTCTCGAACCACATTAAAAATTTACTATGTCTTGTACTTTGATTATGGCTTGTTGTGGTTTACATTTCATCTGTTTTAGTTACTCGCCATTCAAAGTCTCTGCACATTATTGCACACAAACACACATTCACATGTCAACTTATCACACACAGGTGAGCTTTGAGAGCATAATCCAAATTGCTACATCTTGCTCCTTGTTCATCTAGGCGCATAGGAATTAACTATTTATCTATCCATCATTCATCAAACTTGATCTTAATTTCTTGGAAGTTATTTTTTAGTGGGCCAATCAATTCACCCCCTTTCTTGATTGTCGTTACCCTGGACCCAACAATTGGCATCAGAGTCTCGGCTCTATTTATCTTGAGATCTCACGATCTATAGAGTGATTTTTGGCAACGACAACCTTCAGCAAAATGATCAAAATCTATTCAACCTCTTGTCCTCTGTGCTTTAAAGGTTGTAATTTTATTTACTGGAGATATAAGATGTGTGTTTATCTTGGTTTACATGAACCCAATGTTTGGAAGGTGATAAGTGAAGGTCCATACAAACTTCCTACTGAACATAACAAATGGGATGATATACATGTCAAGAAAAATGTACTGAATCTTAAAGCATTGAATTTTCTCATGAATTCTATTGAGTCTAATATACTTTCACAAATTCCAATGTGCAGGTCGGTAAGAGACCTTTGGGACGAGTTGGCACGAAAGTATGAAGAAGAAGTAATGGATCCATGCTTAATGGCTCATGGTGACCTCCCATTTACCTCAGTTCCCACCACCCATCTTTAACCTACACTTCCTAGTTCACAGGCACCAGAGTACCAACAACTTGCAGAGCCTGCCACGACTTCATCTTGGCGCTCCTTGGTGTTCAAGAGGCACCATCGGAAGCGTCTTTAGGTCATCTACGCAACGGTGGTTTTCTCGCCGTCTTCTGAACTCGTACCTGCCCGGAGGAGCCTTCACCGCCGGACTGCATGTTCCCTCCCAAGCAGACAACCAGAGAGGGCTTGCAAAGGCTCCCACGGTCTATTCTGTGGGATTCTTGGAGCGCATCTTGGCTGAGATCTTATACGTCAAGTCACCTTTCAGTACCAAGAAGCAGCACTCCGTTCGACATTCAAAGCTAGGACTCGTCCACGAATCCAACGACTCTAGCCACGCCAGAATCTGAGCTCGGGAACGTCCATGGTGAGCACGTCTTCTTGCTGCAGTGGTATAGAATCGGCCAGAACCAGAAGGTAGAGACCCTGCTTACTACCCTGCCACGACCAGCGCCGGCAACTAGAAATCCTCCCAAAAATCTAACGTCCTCCTGGGCCAACCCAGAAGGTTTTTATGTTGGTTTTGTAGTAAACAGAGTCCGGGAGTGGCCGCGGCGGTGCCAACATTGACTGCCTGTCCCCTATTCCAAAGAGTGGACAGAACCGAAAACCACCTTCCAATTAGTTCCTAGCTCGGCTTTCCCCCTCCCCGCCTGGCCGGTTGAGCACCCCTCCCTACGTGGAGGTACAGTTTGGTTGTAATTCCACTCCCCACCCCTAGTCCAACCCCCTTGCAAGGGGCGTAATGCATGCATTAGCAGGTCATCGACCGAAGCTTCTCTAGCATGGCGTGCGGGTAAGCCCACGCTTCCTCGCTCGCCCTCGTCTCCAACCGGGATCGGTGTCTTCACACTGATCAGGTGAGCCTCGGCTACCCTCCCTTGATGGTCTTTCCTTGCTGGTTTAGTATCACTGCTAGTGCCGTCGGGTGGTGAGTTGAGTGCCCATTCTTGAATTGCTTATATTTGAGTTACCACCGCGGGCGAGTTGTGAGAGAGCCATTACATCCCATGCCCTCGGCTTGCTGGCCGCCTGTGAGAGTGGGCATCCCAAGACCCTTAAGGGTTCAACCACAAGCTAGACAAACCTTGGATTAGCAAGGTCCCACCTCGGACCCTTCCCACCATCAGCGAGTTGCCTACGGGCACTAGTGTGTGCTACGTGGGTGAGTCCGCTCGACTGAAGTCACTAGTCCGTTGCATTGCTTGCTTGCTAGGTCCAAGGGGCCTTCGGTCTTGTGACTATCACCCCCAAGGTGGTGTCGCATCAAATTGGTATCAGAGCAAGTTCTAGACTTGTTTCTACTAAGTCTTGTCCTAGGGCGCATAAGCATTTAGAGTAATTCGATGCATCAACATGGCTACCTCTCTTTGGTCATATCCGTCCAACTCGGCCCTCCACAAGGGTCCGATCGGTTCACCACTCTTGGACATCATTTTAGATGAGGACCTTCACTTTGACGGATCGAGTCCTAGTGCCTATCTAAAGTGGGAGGCTACCATAGAAAAACACTTTGAAAGGATTATGGCATATGGACCCGCGAGAGTCTGCATTGCCAAGGGACGACTTCGGGGTCAAGACAAGAGTAAGTGGGAACACATAGAGGGCTTAAGGAGGGTTAGGAGGCAAGAGCCCATTTCCTCATGGGATGATATGAAGGAGGAACTTAGAAAGGTTCGGCGCCGGAGACGGAGGTGGAGGGCCGCTATCTTAGGTGGGTTCTTCTGTGGGTTCGCATCGGCGGGCTTCCCCTCCCCCTTCTGTTTCCTTTTCCGAATACAATGTAAGTGAGCATAGGAGAGACGGCGATGAGATGAGCCGAAATCTTCCTTTCTCACCATCTAGCCAGCCCCCGTCTACTCTTCTTTTCCTCTCCTCTCTGTAGAGTTTTTTTTCCTCCGTGAATCTTGTACAAACTGGGCAATGATATGAGCCCGTGTTTCCTTTTGGTTGATGGTTAGCCATTGTGTTCCGCTCCTCTCCTCCGTAAGGCCTCTCCGCAGGCAATGCCACGGAGTCCGTGCGACAACGCCGGCCCTGTAAACGTGATATATATATATATACTCAATTTCTTGTTCAGGGCACGAATAGCATCTTCGATTGCATTGACAAATTGAGCATTTGGTGCCGTGCGTCCCTCCCTTACTGCCATTTTGTTTCCATCATAGTCGGATCATCTCCCTGCACGTTCTCGGTTGGTGATTTCGAACCGGCGCCGTGCTACAACATCAACGCCGGAATGGAGCTTGATCCTCCCCGTGCGCTGTTGTTACGGTCTTTGAACCGGCGCCGCGCTACAGTGCCGGCGCCGGAATGAACTCTTCTGCTTCCCACGATCCGTTTTCTGCAACTCCGATCGTGCCCCGGCATACCGCGGGCTACAGTAATCTCCCCCCTCTCCCAGGGACTTCCTGCCAACGAAATATGTCATTAGGCATCCATCACTACGCCGAGGATTTCATCGTCAGAGGTGTATGTGGGTATGCACCTCCCGGGTCGATTCTGGAGTTATCCTCTTGTTTCCCTTCCGTTCTTAATCATGAACTGAAGGGGATGGAGTCGCCCCTACAAGTCCGACACACGGTTTCCTAACATCATTGCCTTTCAAATGCTAACTCAGTAATCCATTTGCTAACTCGTTAATCAATTGACCTTCATATACAACTATAAATCTAATTGATCGTGTAGCCAGTTAATGAGCCGGGTGCATTCTACATATACGTTGTCGTGACCATTCCTGCCGAGGAGTTCGGTGGTCGGGGGGAGGGGACATCCCTCATCGATGTTTCAAGTCACCACTGGATCATGGAGTCATGCCTCTAGATGACATGCATCTCTGTGAGCTGTCGGGTGGACACTAATAGGGCTTATCACCCTACATTCCAATCCACGGTCCTTAGCGGACTCCGTGGTGGCCGTGAGACGGGCACCCCTAGTAGGCTTGCCTCGGGGTCTTCCCTTCCCTAACGGTCGTCCCGACTTAGACGGAGTATCGACTCGGGTCACGTGCCCCTCGTAGGCTTGCCCTCAGGGTTTTCACTCCCGCTACGAGTCGCGCTACTCGTCTATACTCACCCACGGACCCGGTGCCCCTAGTAGGCTAGCCCTCGGGGATTTCTGATCCGTTCGGGTTTTCGCCGGCCGCTGTTGTGCCACCCGGCTCTTTAGGGGTTGCTCTGTTACGGGAGTACTCCCCGTGTCTCCCCGACACGTCCTCCGGGATGGGGAGATGCTGCCGAATTTTCGACTCGGGGCTGTCGCCGCGCTAGAGTACGAACCTCGCGCGAGCCCGCGATTCGATCGCCGAACAATCCGGGACCGATCCGACGCATAATAAATTTAATAAACAGTCTAAAATTCTTCAAAATATTCTGAATAAACCTGAAAATAAGTCCATCGGAACTGGTTTCGTCAGAAACCCTTTCCGGGACGCTGCTCGCTGAGTCAGACTGCTGACAGGTATCTACTTCTGGAATTGTTGAGGATGACCCCGAACTCAAAAATTGATGAGACCAGCGCTCAATCGACGGTAACTAGCCCAGGTAGCTCTGTGAATTTCTGTGGGGGAACCCGATGTCAGCCCCGGCCGGGGGAAGCTCTGGAAGAGGACCCTTGCACTCTGGTCAGTTCGGGTACTAGGGGGCAGGGGCAGGAAGAACTGAGTGCCACAGTGACTCCAGGATTTCGAATGAAGTGGGACCAAAACCAGCGTGATCGTCAATGAGTCCTCTTCGAATGGCCGCCAGGGGGAATGGTAGGCGACGTCGGGGCAGGGCGGGAGGTCCCATTGAGTGGGGAGGGGTCAGACGGAGACGGGACTGACCTGTTCTGCACCCTTGAGGGAGAAAATTCGTAACTTCCTCCTCCGGGATCCAATTGAGGCTCTGTTATCTGCTGCTGAAAGCTGACAGGAGGACGAAGAAGTTTGTAGAAGAACTCCGGTTCCATTCACCTGATGTCCATAAAAAGGGGGTTTGCATTGGGGGTGGCTTGGAAATCAGGGTTGCAAGGGAGTGTGCGCCCTTTGATCAAGATGTATCTTCATAGGGAAGATGCTAGACTGCATTTTTTTGGAGTCTGGCTTATCAGTGTTTGTGTGGTTTGGAGCACTCTTGAAGTTCTTTTGGGTTTTTTCCACGCATGTAAAGGGGATGGTTTACAAGTCTATGCATGTATTCCCTTCTCTCTATATTACAAGGTTTGCAAAACAGGTTTCGGTGCCGGGACCGGTCAGGGCAAGTTCCAGTCCCGGTTCCAGTTCAGATCAAGAACTGGCTAGCTCAAACTGGTTCCCTCAAATTTATAAAATGGGAGATCATTAGGGCTCAATGAGATTTAAACCCTAATATCAAATCTCAATAGAGCAAGTGAGATTAAACTCTAATCTCACTTAAACCCTAATTTCAAAGTAATTTAAACCCTAATCTCAAGTATATTTAAACTCTAATAGGAGATTTTAAACTCTGATCTCACTCAATCTCATTAGATTTTAGTCTCTAACGACTTAAGTCATTATAGTCATTAACATTATAGGTTGACTTTGTAAATTAATCCTTTTTTCTTGAAAAATACTCATCTTCCTTTTTTTAAAGGACCCGCCAGTCCGGTCCCAGAACCAGCCAAACCGGATTGGTCACCTCCGATACCAGTCCGGTTCAGGCCAGTACGTTACGTACCGGGCGGTTTTGCATAACATGCTCATTATCCCATTCTAGCCACAGCTATGGAAAATGCATAAGTCTCACAAATCAATCAGCAAGTAAACATTTAATGATAGGCAACAAAATCTAGGTAAGTAGCTGTAAATAGATTGGGTATGGAGACTGGCTAGTCCACATGGAATTCCTTTCTATCCCTAGTTTCCGTCTCAGTTCATGGCTGCTGTTGAGTGGATGATAGCTGTTCGGCAGATGGTGCTACAGCTAATGGGCCAAAGTTAAAGAAATGGAGATGAGGGGGTGAGTGCTAGGGTTCTTCTCCACCCTCTCCCCCCACCCCCACTCCAAAAAAGAAAAAAAACGTCTATCATTGTTGGTCATGGAATTTATTTTAAAACACATTCTTGACGACATTTTATGAAAAATACATTGTATGCTCTTTTTGAAAAGAAGCATTCCCCTGATACAGAGGGTAATTCCGTGGGTGCGCATCGTATCAGACGATTAACACTCAGTTGCAATCAAACTAAAGTAAATCAACCAGATCTGTTCTCGTGCGGTCCTAATCAAGCATCTACCGGGCAATGAAAGAAAGATGAACACAAGGCAAACCACACCTCCAATCGCACAGTAGACAAGAAACATTTAAGGTGGTTTGATCTCAAACCCAAGATCTACGTCCACCCTACATTCTAACCAGAATGTAGCTTACTCCACTGATACACAACTTAATCTGCTGGGCTTCACAGCTTGCCAACAACCCCCTGACTAATAGCTTGCGCTGGGGACTTACAGCTTTACCCGACCAGAGAAACACTTCTCTGCAAACCACTGGGGACTTACAGCGTTACCTGACCAGAGGATTCCACCTCTACACGCTGAGGAATTACAGCTTAACCTCCACTGGCTAACAGCTTGAAACAACGTTCAAATATAAAAGAAAACAAATGAGAAAACTAGAAATCCTAACAAAGGAATGTAGCTCAAACAATTGAGCAATCTCAACTCCGGTTTTGAACTAGGAAACTGAGGAACAAACTCTCACAGATAAACACTCAAACACTTTTCCCTCAACTCTCCCTTTTCTCTCTTTCTCTTCTCACTCTCTCTGTTTCTTCTTTTCCTTCTTTCTGGATGGCACAGGCTTCTTCTACTCCTGCTTCTCTGAATGCACGATCAGTCTTCTCCCGATGGAGAAGTCTTCTTTATATAGCAGTCGCAGATGGGTGGGCATGTGTCCTCCACAAGTTCCCGCCCTAGAGCCTTGAGCACTTGGCACGATCCTGGCACTTCCTCCAGCTTTGGATCATGTGCCAGCCTTATTCTCCATGAAAGCATTTATGTCATAATAGGTGCAAATGACATTTTAGATCAGTTAGAAATATACTAAGTATAGAAAGAACAGCACGGAGTTTATTCAGTCATGTGTGCACAGACTTTTGTAGTGTGTGCTCGGACTTAATGCAGTTAAGGCAGACATAGCACAAACCTACTCGAGGCGTGAGCAGGAAGCATGGACTCCGTGCATGTGTGCAAGAATGAGAAAGATGCACAGACTCACTGTGTGCATAAGGAAGATATGCAGGAATGAGAAAAATGCACTGACTCAAAGTGTGCAATGGAGATGTGCACAGACTTTGGTTGAATAACGTGCGTGGACTTGTATTGAAAAAGTGTGCACGAACTAACCCTTAGAAGGTGTGCACGGACTTAGTCTGAGAAAATGTGCACGAACTTATATTGAAGAGAATTGTGCACGGACTTGAGTTGAAGAATGTGCACGGACTTATATCCTAAAAAAGTGCATGGACTAAGTCACAAAAAAAGTGCACGGACTTGGTCTAAGAGAGTATTCATAGACTTAGTCTTTCGACAAAGCCAAACTTGCATGGACTTGGTTCGTGCCTTAGACATATATGCACAGACTTCAAATGAGAAAATAGAAAGTGCATGGACTTCAAAGTGCACAGACTTTGTTTTCCTTCTAACAGAAAAAGTGCTCGGACTTGATTTGGAAGAAACGTGCACGGACTCATATGTGCACGGACTTAACAAACGAGCAAACAAGAATATGCATGGACTTCAGGAAACGTGCACGGACTTGACAAAATGTGCAGCGACATCTGCACGGACTTCATATGCCATGGAACGAAAAACATGCTCGGACTTATGTATGCACGGACCTTGCTACAGTATGCACGGACTTTGGATTGCAGAAATGAAAGATGCAAGGACTTTGTATGGACATGTGGCGACGTATAGCCCATAGGAACTCTTAGTGTCGGGCCAAGGCATCTCTAGTGTCCAAGTGTTGCTGGTCGCGTCTCCATCTAGAGTCCGAGGTTCGCATCACCTAGAGTCGGTCCCTCAGTCCATCCCGCATCAGTTTGGTATTAGAGCGAGTTAGAGTCTAGGGTCGTGTCTCATTGCTAGGTTCATCTTTGTTTTAGGCCATGTACCCCAGTCAGTGTGTCTTTTGCATGCCCACCCGTCAAGGCACCCAATACTCGTCACCACCACCTATGGCGGACTCTCGAGCCCGTAGCTCCGATGAGCCCTCGACGGACGAGATGTTTTGAGCCCTCATGGATCGTCTCGATACGCGTATGGATGGCCTCAGTACGCGTGTAGAGGGCATAGGTAAGCATCTAGAAGGGAGAATGAAAGCCTTGGAGGATCGGGCCGAAGCCTTGGATCAGTCTATCCAGGGTCTAGTGGGGAGAATAGCTGTCCTCGAGAGGGCCCCAGTGGTGGGGCAACCCGCGCCGACAAATGGCCAACAAGAGCCGGCTCAGCACCATGCTGTGCCAAGGGCTCACGAGGTAGATGATGGGAGGCAGTGAGCACCCGAGGTGGATGACTATGCATCTGAGAATGAACATGGGGATATGGTCGTGACCGTCGTGCTCCACGACAGATCCATGACTATGAGGAGGATGAGCGGACCCTTAGGACCGTCAGTGCGGACCCACCCATATTTGACGGTTCCATGGCTATGGAACCAAAAGTCTATTTAGATTGGGAGGCCAACATGGAACGGTACTTCGAGTGGTTTGACATGTTGGACCACCAAAGGGTTCGCTATGCCAAGATGAAATTGCATGGGCAGGCACAAACTTATTGGATAAATGTGGAGAGCCTGCTAGTGCAATGACGTCAACCCCCGATCGGTACTTGGGATGACATGAAAACCAAATTGAGGTAGAAGTACCTTCCTGCCTCATACCGCCAGTGTCTCATAGACAAATGGTAGAACCTCACCCAAGGGAACCAGTCCGTGACTGAGTATACCACTGAGTTTGATGAGTATTATTTACGGTGTGGAGTTACGAAAGAGAGCACCATGACCATCTCGCACTTTTGAAGAGGTCTGTGGCCAAACTACCAATATGAACTTTTTCGCCGCAATGTGACCACTTTAGAGAAGGCATATCTGGTTGCTCTCGAATTGGAACAATTTGAGGCCATGTTCGAACCAACCTAGCAGTCGGGCCCCTTATCTCTTCATAGTGTTGAGTCTCGTAGCTCTTCAGGTGCATACTAGAAGGGCCCCATGGCTCGACCTCAAGAGCCCGCCCGTCAGGAGTAGTTCGTCCCTAGGTCCCGCCCTCCACCTCCGAGGGATGTCCCTCGTCCCCAACAACTTACGGCACCCGTTGCCTGTCCATCGGCACCTGCACCCCTTGCTAGTCCCTTGCTGCCTTCACCCCCTATCCGTCAAGAGGATAAGGGTAAGGGACCTTTGATCGGGGAGCCTAATGGATCCCGACAGCAGTGTTTTCACTGCAATGGGTTTGGCCATTTTGCCAACCAGTGTCCCACGCATCAGTCTCTAGTTATTGGGGACACACAGGTTAGGAACACCTCATCTACCGAGCTTGTGGTAGTCAGCTATGAGGCGGATCATGAATTAGCTGATGAGTTCCTTGAGTATGAGGAGAATGGTCAGGATGTTCAGCATCTAGATGATGCCCAGATAGGCGTCGTCAGGTGTATTAAGGGCTTCAAGGCCTTGTGTTGATGTTGGGTCGGATTAGCCAGCTTCTTTTCTGATAGTACTCTTTTGTCTGCTCCGACTCGAGGCGAGTGGCTGATGAAGAGACGTCGCCGGTTGAGGTGGTGATCCTCGAGGAGGAGGAGATGCCTAGTCCCAGCGGACCTTAAGCATTCGGGAGTTCTTCCCATGCCCAGGACAAGGGTAATTAGCTTGCTCGGGATGGATCTTCTAAGCGTCACGAGGCCAAGCGCAAGGACCCCGTGGAAAAGATGTTGCAGTCTTCGATGAAGGCCGAGATTGCTGAGAGGAAGAGGGCGAGAAAGGCGGTGATTGATCACCCCATCGAAGAGGGTGCGCAGTTGGCTTTCTCGACTGTCGAATCAGAGGGGGCCGTCGTGGCAGGAGGAGTCACGGCTGAGGTGGATGCGTTCCAGGTAGGGGTGGCCGACGTTGGGGCGCCTACGGAGGCTGATGGGGCGCAGCACGGCGGAGCTCGATCCGAGCAGGTCGAGGCCGAGGGGTCACAAGGTGAGGTGACCCCATCCCAGCCGACCGAGGTTGTGGATGCGCAAGGCAAGGCGGTCTGCTCTGAGCCAACCGGTGGGGCCCCAGAAGTTGGGGTACTCGGAGAGGATGCCCTAATCTCGGATATCCCAAAGAGGACCTTCCCTCCCTTAGCGGGAGCCTTCGCCGTCCGGGCCTCCCTGTATCGTAGATGCCCTTCTACGACGTCGGAGGTGATTCGAGGAGACCTCGGACGCAGCTCCCCTTCCGTGGTTCTCGAACGAGTCATGGAGGGTGGCTTTATCGTGGCCCAGCTGGGGGCTGAGATGGCCGATTTGTATGCTCGGTTAGAGTTGGAGAGGGAATCTCTATCCTGGGCCCGCGGCGTGTCTGACCGGAAGATCGAACGCTTGACTGTTGACCTTGAAGACCTCCGACGGGAGGTGGCTTCGCTTAAGGCGCAAGTCGAGTTGAGCCGAAAAGAGGCTCGGGAGATGACCGAGCAACTAACTCACGCCCACTATATGGTGGGGCTGAAAGATAGGGTTCTGGACTCAGAACGCAAAGTTCAGGCCGAGCGTGATGAGCAATGGAAGGCCGAGCGTGAAGAGCTTGAGGTCCGGGTCCGATAGGCCGAGCGGCAGAAGGCGGAGGCCGAAGTCGCACGAGCCAAAGCCGAGCAGAGGTAGTTTGAGGTAGAACGGAAGGTGGCTGAGCTCGAGGCGAAGGCAGAGCTGGTCGGGTTGGAAGTGCTCGAGCAATACAAATGCTTAGAGAGTTACCAGGCGGCGCTCTAGCAGGCTGCCTGTGCTTACTACAAGCTGGGTTATCGTCGGGGCTTGTGGAAGGGGTTTTCCCAAGGCGACCGTCGAGCGACCGCTTTGGCCTATGATCAGGTGCACGGAGAGCTCGATTTTTCTTTCGGGCAATGCTATGACTCAGACGAGGATACCACTGATTCCTCCGTTCAGTCGCTGAGTGAAGGCGAAAGTCAGGGTGCCTCTATTTTGTCTGAGCGATCGCCAACTCCGTGATGCGGGATGGACCCACGGACTCGGCCTAAGACTCTAGACGAGCTCGCAAATGTCCCTTAGCGAGGGAAGCGTGCGGATGTATGCGGTTGAGAAACTGGCATGAGCTAGGGTGGTCGGCTCTCTCGTGCCCGGATCGGGTCACGGGATGGTACACTCTCTCTCGCAGCAGCGGTAATAACAAAATAAGCGAGCTAGATATCCCTAAGAGGGACGAACAGTAGAATAGGGGGGGAAGAGAGAGAGATTTCTTGAGAGGCAAGCTTCCCTTCCGAGCGTCTCCACCACCGCCGTGACCCCCTGCTCTGCACGAACTCCCCGACGCCGGAGAAGGGACTCTGCCCTTTCATTCACTTAGGTGGGGCGCTGTGATCTCTTCCAGTGGATTTGCTATTTTCTTTTCTCCCTTCTTCCCTTCTGATGTAATGTGAATGAGAGAGGGAGAGGGGCGATGATACGAGCCCGTCACCTCCCTTCTCATCATCCCTCCCATCTTCTTCCTGTGTGAGACTTCCTTGTAGTCAAGAGATTAAGGCCCGCGCGACAACGCCGGTGCCGGATGTTATAATATATATATATATATATGTGCTTGGCCCCCTCCCTTTGCTTACGGAATGGATGATGTGAATGGTTGCATTAACTGTGTTTGTTTCCTCTTTCCTTCCCCCAAGCTCTGCCACCGAGGCCATCCGATCGGCGCCACACCTGTTGGCGTTATAGTGAATAGTGTCCCATCCGATTGCTTCTTTCGACTGTGCAATTATTTTCTCACCACGCGCCGTCAAATGTGCTCCCACGGCGCTAGGCATGCCCATTGGGTCTCATGGGCCACATTAACCTTTCCCTCCCCAGAGTGTTATCTTCCAATCGAATGACTGCAGCTTTCCTTGGTCGGAGGCGCGACTTTGCGAGCATCCCTCTGATTTGCTTCGGACCGGCCTTCTAGTTCTTCCCTGGTTTCCATTATGAACAGAGGAAGGCAAGGGCGCCCACATCCTCCTCGTTAGCATTTTCTGAGTTCAATTTGATGAGCATGATGCTAATTTGATGCTCACCTGTGCACATGTGCACCCCACAGGCTTTTGCATCGCCTTCGTTAACCTGTTAACATTTATATGTGCGCATATATGCATACCTATAGACATTAACACTAGCCTACTATCGGGTACGTTCCCGCCGCACCGTTTCGACCGTCCTAACATGGAATCGTGACGGTTTCGGGGAGGGAAAACATTCCCATCGTTCGGCTACAGCACCGTTGCACCCGTGGGACCCGCCTGTTAGTGGCGAATCTCCCATGGGATAACGGATAAATATTAAACTGGGTTAATCCTGGCAGATTTAAATCCACGGCCCTTAACGGACTCCGTGGTGGCCGTGAGACGGACGCCCCTTGTAGGCTAGCCTCGGGGTTTCCCTCTCTAGTCGGTCGTCCCGACTTAGACGGAGTACCGGCTCGGGTCGCGTGTCCCTCGTAGGCTTGCCCTCGGGGTCTTCGCTCCCATTGTAAGTCGCGTTACTCATCTACCCTCACCCACAGACTCGGTGCCCCTAGTAGGCTGGCCCTCGGGGATCTCCTGTCCGTTCGGGTTTTGCCGACCGCCGTTGCGCCACCCGGCCCTTTAGGGGTTGCTCCATTGCGTGAGTACTCCCCGCTTCTCCCCGATATACCCTCCGGGATGGGGAGATGCTGTCGGATTTTCTACTCGACTCAGAGTTACCGCCGCGCTGGAGTATGTACCTCGCGCGAGCTCGCGATTTGATCGTCAGACTATCCGGGACTGACTCGATGCATAATAAACTTAATAAATAATTGAGTGTTTTTGAAATATTTGAATAAACTCAAAAATGAGTCAGACGGAGCTCGTTCCGCGTGAAATAGAGTTGAATCGATGCCACAGTTCATCGGCGCGCCTTTGAAACGGCGCGTCTTGAACCGGTGCCCCCTTAAAACCAAGGGAGTACTGCCTGGGCCCCGGAGGTAATTTCTCATGGCCTGCTCGATCCCTTCCCACTCCTGGTCGGGGAGAGTGAACGGTAGTTGAGTGTCGGGGGCGACACCATGGTGGGTGTAGTCTGCATACGTCGGGCGGTCAGCATGGTGACGACGCCTGTGATGTCGGCGACGGGTGTTTTTTGATAGTTCTGGTACAGCGACTACCGATTGGTGGGTCATGGCCGCTTCTTCGACCATTTCGTCTCTTCGCCCCCTTGCATGGCAGGAGCAGCTGGGCCCTGCCTGCACAGGTGCCACGGGTTGGGCTTCCTTGGGAACCCAAACCTGTTTCAGTTTCGCCGACTTGTGAGTCAGCATGTCTCTTGGTGCGGCGACTGGAATGACGGGCGCCTTTCCTTCTTTTACCTTCTCCAGTCCTTGGAAAGAGTTGTAGATCGGAACGGTTGGTATTATTTGGTCTGGGATCACCTCGGACCTCTGCCCATTTAAATGGACTTGGATAGTTCCGACAGTCACGGACTTGCCGGAGTTAGAGATTCGACGTCTTGGTGTGGCAACGCCAGCAGTGTTCTTCCGGCACCTCCTCCGATCGGACGATGACCCCTGGTGCGACGGGCAGGCGGTCTGGTACATGTGGTGCACGTGGCAACCCAGCGTCCTTGACGGGGCGTTGCCGTCGCTTCGGGCCACAGCTCGGCCAGCGGCGGCTTCGGTGCCTCCCGAGATGAGGGCATCGATCTTGCGCTCGTCGGATGCTTCCATGTCCAGTATGCTAACGAATGCCACCCCCAGGAAGTTAGGGAAGCCCACAACCGGGGGGAAGCTCCCGAAGCGAAGGGGGACGGCAAGATAGCCGTTCTTGACGTGACTCTCAATGACCGGAGGGCCAAAGGAAATTGCCATTCTTGCAGTCGAGCACACTTCACCTGTATTTACAAAAGATGAAACAATCAGGATTACAAGAAGGGGGCCGCGAAGCCCCTACTTTCGGCAAAGAGATGAAAGGTGGATGGGTCCCACCAGGCGTGCCAGACTTGTGGATGCACTTATCGTTGGATTAGTTGATTTATTTGTTTGTTAGTTTTGTTAAGTGCGTGGGCGTGCCAGTCACTAAGGTGACGATGTATTCGGGCTTCGTGGAGGCCCATGGTGCGCTCGACCTGACTTCGTCAGATGATTTTATGATTTGAGTGGGGACCCAATCCTGCCATGCCGTAAAGGCCATGACGTCATTTACATCCCCCATACGTGAGAACACCTTTGATTAATTGCCGTAATTAGGGGCTCCGCGGCCAAAAGAAGTAGTACTGATTGCGAGAGAAAGGAACAAGGATAAATCACGCGTGAGCCTATGTCGGGGCACAGGCAGCCGAGCATGCTGGTCGCTCACGGACCCTTTCATATTCGGACAAGTGTACATAGCAAGAGTATGGCGAAGACCGGAATAAACGCGCTCAAATGTCTGCCGGACAGACGGTAATTTTAATGACGATTAGGATGAAATTCAGTTCGGAAGATGAGTCCGGCTAAGCCAAGATATCGACCCGAAGCAAGGCCGAGTCGTGACCATTTCAAGGTAATTCCCGAGACCCAGACCCAACCTGCGTGGGTGGCCTTAATATTCTTTTAGCATCGGGTCACGAGGAGGATGGAGCTGCGATGTGAAATTTTATTATTAGGATTGGTGGAGTTTAGGTTACACCTCTTTGCTGGCCATTTCCTCTCTTCCTTTTATGTATTTTCGCTTGTTTACAAGCTGTGATTGGGTCCTCTCGCTAGGGTGCCCTTCGATGTCAGAGAGTCTCCTGGAACTACCACTAGATCTACTCCTCTTCGAGGAGCGGGAAGACTCGCCTTCCATCCTGAAACTAGACTCACCCTTCATCCCAAAATTTGAGAATCTTTCCCCTTCTTAAACAAAATTCCACTCTTCTAATTAGCCTTCGCTGCTTTGAGTCTTCCAAGTGGACCACAAGGGACTATTTATAGGATTGGAAGAGGTCTGATCTGAAGCTATCGCCATAACCTCTAGCAAAGGCGTTCGTAACAAGGCACCCATTTTTTACTTTCATATGTTACTTAGCCGTTCGCTCAGAGTAAATTAGTTGGTGGCATAGCTTCGCACCCTACGCGGACGGAGGTTCCTTGTGCTCGTCATGTTGCAAAGGAATTTGGGGTGAGCTCATACACATGGGAAAGTTGATTAGAGGTCTGCACTGTCGGATTTGGTAGTAGACTTATCCATGAAAAAAAAGGACTAAATATGGTCATAATTAAATTTGGGGTGGACTCATCCACATGAGAAAGGATTTTTAAAGGACGACGCCATCAAGTTTGGTGGTAGGCTCATCTACATGATTACGACGATCAAATGACGGTGTCTTAAAATTTGGGATGAGCTCATCTACGTGAAAAAGATGACCCGAGGTCGGGGACATTGAATTTTGTGGTGGATTCTCCCGAAAGGAACGCGCAAGAAGTCTAAAACACGATCCGTTATTTCGGGGTTTGATTTTGCCCAACACATCACGTGAGAGCATTATTAAGGAAAAGAGGCGTAGAAGGGAAGGGACACATAAACAAATAGAATGAGTGACAGGAAACAGAGCAGTCCATTCACATGTCTATATAAGCTGTCATGTACATCACAAGTGAGGGGTAGGCGTGAGACCAGCTGACTAACTCCCACCACCATCTTCCTGATCATCTCTCCTATCCCCTGGGAGGCCCCAAGGACTGCAAGGCAGTTCTCTAGCCTCATCTCGCATCGCCCAATCGGCCTCGGTAGCGCGGTGCTCCTCCGCTGAGGAAATGAAGAGGCTACCAACAAAGGAGCCAGGCTGCAAGAGGCACGCGCGCCGCGCACGCCCTCGTCTCCTCCGATAGCACTCCTCGTCATCCTCCAGCCTCTGCTTCGTGACCCCGAGGATCGACCAGAGCTCCATCGCCTGGGCATCCAGTGCCCTTCTCTCATCCCAACCTCGATGCCGTTCCGCCCTCCTCTCTCTCCTTTCCCTCTCTCTTTCCCCCCTCTCCCACTCTGCCCCTCCCTGCCATCTGGAGAGAAACCCCCAACTCCAGGACGTCTCGGGGCAACTCCTCGTGATGTCGCTCCTCCTCCTTCGGCTCTGTCACGCTCTACCACCTGAGCACGCTCCTCCTCGACCCACACTGCGCGAGTCAGGGTATCTCGGATCTCCACTGCCGACCAGAGCCGACCATTTCACTACGTCAAAAAAGGGGGGTGAAACGCGTAGTTGAATTTCAAACCAAATCATGCTCACACGAGCTGTGAGCTTCTCGCTCTACCTCCTCGGCGCAAGCCACTGTGCGCCAATAAGCTGTTCCTAGAGGGAGGTGACCTCCAGAGGAGAAACCTAGGGAATGGAAAAGGTTCCGTCGGACATCCCTGTTGCCACTACCTGCTGGGCACACTGAAATAAGGGAACAAGTGTCGATTAGTGATCGAGCATAGGGAATTCGGGCACTAGACATCTCTCCACTTCCCAACTCACCCCTTCCCCTTCCCAAGCCAACTCTTCATTATCCTAGGCACCCCCTCCCCTTCCCTAGACACCCCAGGGCATACCCAAGACCCCCACCTTTAATTCCCACCAAAACTAACACCAACTAGGTGACCAGCCCCCTCTCTCCCCATCCCTTGGCCGAATTTCGCCCCCTCCTCTCCCCTCTGCTAGCTCTGCCCCCCCAGCCCTCTCCTCCCTCCCTCAGCCTGGTTACAACCTCTCCCATCTCCCCTCTCACCAAGGAGAGCCCCCAACCCCTTCCCACCCCTTTCTCCCTGTCATATCCCTCTTCTCATTCCCTATCTCCCACTGCTGTCCATGCAGCAACTGTAGCAGAATCTTCAACCCTATTGCAGCACCATCCCCGACTTCCCTAGGGAGTTCCTAGTTACCAACCTGGCATCAGTGGATCCCTCTTCGAATCATCTTCATAACAAGAGCTCAAGCACCTTCATCTAACATCGGAGCTGACCCGAGGAGTGATTCTTATCCAGTTGCATAGTCTGTCTCTGGTGGATGATCAGAGCCGAGTTGCAGAGGCCCCCACAACATCCTCCCCAAGCTTCTGGCCACATCGTCCTGCCTAGGTGTTCCCTTGCAAATCATCTCCTAGAACCAAAAATGAGAAAAGCATTTGGCCACCAGAGGGCCCTCGTCTGATCATCTTCCCTAATGCGCGTAGTCTGTCCTCTCAGGGCTTAGGTTGGACCCCTCCCTGCTCTTTTGAACCTTGCCGCAACCTCCGGCCTCGACTGGGATCTTTACCTCCTACTGTATGTAGCAGACTCATCGGTGGTCATTCCTACCCTGGTCCCACCTCCCACAGTGATCAGAGCTGCCCGTAGCACCTTTGACACTGGTCTATTGCCTGTCAAGTCCAGCCAGGGCAGACCCTGACCAGATCATGATTTCAGACCTACAGCGGCCCCGACTGGACTCCGGACGACCAGAAACTCCTACAATAAGCTCCTACCTCATCCCTAGACACGTCGACACCAGTCCCGCCTCCTTCAGAGCTCCGTGGAGTTCATGGTGTCCTTGACATCAGGTTTCTATCTGGCAGGCCCAATAAGAATAGAGCCAGACCGGTCTGTGAACTCGGGCCTACAGCGTTCCCGATCGGACCTCAGGCAACTTGCAACTCCTACAGTGAGCTCCAACCTTGCCCCCAGACAGTTAGGCACTGGCCCTGCATCCTGCAGTGCCTAGAGGAGTCCGTGGCTTCCCCGGCATTAGCTTGCTGTCCTGTGAGTCCAGTCCAGATAGAACTGACTCCCTGTACATTCCCCACCCCACGCATGGCTAGCTGAAAGCCCCTCCTTGCGTGGAGGTAGATTTTGGTTGTAACTAAGTTCATCCCCTTCTCATGATCAACCCTCCTACGTGAGGTGTAGTCCTGTAATTGAATTCATAACAGGAGAAGCTCCATCAGCGCAGCGTGCGGGGATTCCCACACTTCCCAGCTCGCCCTCGTCTCTGGCGTGAGATCAATGTCTTCACACCGATCAGGTATTCGCTGAACCCTCCTTAGTATTGTTAGTTCCTTTAGTATCATTTCAGAGCTCATCCAGTGAGGAAGAGAGAGCTCGGTCCCGTAGCTCCCCGATCATGAGTGGCCACCGCGGATAGAGTGAGGAGAGAGCCTCGTGCCCTCAAGGCACGAAGTCTGCCCACTGTCGTGGGTGCCCCCCCATCATAGGGAGGGGCAAGTTAGGCTGAGCCATCTCCCCTTACCAGTAGGGTTCAAGTCCTCAGACCCAACCTTGCATCACATAGTCACCACGAGAAAGGGTTGCGCTGCGAAATCAATCCACCAACATCGAGTTCATTCTCTTGAGTATGTGCTTGCAAGTCTAGGTCTGAGGAGCATCCATTCTATCCCATTGCATCCCCAGGGTGTGTCACATCAAAGTGGTATCAGAGCTAGGTTGTGTTGGGTTGATAGACCCGGATTCAGAGGGGGGGTGAATGAATCCCCTTCAAAAACTCATCCAATTAAAATTATGCTAGACACTGATGCGGAATAAAAGACTGATTGGGTTTAACTAATTATGAGGCACAAGATCAAAGACTTGGTGGCTGACAAGAGTGCAGATCGAATGTCAATCCAGCGAGCTACTCAGCAGTAGCTATGCTATTTACAGAATCACTCTAAGTATGCAATCCATTCAAGAGATACTCAGATAGACATGATTGAAAGTGATCCTAGACATTCATCTAGAGCAAATGGATAAGTAATCAAACCAAAGTGCACAGAAGACTTTTAGGTGGTTCGGTCCTCTAGACCTACGTCCACCCCACACTACAAACTGGAGTGTGGCTTTACTGCTGTGCCTCACAGCTTGCGTCCGCTGAGCATTACAGCTTGGCTCACAAACACTGGCTAATAGCTTGACCAGAGGAACAGACTCCTCTCTTCCTCTAACCCGAAGGGAAACACTAGTGACAACCTGTCACTAGCAACCGAAGACACAGTCTCCCTTCCTCCAAACCGGAGGGAACCTACAGGTGACACCAAGTCACCTGCAACTGGAGACAACAAGTCTCCCTTCCTCCAGACTGGAGGGAACCCACAGTGACACCAAGTAACTTGAAAATTGGAGAACAAATCTCCCTTCTCCTGTGGCCACAGGAGGAACCCAACCTCACAACCAGAGGATCGAAAGGACAAAGAAACAAATAAAATGAAAGAACAAAAGGTGGGGAAACACACAACAACAGAAAGCTGTAAAACAGTAAGCACAAATGTGGCTCTCAAGGAGCTGACTGGCCTGGATTTGATACACAGTCCAGTTGACATGGATCTTCAGTCTTGTTCTTCCTCTCTTCGATCTCTCTCTCTTTCTATCTTTCTCTTTTTCTTCTTCTTCTCTTCGCCTCTCTACTGCTCTCTTCTTCTCTACTCTCTATCTGCTCTTTTCTTCTTCAGTCCTATCTTCACTGCTTCAGTCTCTCTCACTGATCTCTCATATTATCTGCTGCTTTCTTCTTCTTCTTCTTCTGGAGATCTATATACTTGAATTGTAGAAGAATAGCTTATATATTCCTTTGGCTTGAGATCCCCGTCTTTATACCCTAGGAGTGTGGAGAGTATGCTCCCACCTGGAAACTTCAGGAAACTCTTGCCACTTGTTAGAATCTGCTCAAAATAGGAGTCCACGTGGCAGGATCTATGAACAGAGAACTACCTTGGATCACGTGCCCTCCTTCAACAGTAGATGTCCTGTAGAGGTCAGAAGGAAATATCACCTTGAAGTACTTAAAGATTGCACAGAGTTTATTATTGCTGTGTGCTTCGTTGAGACAATGTGCATGGACTTGATTTTGACAAAGTGCATGGACCTGTTTAGGAGCAATGTGCATGGACTTTAGATGAACAACATGCACAGCCTTATTATTTAGAAGAAGAGACATGCTCGGACATGATGAGGACGCTCTGCACGGACTTCATATAGACTACGTGCATGGACTTTAGTTGGAAGACAACTTGCACGGACTTCGTATGTCATGAGCAAGGAATGTGCTCGGACATATATATGCACGGAGCTTTAACAAAAAACACGGACTTTATTTGTTCCGAAGAAGAAAAAGTGCACGGACTTTTCTGTGCTCGAACTTTACTAAAGAAAAATGTTCATGGACTTTGTATGTACAAAGGTGCGTGGACTTCTCCATGCTCGGACCTCAAATGGATATGCTCAAACTTTAGCAACCCAAAACATGCATGTTCTCTGACATATGCACGGACTTGAAGAGTAAACAACATGCACGGACTTGATAAAGCCTTAAAAGTTTGCACAGACTTTGACAAGGTTTCCTGGCGTTGACATAAAACATGCACGTACTTGCTGAAGAAACGTGCATGGACTCAGACAAATGCGTGGACATGAAAATGAGCAAATTAAAACCTACACGGACCTGGACTATGCACGGACTCAATGTTTCAACAAATATGCACGTGCTTTGTTAAAAAGAGCATGGACTTAGTCTTCATAGAACAAGACATGCACAGATTATGCACGGACTTATATGCACGGACTTATGTTCGTATATGAACAAGGTGCACGGACTTATATGAACATGCACGGACTTGATAGATGGAGAAGTGCACAACATGCACGGACTTGGACTTGAAGAAGTGCACAACGTGCACGGACTTCATCTGTGCACGGATGCACAATGTGCACGGATGCGTGCACGATTCCTTAAACCTGTGCGTATCTGGTCTAAGTTGAGATTGAGGTCCGAGCATACACTGTAGCAAAGGCCGTGCATATCCATTTGAGGTCCGAGCATGGAGAAGTCCGTGCACCTTTGTACATACAAAGTCCATGCACATTTTTCTTCAGTAAAGTCCGAGCACAGACAAGTCCGTGCACTTTTCTTCTTCGGAACAAATAAAGTCCGTGCATTTTGTTAAAGCAAGGTCCGTGCATATATATGTCCGAGCACATTCCTTGCTTCATGGCATATGAAGTCCGTGCATGTTGTCTTCCAACTAAAGTCCATGCACGTTGTCTATATGAAGTCCGTGCAGAGTGTCCACATCATGTCCGAGCATGTTTCTTCTTTTAAATAATAAGGTCGTGCATGTTTCTCAAAAAAGTCCGTACATATCTTTTATGCTCCGTAAGAAGTCTGCGCATATTGTTCATCTCAAGTCTATGCACATTTCACTTAAACCAAGCTCATGCATATTGCTCTTAAATAGGTCCGTGCACTTTGTCAAAAGCAAGTCCGTGCACATTGTCTCAACAAAGCACACAGCAATAACAAACTCCATGCAATCTTTAAGTGCTTCAAGGTGATATTTGTTTCTAACCTCTATAGGACATCTGTTGTTTAAGAAGGGTACGTGGTGAGCACCCAAGCCAGGATGACGACAAGTGGCTGTAGGATTCCATATTTGGATTAGGTTTGGGAAAGAAACATGGATAGCACATGCCTTAGTCTCTGCAGTCCATATAAAAAGGTAGTCCACTCTATCTAAAGAAGATTCATTGTGAAAAAGATCGAGATTGGAGCTGCAAGAAATTACTGGGAAAAAAAGAGTGAGAGAAGAGAACGCTAGGGAAGATCTAGCCTGAGCTCGAGAGAAGAAAAGAGTGACCAGCAGAAAAAGAAAAGGAAGAAGAAGAAGTGAGATAGATCTCCAGAAGAAGAAAAAGAAAAAGTAGTAGAGAGTACGAGAGATCCTAGAGAGAGACTGAAGCAGTGAAGATAGGACTGAAGAAGAAGGGAGCAGACAGAGAGTAGCGAGAATAGAGCAGCAGAGAGGCGAAAAGAAGAAGAAGAAAAAGAGAAAAATAGAAAGAGAGAGAGATCGAAGAGAGGAAGAACAAGACTGAAGATCTGTGTCAACTAGACCATGGATCAAATCCAGGCCAGTCAGCTCCTTGAGAGCCACATTTGTGCTTGCTGTTTTACAGCTTTCTGTTGCTGTGTGTTTCCCACTTTTTGTTCTTTCATCTTATCTATTTCTTTGTCCTTCCGATTCTCTGGTTGTGAGGTCGGGTTCCTCCTGTGGTCACAAGAGAAGGGAGATTTTTTCTCTGATTTTCAGGTGACTTTGTGTCACTTGGGGTTCCCTCCGGTCTGGAGGAAGGGAGACTTGTTGTCTCCAGTTGCAGGTGACTTGGTGTCACCTGTGGGTTCCCTCCAGTCTGAAGGAAGGGAGACTTGGTGTCTCCAGTTACAGGTGACTTGGTGTCACCTGTGGGTTCCCTCCGGTTTGGAGGAAGGGAGACTGTGTCTCTGGTTGCTAGTGATAGGGTGTCACTAGTGTTTCCCTCTGGGTTGGACTAAGAGAGGAGTCTGTTCCTATGGTCAAGCTGTTAGCCAGCGTTTGTAAGGCAAGCTGTGGTGCCCAGCGGACGCAAGCTGTGCGGCGCAGCAGTGAAGCCACACTCGGGTTTGAGTGTGGGGTGGACGTAGGTCCAGTCTCACGAACTCTCCTTCTCTCTTTCTTCCTCAGACTTCTTCTACTGGGTCTCTGCTACAATCTGCTATCACTTCGTAGATTACTCTCCATGTTTCCTTTCTTCTCTCAGTCTCTCTTTTTTTCTTGTCTGATCACTCTTCTCTAATCGCCGTCTTCTATCTCTTTCTCACTTGTATCTTCCTTGTCTTTCGCTTGACTTTTTTCTTCCTTGCTTTCTTCTCTCACAGTGATGGAATATATATATGGCTTCAGTGATGAACCATCAGAATCACGCCCCAGGCGTGTGGAGGGAACATTCTGCCAGGAAGCTTCACGAAGGTCTTGGCCACGTGTCAGGGTCTTCGCATCTGGAATCACGTGCCCCCTTCCTCAGACTTCACGATCATAGTAGCTCCCTTCCATTGGACTCTGTCTTTATGTGAGAAGAAAGAACGTGTACAGACTTAAGACTCATAGCACATAAATAAAATATGCACAGAGTCAGATGTTCAAGAAAGAATGTTCCAAAGGCTTAAGATGCAACAGAACAAGTTATATGCACAGACTACGATCAAGAAAGAATGCACTGACTCGTTTGAGAAAGAGGATGCACGGACTTGATATAGTGGGCTCCGACTTGCTAGTGTGTGCTCGGACTTGCACTGCCTTGACTACAGTGTGTACATCGACTTTAATACATAAAGAGCAAGAAAACGTAAGGACTTAATAACAGGCAGAGCATGCAAGGACTTTATTTGAAGAACATGCACGGACACAAGTTGTGCTCACAGGCATGTACTGACTTGGTAAACAAGCCAAAAGATGCACGGACACAAATTGTGCTCGCAAGGATGTATTGACTTGGTAAACAAGCCAAAACATGCACGGACACAAGTTGTGCTCGCAAGCATGTACTGACTCATGCTCACAAGCATGTAGTGACATGGTAAACAAGGCAAAACATGCACGGACACAAGTTGTACTCGCAAGCATGTACTGACTTGATAAATAAGCCAAAATATGCTTAGACACAAGTTGTGCTCGCAAGCATTTACTAACTTGGTAAACAAGCCAAAACATGCACGGACACAAGTTGTGCTCGCAGGCATGTACTGACTTGGTAAACAAGCCAAAAACATGCACGGACACAAGTTTTAAAGTGAAACAAGCACGGACTTTATGCTTGAATAGAAACATGCATGAATGCAATGTAAACATGCACGGACTAGAAAATAGAAAGAGCATGGACTCTAAAAAGATGCATGGACTTTAGCAAGAGTGGGCACAACCTTAACAAGAGTGTGCACAGACTTGGAAGAGCAACGTGCATGGACCTATTTAAGACATCCATGGACTTGGAAGAGTGTGCACGGACTTAGAGTATGTAAGTCGGTGGAATGTGCACGGACTTTATGTGTGTGCACAGACCATACACGGACTTGCTGAAGTGTAGCTCAGACTCTATATGGGTAAGGCAGATGTGCTCTGACCTTGCTACAGTGTATGCTCTGACTTGGATTGAGCCTAAGACTGTAAATGCATGGACTTGCTACAGGAGATGCAAGGATTTTTGTGGATGCACGGACCATGCACGGACTTAGCCTTGAAGGCATGCAACATGCTCGGACTTACATCGAGTATATGCACTGACTTTAAGTGTATACTAAGACATGCACGGACTTATCAGGCGATGCACAGACCCAAACGTGCACAGACTTTGGACAATGTGTACGGACTTTGAAGAAACTGCGTGCACTGACTTGGCGGAGCGGGAGTAACGGGAGAATAATGAAGTGGAGGGGTAGCGATGAGAGGCGATGGTGTGGGATTTGGCAGAATGGTAGGCAGGGTAGTGGAGGGAACGGCGGGCAGAGTAGTGGTCCAGGTGGTGGCAGGCTGAAGGACGGAGGGGACAAGGGTGTGGTGGAAGGCTAGCAAACGCACGGGAGTCTCATCATCAAATGACCACCCAGCGTTAGGGGCTGGGTGGTGAACTATGTTGAGTTGGGCCGGTGCCAGCAGCTGCTACTGCTGTTGCAGAGCGGGGGCATGCTCAGGCATGGGATTCTGATGAATCCTGAGGTCTTGCTCCTACTACTGTGGTTGCGGAGGGGGACGTTGCTGTTGCTGCTGGAATTACTGTTGTTGAGCCGCCTGCTGTGGCCTGGCCTGTCTTCTTCTTTCCTTAATATCTTCGATTAGCCTATGCATCTGTGCCCAATCAATCCTGTGGCCCTCATGTAAATCGTGCACCAAATCTCTAAACTCGTAGCATCTCTCAATAGTGTGCCCGGGTTGTCGATGGTATACACAATACCTAGACTGGTCGGCAGTCGGATTCCAATTCTGGCATTTCGG
Organism: Amorphophallus titanum; assembly: GCA_024336825.1. NCBI lineage: Eukaryota > Viridiplantae > Streptophyta > Magnoliopsida > Alismatales > Araceae > Amorphophallus > Amorphophallus titanum. The sequence goes on from JANBPO010002596.1 coordinate 13,484,111, forward strand.
AGGTAGCTGTATGTCACCAGTGTACATTAATGCTGAAAAGATATCAGGAAGGGTTTCTGGAAGTGGCGGGTAATTGGTTCTTTTTGGGACGGGACGAGCAAAAGCATAGTTGGCTGGTGGCGGAACGTTATGGTATTAGGGCTGCTGGGGTGCCTGTTGTTGTGGTGGTGGTGATGGCTGTTGTGGCTGGGGTGCAGGGAATGAAGGTCATGGTGGTGGTGGATAGGAGAATTGGGCGGTGCGTTGGGGTTGCTGCGGAAAGCGGGGTGGTGCGGATTGGTTGACAGCCTGCACCTGTTCATTCGTCTGGACTCCCTCGGTGACTGGGCCTTTGGATTTCTTATAGGTTTGGGGCTTTTGGGCCTCAAATAGGGAGTGAATGGGGGAGTCTTTAAACTGGGTCTGGATGAACTAGGCCCGGCTGTACAACTGGTGCATACTGGTGATATCATTCAACATCAGAATGTTCCGGAACGTCGGTGTAGAATTAGAAATAAGCAACTTCACTTTTTCTTCTTCCGGGATCTACCCGGGCACACGCGAGGCCATCTGCCTCCATCGGTTAGCATACGTTGCAAAATCTTCATCTGTCCTCATCTTCTCTGCCACTAAGTCGGTGAAAGAATATTCTGGGCCGACCCGGTCTTGGAACCTTTGTATGAACTGTTCTTTCACTGTCTTAAAGCTTTCTGCCTCCTCTAGCGGTAATGTGTAGAACCACTCCAAGGCTACTCCATCCAGGGACTGCCTAAATAGGTATGCCATCAGACGGTCGTAGTGTTGGAACTGTGTAGACTCATAAAGGAACTCCTTGATATGAATGAACGGGTTGTCGTTCCCATCATACTTCCGATAAATAGGGAGCTCAGACTGTGGTGGAAAATGAATGTCCCTGAAGTTAGGAGTAGGGACATCAGCATGAGACTGTGGGTCGACCCTCTTATGGAGGAGGTCGATCTGCTGCTGCAGGGCGGCCCACCTATCAAGGCTTTCCCGTTCCCGGGATGGAGGTGCAGAAGCTGTATAAGGTGGCGGCGGGTGAGGAGCAGACGGATAAATCGATGGAGGGGGAAGCCCATAGGATGGATAATGGGTCAAAGAGTGGCCCATATCGGAGTGGGCAAGCTGGGCTGCCCCTGGCTGGAGACGGTCGTTTACAATCGACCTTGTCCCTAGTGCTGGTCCTGTTTCCAAGGCACTGGTGGAAAGATTATTATCTTTATTTTCTTCTTTTTTTATCTTTTATTTATATTTACTTGTTTATTTGGTTGTTTATCTAGTTTATTAATTAGGCGTGCCAGCCACTAACGTGACAATCTATTGTGCGCTCGACCTGACTTGGTCAGTCGATTATAGGATTTCGGTTGGGACCAGAAGTCCACCATACCATAAAGGTTATGGCGTTAATTACGCCCTTCTTAAGAAGGACAACTCTTGATTAAACGCTAAAGACAGGATGCCTTAGGAGGCAATTGAAAGTACTAACGTGCGCAGTCATGATTACATAGGAATAAATTAACAAGTAAGTAATGAGCATATTCAAATGCACAGATTAGATCTGGCGACATATCCTCCTTGGCTTTAAGTCATGCCAAGTAAGAATAGGAGACCATCCACGCAGTGGCGGGACAGAACCCAAATAATCATTAGAGTATTTCCCCTTCGACATTGGGAGACCCAAGATGTTTATTTACCCTGAGGGACAAAGTCAAACAAGGTGTATGCACTGGTGACATTCCCTTGGCTTATCGGTGTTTGTATCATTGAAGGAGACTCCGGCAGCACCTCCCCTTCACATGGATTATGCCCGGCGGAGGAATAGACCAACATCCACGGAATGCCGGGATGAGGCCGAAAGAGAGGAGCACTGGGCTCGGGAGTACTATCCACATTTGTGACATCAGTTGATGTCCCCTCAGGGGCCGTCGGGGCACATGCTAGGCAGAGCTCCTTAGGCTCGTGGGGTCATAAACGAGTCTGACTTGGGACGGTATGATGTAGAGAAGGTCATTCCCCATTTAATTTATTCCTTGGGACTTGCGTGAGGATCACCAGTCATTCCCCTTAGAAGGTAAGGTGAAAGCAGGCCCAGGGTAGATTGAAATACAGGGAGCGGTAGCTTCTGGTGTAGGCTTCTCGGCGCGGTGGCAAACGGAGTTTTCAGCCTGGCGTAATGGCAAGGATGGGGTCTCGGTGCGGGCAGTCGACTTCTCGGTGCGATAACCCTCGCACCGAGGGCTGAGGCACGCACCGAGAGGGTTCGGCGCCGAGAGGGTTTCGATAGTCTCTTGCACTCTGTTCCAAGGTTTGTGAGGGTTTTGGATTTCGACAAAGGAGAAATCGAGAGGCTGAGGAGGTTGTCTTGGGGGGGTTTTTAGTGGGTTTACCCAGAGTGGAGATGGCTTCGAGGAATGGCAGGGAAATTGGGGTTTCTCACGCATCTGGAGCCCCCGAGGATCACAATTCTGATAGGAGAACCTGCTGGTTTATTTGGAGCTGATTGTAGTAAGAGATCACGAGATGGACTGTCTCGGATTCTCAAAGCAAGCTTTAGGGGGGGGCCTAAAGAGGGCTGAGTGCCACATAACTAACATAACTGTGACATGCATAAACGGTCCAGGAATGACAAGATCCCATAACCCATGGGTAAGGATTAGGGATCTGTAGCAATCTCCTCTAGAACAGAAAGAAACTAGAAGAAGAAAACGTGGGACAGTCATCTGAATAGCTAATGGATGTCTCCAGTCATATACTCATCGATCAATCACTGTGCGGGAGAAGCTAACACTAATAGTCACTCAGAGGGGAGAGAGACAGGAACCTCTGACTTTTATTCATGCAGTCGATCTTATTGCTCATACATATCAGACTTGAATCACAAAAGAAGGAAGACAACCCACGGGTTCGGGCGAGTGTCGAGTGAGTCGGTCGCCGATATCGGCCCGTTCGGTTGCGCATGTGCTTGTTTGCTAGTAGGTCCGAGGTCGTGTCACATCAGTTCGTGCACATTGGTTTGCATTTGTTCTATTTACTTGGTTTGCATTTCCAAGTTCCTGCATATGCCTGAGTCCGTGCACATTCCATAATCCAACTACCTGCATACTCTTGTTCTATGCTTACAAAGTCCGTGCACTTTCAAGTCAGTGCACCTTGCCCAACTGAGAGTCATTGCATGTTTTAGTGTGATCACAAGTCTGTGCAAGTTGTTAGTCATGCATGTTTTAGTCACATAAGTCTGTGCAGACTATAAGCCCATGCATACATCTAAGTCCACACACATTGTTCGACCAAGTTAGTGCGCATTAGTTCATCTGTTGGAAAGTCCGTGCGTATTCATTGACTTATGCACTCGTTCTGTCCATACATACACTAAGTCTGTGCACACTTAGAGTCAGCGCACGTTGTCTCTTCAACGCCCGTGGACATTGTCCAATGACCGTGCATGTCTTAGTATACACTTAGAGTCAGTGCATATACTCGATGCAAGTCCGAGCATGTTGCACGCCATCTAGGCTAAGTCCATTCACAGTAAGAGCACATCCTATAGCAAGTTCTTGCATACACAGACTGAGGCTCAATCCAAGTCAGTGCATACACTATAGCAGGTCCAAGCATATAACGTCTTAGGCTCAGTCCAAGTCAGGGCATGCACTGTAGCTAGTCCGTACATATAAAGTCTTAGGCTCAATCCAACTCAGAGTACACCCTGTAGCAAGGTTAGAGCACATCTACCTTTGCCATGTAGAGTCCAAGCTGCACGTCATAAAGTCCGTGCACAGTTCGCCGTCTCGCATGTCTAAAGTCCATGCATGGACTATGCACTTAATGCACGACTCACTTTCCAAATCAGTGGATGTCTTAAACAAGTCCGCGCACGTTACATGTGTTAAATCCGTGCACATCTTGTCTCTGCTTCACAAAGCCCGTGCACTTCTTCATCAACCAAGTCCGTGCACGTTCACTTATGTCCATGCACATTTCTGTAAAGTCCGTGCACATGGCGCTTTTAGCATAAGACCGAGCATTACAAAGTCCGTGCACACTCTAGTTCGTGCACGTTTCTATAAAGCCCGTGCACTTTGTGTTGAGCTTAAGTCCGAGCATCTCAATGTCCGTGCACGTTTCTATAAAGCCCGTGCGCTTTGTGTTGAGCTTAAGTCTGAGCATCTCAATGTCCGTGCATGTTTTCTTACTGTTATCAAAGTCCTTGCACGTCTTCTTCAAGTCCGAGCATGTACAGTTCCAACTTATGTCATGTCTGAGCATATGCATTTGAAGTCCGAGCATTGAAACGTCCATGCATTTTTTTCAGCCTGAACAGAAAATGAACCCCATGCATGAACAGTGCAAGGGCGTGCATATTGTGTCCATGCAAGTTTTTAGAAGGTTGTGCACTTTTAGTTCTGCACAAGTAAGCCCGTGATTTTCATACCCCGTGCATGTTTTGGACTCTTGCTTACATAAGTCCATGCATATACAGTGATACCCTGTACATGTCTCGGGTCCTGCAACCCCGTGCATGCATAGTGGTACTCCGTGCATGTTTTCGCTTAAACTCATAGTCCGTGCATGTTTTTCTCTTAAACACCTAGGCCATGCACTTCCTAGGTGGAAGTGTGTCCATGCACTTGTGTGTGTTATCAATCCAAATAGAAGAAAAAGAAATCACCAGATTTGAGATTATTTGTAAGACCCAAGATCTGAGTATCGAAAAGTAACCGGCGCGGCTCGAACTTTGGCCCACCACCCACGAGTCCGAAGACTCGGAAGGGTTAAAGGATGGTGTGAAGATACACAAGAATCTAAAATAACCGCAGAACCAACACAATTAGCTAAATAGTAGAGCATGAAATTAAACAAATACTCACTAAACAGCTACAAGGTCCATAGTATCTCATGTCTAAAATAAGTACAGTCAACAAAAAGAAAGATATAAATACACGAGACATATCCCGGCTCTGGCAACGAGCGACTAACCCTAGTTGGTGGAACCACGTGGCTCCTCGGGCGCACTCCTCGCCCAGGGTAGACCGCCTCCTATGTATTGTCCGACCGGAACTCCGTTTCTTGCCGATTTGAGTCCCGGGTGAGTGAACCTTAATCCACGTGATGACTTGTGGTCCGAATAATGATAGGAGTCATGTGGGGGCTATGTGTTAGGGTGTCGTGGGGTCTCGGGAGGTAGGGTTCTTGGCTCGCGTCACCGCGAGTCGGTGTCGGTACGAGGAGCGGTCCTTGTACTTTGTCCGGTTCAGTCGTCATTTTTCAATGACTAGAGAGTCTACACCTTCAGCGACCATCCACTAGTCGTAGCCTTCCGACACGCGTGTGATCCCACTAGGGAGTGGTGGCGATGCTACCTGAGAGAGACGGCTTTAGGCTGGTTGCCATGGGCCTCCTACTGTAGCGGCTCGAGTCCGGGCCGGGAGGAAGAACTAGCTAGAGGGACTGACGTAGTGAAGTCAGTCAGTGTGTGTGCACGTGGCCGGGGACTTCAGATTTGTGCTCACGAGCATGACCCTGACTAGATCCTTGCCAGTGTTACTTGTGAGTGTGTCTCATTTTTCGTCTGAGACGAGTAGAGAGACACTACAACACAGTGTAAGTCGTCAGGGAACGCATCCGACTGTGCTTCTAGTGGGAGGTACTCCTATTTTTGCCAGTGGTGGCTCTTAGTTTTCATTATGACGTGTGTCTCGATTTTCACACTGTGAGACCGGTGTCAGGCGTAGCAGGGCTTTTTCATTTATTTATTTCCTGTTGCATTCGGTTCTATGTCTTGTCTAGTACTCGCCTTTAGCTGCTTTGTGTTACAGTTTCTCATTTTGCGAGGTGGAGATCCGAGTGATCTCTACCGAGCCTTTTGTTATGAGGCTCATTCACTGTGTTTTTACCGCGTTTCAGGTGAGGTGAAACTTAAGAGGAGCGCATATGAGGCTCCACGTGGTTCTAGTACCCAGGGTTAGTTGTCAGTTGCCAGAGTCGGGATATGTCATGTGTAGTTATACTTTCATTTCCTTATTGTACTAGTTGTGGACTATTGTTGTAATATTTAATTGTTGTTATATTATAGACCATGTAATTTGCTTAATGTTAATTTAATTTACTACTTATTCATATAAATTGTGTAATTCTGTAATTATTTTAGATTCTTGTATATCTTCACACCATCCCCTTAACCCTTCCGAGTCTTCGGACTTGTGGATGGCGGTTCGAGATTCGGGTTATCGGGTCTCTTCCGATATTCGGATCTCGGGTCATTACAACCTCGCTGTTGTGAGCCCAACACCATCTAGGGAAAACCCCCGATAATGCCTACTGAAAATCCTAGACCTCTATATCGGGAAAACACTTGAAACTACATGCAAAATCACGTCTCGCAGAAACATAAGCTACCTACGACCATTAACCGAACTACTAATGGACTAGCCCTTTGGGTCTTATTAATTGGCCCAATAGGGGTTACAAACTCAATAAAAGAAAAATACATCCTGCTAAGAAGAAATAAATATTCGAACCACGGCCGAATCCATCTCGAGGGGCCGATGTCGAAGCTGGGGCATGGAGGGTCGCTGATGTCCCCATCATGGAGTCTATCGATGAGTCACCTGTCTGCTCCAGTCGGGTCTTGATGGCATGAAGGAGTGTCTTGTTGGCATTTTCCACTAAGCCATTGGCTTGGGGGTGGCCCACCGATGTGTAGTGATTCCATATCCCCAGTTCCGAGCACTTTTCCTGGAAGGCAGTGCTCACAAACTGCCTGCCATTATCGGTTGTGAGGACACGCGGGATCCCAAACAGGCAAATGATACTTCATAACATGAACTTCCATGTTGCTTCACTTGTGATTTTTCCCAATAGTTCTGTCTCGACCCATTTGGTAAAGTAATCGATAGCAACGATGAGGAATTTCTTCCTTCCTTGAGCCTCAGGAAGGGACCCAGTATGTCTTCTTTCCACCAAGCAAATGGGTGAGGCTTCATCAGGGGGTGCAGTTGCATCGTTGGCTGGTGATATAGGTTCGCGAACTTTTGGCATTGAGGGCACCTTCAAACGTAATCGAGGTAGTCTTGTTGCAACGTCGGCCACTAGTATCCTTTCCGAATGAGGGTTCGAGCGAGTGCTTGCCCCCCTACATGGCTTCTGTATAGCCCTTCATGTACTTCTTGTATTGTTTGCTTGGCTTCCATGGAGAACAAGCACTTCAGCAGTGGGGCTAAGAGCGAGCGCCTGAATAGGTGACCGTCAAAGATTGTGAAGTGTGTCGCATGTGCTCACATACGGCAAGCTTCAATGCGGTTATTGGGGAGCTGCTATGTGACGACCCAGATCCCGGATACCAGATATACCCAGTAGAACTACCAAGTAGACCCGATACCACTTGGAACCCGCGAGGCCTCCTAAGAGCGGTAAAGCTCTGAAGGCAAAAAGGATTATCGTGTAGTACATTGAAGCCACAAGATATAACAGTAAGCAATTAAATTTCATTAGATCGGTTTGCGAAAATAGCAGAAATAAAATTACTTTTTAATTAACAGTTTCAATTTAACAATTATGCCAGAGTCCAGTCCAAAGGAAAGATGAACAGTGCAGTCCAAGTACAGTCGACAAAAAAGAAAGACGTACACTAAGGTCGGGGGAAGCCCGACATAGGTACAACAGGTAGCTACGGACAAGTCACACCAGAAACCACGGAAGCAGAATGACGCCACCCACCTGAAAAGCAGGGGTGAGTCTCATGTCACTAGCTCAGTAGGGGTCACGCGGATCCCCAATGAAAAACACGCAGTGACATGGAACAACAGCAAAAATAACAGGTGTAGCAAAGAAGAAAAACTACACTAGAAAGCTGTAAAGAAGAGGGAGCAGGAGTAGGGAACAAGCAAGGAAGAGGGAAGCTACAAGAAAAGGGAAAGTCATACCGAACGAGCACGGCTACCGAACTAGCCTCAGCTCCCAAGCTACTCCTAACATCAACAAAAGGGCGAACTCTGAACTGGCGAAGTCAGAAGTTGCCGATCCGTTGACGAGACACCAACAAGTGAAGGCCTGCAAGGAAAAAGGGAAAAGACAAAGGCCCTAGAAAAAGTCTAGACAGACTAGATAGAAAGCACACACGACTCGATTGCCGTGCATGTTCATCTAGACACGACCACATTCACAACTAAAACGTCATGCATAGGACACACCACTACACTGACCTCGGGTAAAGCCATGAGCAGGCTAACCCAGCAATGTCACGACGCTCGAGAAACATGAGAGTCACGGAAGAGTAACTGGTCACGTGACTGGAGTACCCACCACTAGAAGAATAGTCAGCTGCGTCCCCTAACGTCTTATGCTGTGCCTACAAGTATCTCATCTATGATGCCACCTGTAGAAGTACGACAGCTACTAAGACACTCTGAGAACCACAATAGAAGTACCATCGCGAGTGACTAGACAAGGTAACGCCCGTCGACGTCAGTCCAAAGCCCCTAACCACGTGTGCACACACCAGTTCGTGCCTAGAGCTGGGCCTCTAGCTAGTATTCCCCCCTACAGACGCTGCAGTATAGAGCCGGGGGCCCACAGAACTAGCCTAAGAATCGTAAATCGGGAAGTGCCCCGCTACAAGAGCTGACACGCCATAACATGTCGTAAGGCTATGACTAGTGGAGGATCACGAGACACAAACTCTAAAATACGAGTGCTGGAGTACAGACCAGTAAAGAAACACTGTCGCACATACTACGAAGCACCAATGGCAGCACAGGAAACTACCGACAAACTCAGGACAAGGCAACTAGACCTGAAGCTACAACGATCCTTGAGTCTTATCACTCGGTGTCAAGATCATCGTACAAAGCAGAATAAACCACCAATCGATCTAATCCTAAGCCCCAAGGAATGACACATGGAGACCTGAGGGAACACCGAGAACCCTTAACACAGTTGGACATGCACAATGAGGTAAGATGATACCTCACGGCATCCAGAACACTATATCAAATTGGACAGAAGCATCGAGGCACACATAAGGTCACCTGTCAACCACTGGGTCATACCAGGTTGATAAGAACCAGACAGTGACAATAAAAGCAGTACTGAATGCTGCTCACCACACGAACACTGTTGGCTACCTCACATCATGGTTTTAGCCCTCATAGGACATCGGGAGACATCCATGGGACAACGGGCAAACTACAAGGTCAAGCCAATATGAACAGAAACCAAGATGTCGGGAAATGACATTCCGCATAATGGCAGTCCTAGACTGAGTCATTAGGAAAACTACGACAGTCTGAGAATAGACCATACTTAGTCAACCTTCAACCGACCAATCCAGGGCACCACCCACACACAGACACCGACCTAGGACACAAACCTAAGACAGATGGACACAGCATAGGCCATCATGGCCAACTGGCAACCAAACGAACACAGCAACATGGGCGGTCAACACTGGGCCGCTCATGGGGATGAGCGGTCTGGATCGGACCACTCAAGGGAAGAAGAATTGTCCACAATGGACCACTCAAGGGGGATGAGCGGTCTAGAATGGACCATTCAAGGGGGATGAACGGTTGGGGGCCAACCACTCTAAACAATTGACCCCTAGACATTAAGAGGATGGACGGTTACGGCTGTGCCGCCCAAAGGCTAGAGGGGTTAGGGACTAGCCGCTCAAGCCAACCGACCTACTATAGTGTTGGTAAAAATGGTTTTGACCAAACCGCCTATCTGAACCGACACAAAATTGTTGACCAAAGGTCAACTGGGATAAGCGGGCAGAACCTGGCCGCTCAACCCAATGGGAAGGATGAACGGCTGATGACCAGTCGCTCACGGAGGATGGGCAGACCACTCCTGGCCGCTCATGCCTTAGAGCGGTCTATCGACTGACCACTCAACTTAAACTCGAGACATGTTAAACGGTCCGAAACTAGCCACCAATGCACCTTGAGTGGTTGCCGTTGAATCACGGAGGCGTTACGGGGAGCAAAATATGGGATCGGCCCGATCGTGGCCTTTCCATGCCCCGTTCATTCTGAAACGAAGAGGATACAACGGTAATGGTCATACACAACACATAGACTCCAACGGGAGTCAGATCGGCTAAGAAACAGCGAGAAACGGACAATTCTACGGAATTGACCCAAATGGAGTAACCGGACTTCCCGGGCTCCTAACGGTCCCAAATGACCGCCTAACGACACGAAATCAGTGACTATGGAACGTTGACATTCCAGGGAGTCCATTGACACTAACTGATCGCAGAACCGTCGCCATTTTTCGGTGAAGCCTACGAACTCTGAAAAATTACAGTGAGCCCAAACTCGCTCGTTCTAGCACCGAACGACGTAAAACTATAGGGAAAACGTGCAGGAATGATAGGTGATTCGTTTCCCTACCTTCACCGAAGAAACCGTGTGTCGAAGAGACTAATCCACGCTGAAAACCACCCGGAACATGAACGACGCCTTCTCAGAATCCACCGAGAGATCGCGCCACGCCACGCTCAAACCGACGCTCCATCCCGGGAACCGATCTCCCCAATGCATTCCCGCCTCGGCCAGATCCGCAATGGTGCACGTCCCGCGCCGAACGGACCAGAGACAAGAGAGAAAGGAGAGGAGAGACGGAGGGAAGAGAGAGAGAGAGACAGAGAGAAGGAGAGAGACCGAGAGAGAGACGGAGGGGAGGAGAGAGAAAGGGAGAGAGAGAGAGAGTTCCCACGGGGAGAGAGAGAGAGGAAGAGAGAGATAGAGAGAAGGAGAGAGAGAGAGAGGGAGGTCGCCGGGTTCACGCCGGAGGGGGGAGGTTGGCCGGCGGGCCGCCGCGGCGGGTGGAGAGTGAGAGAGGGAGATGGGGAGGCCCGGTGGTGGTCTTGCAGGTGATAGCGGAGGTCGGCGGCGAGGTCGTCGGGGTGGTGCGACGGTCGTGTGAGGAAGTGGGAGTGGGGAGCGCCTGTGATGGCCGCCGTGGGGCATGCAGGGGGGTTCCCTGTGGTTGGGGAGGGAGGTGGGCGGCTGGGAGTTGGTGGTGCTGGGGGTTCTACGTGGAAGGTGGCAGGTGAGTCGACGGGCTAGAGAGAGAGGGGTGGCACGGGGTGGGCTCGTTGGTGGGAGGTTGTCGGGGTGGTGCGACGGCGGTGGGGTGCGGTGGTCGGAGAGTGGGAGGCGGTGATGAGAAGGACGAGGAGGTGGTGCTGGTGCAGTGGACACGGGCGGTGGCGGAGGCAAGGTTGCCGCGAGAGGGGGGGAATGGTGCAGAGGTGGTGGCCGAGAGAGAAAGAGGGGGAGGGAGAGTCTGAGAGGGTCTGGGTCAGGGAGGTTGGTGGAGGAGGGAGTCCGGGCGTGTGAGTTAGAGAGGGAGAGAGGGAGAGGAGGGACGTGGTGTGTGGCCGGCTGGGGTTCTACGTGGAAGGTGGCAGGTGGGTCGACGGGCTAGAGAGAGAGGGGTGGCACGGGGTGGAGGTTCCGTGGCGGCGGTCTGTAGGCAGGGGAGGTGGTGTGAGGGTGGGTGGACGGAGGCCGCGGCGGGGTCGACGGCGGTGCGCGGTGGTGTTAGCAGATGGGGGTGGGTGGGCACGGTGGTAGGAGGGAAGGTGAGTGCAGGCAGGGGGTGTGTGTGCGTGCAGGGAGGGGGTGGAGGCGACCGCGGTGTGACGGCAGGTGGCCGGAGTGGGGTGGCGGGGAGGCTCGTCGGCGGTGAGGGGGGTGGCAGGCGTCGACGGTGGGAATGGGGAGGTGGCTGGGCGTGTGGAGTGTAGTGTGAGGTGGTGTGAGGAGAGAAGAGAGGGTGGTGGGGAGGTGGACGTGAGGTTTGCAGAGGAGGTGGCCGCGACAAGTGTGTACGGGGAGGGAGGTGGAGCGGAGTTGCAGGTGGGGAGTGGAGTGGTCGGCGGGGTGCGGTGGTCTATGGAGGTAGTGGAAGGTGGCAGCAGGTGGCGGAGGTGGAATCGGTCGGGGGTGAGAAGGAGGGGGGTGGAGTGGAGGTGCAGGTGCAGGTGGTGTTAGCAGATGGGGGGGGGGGCACGGTGGTTGGGTCGGAGGGTGATAGCGGCGGTGGCAGTCGGCGGGAGTAGCAGGAAAGGGAGGTGGGGTTAACAGATGGGAGCGGCGGCAGTTGCCGGTGGGAAGTCGGAGGCGGTGGTCGACGGTGGTCGGAGGTGAGAAGAATGGGAGATGGGGAGATCGGCGAGGGGGGTCGCGGGGAAAGAAATGGAGAGGGAGAGAGGGAGTTCCCTCCGTGAGAAGGAGAGAGAGGAAGACAGAGAGAGAGAGAACCGTTGAGAAAAAAATGGAAATCCCCCCCACAAACAGTGAGAGTGTGAGTTATATATAGGTGGGGGGGGTCATATTGAATGACATGGGGGCCTGAATCAAAACATATATTTTTTTCAAATGTAGATCTGAGAATGATAACTATAGAGGTAGGAAAGTGTTCTCCTGACCTTGTACCATATCTTTAATCTTTATGTGTTGGGGAAGAGTGGCTAGCCTCCTAAGGGAACCTGCAACCACTAGAGAATGGCGTCAGGAGGAACTCTAGGTGTGATCCTAGAAGACAACTGATGGGAACGACGGTGGGAGCAAGCAGGCCAACTAAAGGTGATCACAGTCCCCTCTGGGACTGTGACCAGAACGCGACCCCTATGGGGACCTCGATCTAGTTCTTGCCTGTCAATGGTCACTGGCCAACCTTCCGACGCTTGGGACTTTAAGGGCTTCAATGGGACTCTTGGGACTTTAAGGGCTTCAATGAGGTGTTATTTTCATATTTTATTCATTGTAATCTCGTCGTTTCATCTTCTCCTTCCACCGGAATTTACCCTCCTATTGTAATCAAATCAAACGATGAAATAGGAGTTTGAAATTAGCCATGGCTATGTGTTCTTCCCTATTTTTGGGATTCGGGTGAGAGGCCCTCGTTCAAGCTGTGAGGGCTCGATCTATCCTTGGAGGTGGAGTGAGAAGCTTCGATTGCATCGTCCCTGTGATGGGGACAGGTGTGAGTCCCCAGTCGAAGCCTCTCCGTTCCTACTCCACTGCTATCCACTGCCGCCATCCATCTCCACCACCACCACCGCCATTTCCAACTCAAAATCCCACGACCACCACCACCAGCACAGAGGTAAAGCGAGAAGCCCAGTTGCATCGGCCTTGCGATGGGGACGGGTGTGAGGCCCCAGTCGAGCTCCTCCCTTCTCCTCTAGCTACCCCACCACCTCTGTCCACCTCCACCACCGCCGCTCTCCTCTCCCTCAAAACACCACCGTTCATTCCCTTCCTATAGTCTTATTAGTTATATAACTAGTCTATAAACCTTCCTCCCACGCTTCCTCACCCTCTCCTCAGCTCCCAACAGCCCTAGAAAGCTTTAGATCGTCGTCCACGACTGCCGCCGGCCACCTACACTGAACATAGCATCATCGTTCGGGACGGCCTCGGCCAGTTGCAGAGGATGACGAGATCGCGGTCTGGCGATGCTCCGTGTTCAATTCAGATCATGGTCCCCTTCGGGACTACCTTCTGAAGGCGGTCATCAAGGGGACCATGTCTATTAAGCGCCCCCCCATCCACCGCCCATCCGTACTCTGACCAAAAAAAGTTTAAGACTCCGTCTTTTGTTTCACATCAAAATGGTATCAATGCTCAAGGAACTGATTTGTTCCATCAAATCAGGGTCATGAGGTTCAAGGTTCGAAGTCAAACCTTCTCCAAAGTAGAGGGGTATGATGGGAACGACGGTGGGAGCAAGCCGACCAACTGAAGGTGATCACAGTCCCCTCTAGGGCCGTGACCAGAACGCAGCCCCCATGGTGACCGTGACGCGGACGGCGTCGGAGGAAGGATCGACGGCAACTCCAAGATTCGAACAGGACGGATAACTTGCTACCTCGCGCAGCTCGGCCTCACGCTGGACGGTCTCACACCGGGTGACACTCTAATCTCATAAAATTAGAAAGAGGGAAGAAAATGCAAGATGAGAAGCTCTCTCACGTACAAACCAAAGATTTCATTCAAATCATCATATCCAAATAACACACCCTAGCCCCCTTTATATAGGAGGGGTGCTATAACAACCATACCCTCAACTTTCACTTAATAGCACTTATGCAGATAAATCTCTGAATGTAGGTCAGTCTACCCTGGAGTGACCTAAGTTCAGTGAGGTTGCTGGGCGGCGGAAGCTCCCGGATCACTTTGATCTTGCTGGGATCCACCTCGATTCCTCGGTATCGAACAACGAAACCAAGGAATTTACCGCTGGATACGCCGAAGGCGCATTTTATGAGGTTCATCTTGAGCCCATATTATCGGAGACGTTCGAAGACTTGACGCAGGTCGCGTAAGTGGTCTTCTCGCCTTATTGTTTTGACGACGAGGTCGTCAACAAAGCATTCGATGATGTTGTGCAGCATCTCGTCAAAGATTTTGGTCATAGCCCTTTGGTAGGTAGCACCGATGTTCTTCAAACTGAAGGCCATGCGCTTGTAGTTGAAGATCCCTTTAGGGGACCTAAAGATGGTGTAGCCCTTGTCTCGGAGGGACATCCGAATCTGGTTGTAGCCCTATGACCCGTCCATGAAAGATAGGGCTTCATGTCCGGTGGTCATGCCGACGGACTGGGAAGTCATCCTTAGGACAGACTTTGTTGAGGTCTCGGAAGTCGATGCAGATGCGGACTTGACTATTTTTCTTTTTGACCGGGATAATGTTAGCGAGCTAGACTGGATAGATGCACGGCTCGATGAAGTCGACCTCCTCCATCTTATCTACTTCGGTCGCAACCTGGAGCTTCAGCTCGTGGCGCATATGCCACTGGGGCTGTTTGACTGGCGTGGCTATGGGAGATATGGCCAGATCATGCTCTGCCACAGAGGGATCTAACCCAGGCATCTCCTGGTATGTCCAGGCAAAGCAGTCTTTGTATTCGAGCAGGAATTGCTTATAGTCCTGCCTCTCTGCTTCAGTGAGGAGAGTGCTAAGGAATGTGGGCTGGGGGGCCTCATCATTGCCCAGATTGATCACGAAGAGCTCGTCGACGGTTGCTTGGCCGCCATCCTCCAGCTCAGGAAGAGCAGGCTGAAAGTCGACGAAGTCATCAGCGGCTTCGTACACCCATGGGTCTTCAAAGCCAATGGTTGAGGCTGCTGGAACTAGAAGGTCATCGCTGTTGGGTCCGGACAAGGGTTGTCCCGGGCCATCCACGTCGGACTGGCAGCTATCGACCAGAATTTCGCAGGCTTGGTCGCAGTTGCCTGCCAATGCCGGCAATACCTCACGATCTTCGTTCTGGAGGCCTTCCTCAGGGGGAAGGTGTAGCGAGGTAGGCTCTGGAACTGGTTGGGAGGCCGCAGAGGTCTCCTCAGTCTCCACGTCCTCGTGGATGGACGAGGAAGTCTCGTCGAGTGCTGGAACTGGAGTACTAGTCTTGGCTGGGAGTGAGATTAGAATCTCCTATCCCTCATCTCCTGAGCTATCGAACTTGGCGTTGGTGACAACTGGGTCGACGGCTGGCTGCACCGATCCTATGGCATGGACCGCGTGGTAGACACAAAAGTCCGGGTCTTGGTCATAACCGAGACCTCTGGTGTCTTTCTGGGAGGATGGGGTTTGCCCTCGGACCTACGATGGTGTCCACAAGTTGTGGAAGTACCTTCACTGTGCAGAGCCTTGCCACTGGGGGACATGTTGTTTGAGGCACACCTCCTGAATGCAAGGTGACAGGTTGTCTAGGATCTGGACAGCTTCAAGGACATCGTTGGCTCACCTGGACCAGCCGAAGTCATCCTTTGGTGAGGCCGGTGGGACCATGTCTCCTTTGTGAAAGATGATAGACTTGTCCCTTTTGGCCTTTTTTTGCAGAGGATCTTCAGTGCGATGGAGTGTGCTGAGGAGGATCAGGTGGTGTTGGCTACGCATCACCTTCAGGGAGCAGCCCATACTTGGTGGACGTTAGAGTGGGAGGCAGCATTCCAGTCTCGTCCCCTTCGGCAGATCACGTGATAGGAGTTCGTCGTGGCATTTGAGCATGCCTTCTATCCGTCTTTCATCAAGACACAGAGGCTGCGTGAGTTCATGGAGTTGACCTAGGGTGACATGTCAGTGATGTAGTACCGTGCTAGGTTCATCGAGTTGGGCCGTTATTTATCACACATCATGGCTGATGAGGAAGTGAAGACCGATCAGTTCGTCAGTGGTTTGAGGGTCAAGCTGAGGCACCATCTTCTTGCATCAGGTTTGACCACTTTTGATGCGGCGTGCAAGGCAACGTCGGCGTTGGAGAGAGATCTGCAGAAGGTTCGAGGGCAGGGTAGTACTGGTCAGGTTCAGGCAGCTTTTGGTCAGCCATCAGAGCTTTTAATAGGTGGTTCCATGGCGACACAGTCAGTTTCCCCCGTGCCGGAGTCTTCTTCCTTTGGCTTGAAGCTCAAGAAGCTGCTTCGGGAAGCTAGTTTTGGCAGGAGGCATCAGGACCATAAGGGGCGAACGCAGCAGGAGTCGTCTGGCAGTGTTCAGCAACCGGTAGCCTTGCAGCATCGGAGCTCGGTGAGTGGTGCTCGGGACGGGTTTCCCAAGTGTAGTGGCTCTCATCCAGGCAGGTCGTGTTCATCGCCCGTAGTTTACTCCAAGTGTGACCAGCCAGGGCATATGGCACACGACTGTCCACAGAGGCCGAGTCAGCCGTTCGGGTTTCAACAACAGCAGAAGTTTCAGCCCCAGCAAGTGTCAGCACAGCCGCAGTAGTACCAGCGACAGGAGCAGTTTCCTCAGTTGTCTCGGTCAACTATTATAGGGAGGCAGAGATCTCGAGGCAGGGTGTCCCACATGACCAGAGCAGAGGTTGAGGCGTTGCAGTTGGTGGAAGGTACTCTTTTGATTTTGGGTTGTGTGGCTCGTGTTTTGTTCGATTCAGGTGCTTCTCATTTGTTTATTTCAGAGGAATTTGCTCAGAGCGTGGAGGACTCGATGACCGAGGTGTCCTGTGACATGGCGGTGGAGTTACCTACTAGCGATTTCGTGCACGTTCCATATTGCTTCGAGAAGGTGCCCGTGTGGGTGGAAGGGAGGAACTTGCCGGCCAGGCTCTACGCATTACCGCTTTAGGACTTTGATGTCATTTTGGGCATGGATTGGCTCGAGGCACATCATGCTTTGGTGGACTGTGGCTCAAAGAAGGTCTACTTCCGGAAGCTTCGTGGACCCACCTTCTATTATCAAGGTATTCGATCTTCCTCTTCCCGCTTGCTTATTTCAGCTATTAGGGCTCGTCGTATGCTTGATGCAGGTTGTCAGGGTTTTCTCGCTTCTGTGGTTCTAGTGGATGGGCAATGTCCGGATGTGGAGGACATTCCTGTCGTGCGCGAGTTTCCCAATGTTTTTCCCAAGGAGTTGTCAGGGTTGCCACCGCAGTGAGAGATTAATTTCATGATTGAGGTGGTACCTGGTATGGCGCCTATGTCGAAGGCCCCTTATCGTATGGCACCTGCAGAGTTGCGAGAGCTGAAGGCGCAGTTGCAGGAGCTACTGGCGAAGGGGTACATTCGTCCTAGTTATTCCCCGTGGGGTGCGCCGGTGTTGTTCGTGAAGAAGAAGGATGGTAGGTGAGTCGGCCGCCAAATACGGCCCGCTTCGGTTCGCTATTGTGCTTGCTAGTAGGTCCTAGCTTGTGTCACATCAGTTGTGGGACCCATCGAAATGGGGCTGCTCCAATCCGACAAAGAGGTAGTCATCGGGGTGCCCGGTGAGGTACATGGTTTTAGATGGGGAAGGGGATGGCACCGATGCAATTCCCCAAGGACTAGACTTAGTAGAGACAAGTCTAAAACTTGCTTTGATTCCAATTGGTGTGACACCACCTTGGTGTGATAGCCACTAGACCGATGCACCTTGGACATAGTAAGCAAGCACCATTTGCAAGAGAAATGGACCGATAGCCATGGCCACTCACCCGGCACTCACCAAAAACCCGGGGTTAACTCGGTGATGCCGCGTCGAGGTTGTGAGGGTTGGACCCTTGTTGGTAGAGGGCCAACAAGGCCAAGGTTCTTACGAAGGAGTATGAAGGCCCAATTCAATGGGGCTGACCGGGTGCCAAGGGCACGGGTTGCACTCTCTTCCCACGACGGTCTCTCGAAGGCAAAGGTACCAAAGGGACCGGGCGCTCACTCTTCCTCCCAGTGGAACTATGAACAAATATTGATTAAACAAGCACCAGATGAGGGCAAGGAGTAGAGCACTTACTCGGCCGGTTTGAAGAAACTGGCCCCGTTCGGAGACGTGGGCGAACGGGGAAGCATGGGTTCCCCACACGCTGCACCGGTGAAGTTTCAACCTGTTTAAGAAATTACACCACTACTCCACATGCAAGGGGGTCGAACAAGGGGAGGGGAAGCCAAGGTTACATTCAAACACTACCTCCCATAGGGAGGGGCTGTACGCTGGCCAGGCGGGGAGGGGAAAGCTAAGCTAGGAACTAATTGCAAGGAGGTCATCGGTTCTATCAACTCTCAGGAATAGTGGATAGACAGTCGGTGTTGGCACCACTGTGGACTCCGCCGCACTCCGTTGGGAATGAAACTAGTGGCAAAACCTCTTGGGTTGGCCCAGGAGGACGTCTAAATTTTTGGGGATTTTCTGGTTGACGGCAATGGTCAGGGCAGAGTCGTGAACAGAATTGCTGGCTTCTAGAGTTGGTAGCTTCTGGGACACTGCAGCAAGAAGGCGAGGCCACCCCGGGTGCTCTAGAGCTCAGATTTAGGCGCGGCCAAAGACGTTGGATTCGTGGTCAAACCCTCTTCGAACAGAGATCCATGGGGACACCGGAGGAAGTCAGAGTAGATGGCGATGACCCGAACGGTGACAGGCTGTCAGGTCAATTCCAGAGGGAACAGACCCAGCACCCTAGGGAGAAAATCTGGAACTAGCTGCTCTGGAATCCCAATGGTGTGCTGCTTCTTGGAGGTGGAAGAAAACTCGTATAAGTAGGTCTCAGCCAAATGCTGCTCCAAGAGATTCAGGAGGCTGGCCATGGACGCCTCTGCAAGTCGTGACTAGATGTCTGCCAGGGAGGAGATGCGCAGTCCGGCGGTGAAGGCTCCTCCAGGCAGCCACGAAATCAGACGAAGGAGAGACCACCACCATTGCAGAGAGGGCTGGGAGACGCTTCCAATGGTATCTCTTGTGCTACCAGTGGCTCCAGGGTGAAGACATGGTAGCCTCTATAACTTCATAGTTTTCTACTGCTGTAGGTTCCAGACTGGTAGTAGGGGAATAGAAGGGAAAAATGGACAGTTTAGGGGGGCAAATGGAGGGAGATGGACCTGGGGCCTTCCCTGGTGTGAGGGGGCCACAAGGTGACGAGACGGTGATCAGGCCAGAAGCCATCTACCCCACGTGCTTGATGGCTTGGGGGATGAAGCTGTCGCTTTGTCCGGTGGCTCTGTGCCTGACATACAAGATGCTGGGGGATCTGGACAAGTCACGCATCCCCTAGAATTCGCGGACGGTTGGTCCGCTCCACTTCTTCAACACGTGGGCCTGCACTCTATTTTCGGAAGCAGCTCCACACTCTCTTCAATCCGATCGTCCGGTGCCAAGGATGATCGAGTTCGCCAGCGCTGAACCTTCTTCATTAGCGGATCAGCTATTTGCTATTCGGGGGAAGCTGAATGCGGTTCCAATGGACTCGCCAGGAGTCCTCCATTTCTGGAGCCTAGCAGCTAGTTCCAATCCCCTCGTGAACAGAATGCGGTAATGCCATTTGTACGAGACCAAGGAGTTTATTCATTCGTTCACCGGCGCCAAAAGCACGAAGCCGATATTAGAGCCGGAGCTGGTCGACTGGGCCCTGGCCATTCGCCCCAGCGTACTTGTCTTCCAGAAGAGCGGTCTACTGTGGTTGGAGCCGTACTATCCTTTCCGGTTTAGCCAAAACTTTGGATATGACTAACAGATCCCGCCTTCTTTGGCTCGCTTCAGCATCCCCAACCACCATCGGGCCTGCCAGACGACTGCGGACGAAGCCCGGTCGTTGTGGGACTACTTCCATCGTCACGAAGACGTATCTTTCAGGGTGCCATCCCCTGCCCATTTGCCTCGGGTGACTCCAGAATTTATCAAGTGGTGGAACGCGCGGACTGGCTTCTACCGCGCCTCTCGGAAGGACTGCTGGTGAGCTGCTGAGCGTCACTTCCTGGACACCCAGCCAGAGCCAGTGTTGGACGTCGACCCAGCCTACTTGAAGAAATTGAAGGGGTGGTCCAGCTCCGAAGTCATGGTCTATTTGGAGGCGCGGAAGACCGCAAAGTGTGGCTCCTCCAAAGCTGACCCAAAGACGCCGTCGGTCCAGAAGGATGACTACGTCAAGACCCTTCAGGGGTTGTGTCGGGTCAGCAGCGAGTGGGTGGTTCTTCAAGTAATCCCAATCCCGGCGGAGGAGCCTCTTCCAGTAGTGGCGGATTGGCGTCCGGAGTCTGACCATTTTCATCCATACCAGACCTTTATCAGCAGGAAGGATAGGCGAGAAGGCATATACGCCAATACCCCCTGGGTATTTGCCCTACTTCACTCACATGGGCTTTCTGTGGCTGGCTCTTTGGATGCCATCCGGGACCATCCACTATCGATGTCCTTCAAATATGCCGATGGATGGGGCTTGGATCATTTGAACTTGGCATGCCACTTATCTTCCCACGGCTATGAAGACCTAGCGTCATTAGCCAAGAAGAGCAAGAAGATTGGGGACCTTTGCTGGCTTATCCGGGAGGTGGCTTCACGAGATAAAGTGCCCCTGCTGTTGCATTGGCCGCTCTCTCCTTTGTACATGGGACCGCCAGGTGCGCTTGTTCCCCGTCTTAGTACTGCGTTGCTCTCTTTTATACTCGTCATGTGTCTTTCTCACCCAGACGTCTTTTGCAGCTCACCTTTCTCTAGAGGCGACTCGGCATTATAGGGAGCTGATTTTTAGGGCGCAGAAGCCCTCTTATTTCGAAATCTCGAAGCCACCCCCGACTACGATGTCACTGCCCCCTGGTGACTCGCGAAAATGGACCCAGTCCCAAGTCAGAGAGGCTATCAGCGAGGCCAAAAAGGTCGGTATGTCGATGTTATCGGTGTATCGGTATCCGGAGCTCTGGGTCGTCACATTATCGGTTCTAACAGACCGCGACTGAGTTGCCACTAGGGCCCATGCTAGCTTGGGCACCCAGACTTGCTTGGTCTTCCATGGCCTTGGGACCGGCTCATTCTTCAACCGACGGACCATTTTAGCATTCTTCTTTTCTATTCTCCCCAGGGCTTGGAATGAGTTGCGCACAAGGATATTTGGCACGATCCACTCAGGGATCACTTTGGCTCTTCGGCCATTAAGGTGGATTCTGATGCCGCCGATCAGCACTGATTTTTCAGTGTTAGATATCCGACCTCTTGAGGTAGCAGCAGCAACATTTCTTTGGTTCCTTCTTCGACGGGACGCCGCCTACTTGTTGGTGAGGTCCGTATTGAGACAGACATGGTGGACAAAGCAGCCCATGGTCTTCACCACCATGTGGTCAGTAACAGTCACTGACGATCCATCAGCGGTAGGTTGGATAGCAGAGGTTCCCGTGATGGGAATGTGGACTTCTACAGGCCTGGGCCCCTCGATCCCCAACAGGTTGACGAAGGCTACGCCCAAGAAGTTGGGGAAGCCTACCATGGGGGGGAAGCTCCCAAACTGCACCGGAACTGCCAAATAGCCTTCCCTAACGTGGCTTGAGACGACTAGTGGTCCGAATGAAACAATCATTGTAGTCGTCAAAGTATAACCTTCAATTGCAAGTGAAACAGTTTAGAATATCAAGAAGAGACATAGGGTCTCTAATCCATGAAGGGAGGTCTCATCCCACCGGGCGTGCCAGACTTGTGGATGCACTTTTCGCGGGGCACTTTGTCTTTTCGTTCTGTTCATCTTTTTATTCGTTTGTTCGATTTATTGAGTGCGAGGGTGTGCCAGTCACCGAGGTGATGATTTATTTGGGCTTCGAGGAAGCCCATGGTGTGCTCGATCTAACTAGTCAGACGATTGTGTGTGTCATGTTGGGATAGAGAACCCGTCGTACCATAAAGGCCACAATGTTAATTACATCCCCATGTTGAGGGAAAAACCCTTGATTAATCACCGAGAAAAGGGGCCCTACGGCCTAAAATAACGAGATGAGAGAATGAGCTCTCGAGCTACGTTTGAACAAACACCATGTTGGGGCATAAACATTGATAAATTTGCATATGTCGATCACTTGCGGACCATTTCTTGTTTGAACGGAAGTCTGCATTTGTACAAAAAGGATGGCGATAAAAATCGTAACACTATCTGCCGCAGATGCAGTAAGTTTAATGCGAATGTGGGATTGGATCCTGGTAGAGACGGGTCAAGTTAAGGAATTGTTGGCCCAAGACGACTTCAGATCATGCCATATCTGGAGGGGCTCCCGAGGTTGTAGCAACCCTGACTTTTCGAAACATAAAAATCCTAACAAAATATTAAATAGTGACTTATTGAAAGTCGCCAATTAAATAAGAGACGCCCTTCAAAACTGGCGTCAATTC
The DNA here is from genome assembly GCA_024336825.1 of Amorphophallus titanum. Classification (NCBI taxonomy): domain Eukaryota; kingdom Viridiplantae; phylum Streptophyta; class Magnoliopsida; order Alismatales; family Araceae; genus Amorphophallus; species Amorphophallus titanum. The sequence continues at coordinate 13,506,691 of JANBPO010002596.1, forward strand.
ATTTGGAATAAAACGGTAAGAATCCTATTTGGAATAAAACCAATAAATAATGTCCCTTATAGAGGCGCCAATTATGGAAACAGAGCGTTCCCATCCAGACATCAAATTATAAACCAACGCCCCTTACATAGTCGTCATTTAAACTGCGCCCCTTGATAAGGCGCTATTCACCTGAGAATCGAAAAATGAAAACTGCTTGTCGTTTTCTGTTCGAACCAGGATTCTTGGGTAAGATCAATTAAGGAATGGATTTGGACGTAAAGAAAAAATATTAATAATTTATTTTATTTTCATCTATTATTATTTATTTTTACATATAAATGCATATAAAAATATTCAAGTTATTACAGGGAAAGGTGTCCAAGCACTTCTTCGTGACTCCGGAGGTACCGTGTTACCTCAATTTGCACGCCCATTTGTTTGGAGGGTCTGGGTGACCCTGTGTGTGTGTTATGGGTTTTCGTGTTACTCTTGAGTGGGTCCTCGTGAGTCGCTAAGAGTGCGGATCGCTCTCCCCATACGACGTGGCTTTCTCCAGAAAGTGGTTTTCGAATGGGCCACGTGTATGGCCTTGGACTGTGAGTCCAGTTAACCAGCCTGGGGCTGGAAGTTTCCGTGTATCCCATGGATGAGGGATTAACTTGGTAGCTCGTGAGTGCCTTGAGAATTGTGTCACCGTCATTTTAGACTTAGGGATTAGGCCAGATTGACGGCGTTGTGCCGCCACGTGTGACGGTCTTGACCCGATTCTCGTGACTCAAGGACTGTTGGGTTTAGTACGTCTTGTGGGCTGTCCAGAGCCACCTGTTACTCCGCGTTACTTATGATGGGTGCGTACGTGATTTTCAGTGTTCACGTTTAGTGATCCCCCACTAGTCGTAACTTTTCTACGCACGCGTGTGCAGGCTCACTTGGGAGTGGTGAAGAGCGTGACCCGAGTGAGATGATTTTTAGGCTGGTTACCGTAGGGCCCCCATGCGCAGCCTGAGTTCGGGCTTCGGCGGAAGAACCAGCTAGAGGATCTGACCTAGGACGTATGGTCTGTGTATGCACACTTGGCTGAGGGCGGCGGACCAGCGGTGATGAGTGCAACCTCAGCTAGTCCTTGTTCTGTGTTCCTGGTTACTATCGGTGCCTCAGTCTCCGCCTAGGGCGTTGTAGAGAGACACATGAGGCTGCAGACTAAGTCAACTGTGGACGCATCCGGCTTTACTTCTGGTGGGTGGTACTCCCATCACGTGACGTGAGTTGTTATGTCGCGGGTTTTCATTTCCCATCTGCGAGACGGGATTTTGTGTGTAGCTCTAGGCGTTCTCTCGGAGTTGAGGACTAGGGTTTCCGGTGAGCGTCACCGAGGACTTCTCCCTAGATGGCGTAGAGTTCATGACGGTGAGGTCGTGACTGTGTTTCCTGACCACGTGGTTTCGATGGGCCCTTGTCTGTGAGGATAGGCCTCCAGGATAGTGACGTCGTGCCGTTTTCCTGGTAGCATGATTAGGGTGGTCGTAGTCTGGTGGTCCCCTGACTGTGGGATCAGGGCGTTGAGTTTCAGTACTGTAGGAGTAGCTGTAGAGCCGAGATTTTACTGACCACCATATTTACTGTTCCTGCTGTTATTGTTGTTCTTACTATAGTTACAGTTTTCTGTACCACCGTTATTTTCGGTTAGGGTTCCGCGGGACCCCTACTGAGCTAGTGATTGGAGGCTCACCCCTGATTTTCAAGTGTTGCGGTTCTTCCTCAAGGTTCGAGGGCGTTGCGTGGAGGTTCCTAGTTGCCAGCTCGTCGGGCCGAGTGTTCACTTGACATTTGGTACGTTTTTCTACCTTAAACTGTACTTTTGTTGGACTGGACTCTATTGTAGTTAGTTGTTAATTTCTGTTAATTATTGTATTATCCTGTTTTATTTCCTATTTCTATGTACACCACACCTATCCTTTTAGCCCTTCCGAGCCCTCCGGCTCGTGGGTGGCGGGTCAGGATTCGAATGGTATCGAACTTGCTCTGATACCAAATCTGACGCGGGACGAACCCGGTCGAGACACTGGGACCTAAGCCAGCAAACAATGAGCATAGATCATCTAAACGACAAGGCAAACACTCACGTGAGAAGCGGACTCCACGGGACTCGTAGTGATGGTTCGGCGAGCTGTGGCTCGCGAGGAGGCCAGACACAGTCTGAGTAGCGAGGAGAGTGGTAGGAAACCACCCGAGGGACAACGTAGTAGGCACCGGACTCAACCAGGTGGACCGATATCGAGGGGATCGGTTCAAATGTGCACTCACTCACCGGCAGCAAGAACTTACGAAAAGTGGAAGTTTGGATCGGGCACTCCTCACACGGGCGCTATAGTTGGAACCAATACTAAGCAAGAAAATGGGAGTGGCAACCGCACGTACCTAGCCCGTCCGATGGACCGGCTCCGGTCAGAGACGAGGGCGAGCCGGGGAGCGTGCGCACCCGGCGAACACGCTGCGTCGGTGTAGCTCGGCGTCTATCCCTGCTAACACAATCACTACACTCCACGCAAGGAGGGGATCATGGGGATGTGTGAATTATTACATGAACTACCCTCACACATGAGGGGAGAAGCAAGGGGAAGGGGATCTGGTCAGCCGATCTACACACCGCCTTGTCGGGATGAAGTCTACTTGTTCTGTATCGTGCGCCCAGCTCTGACGTTCGAATGAGGTGCTGTCAGCGCCTGGACAAAGCCTGGTGGATGCCTAAGAGCTCCTGAGATCTGGACGCCGATCTGAGGTCGCTGAAAGGCAGGGAAGGTCGCAATGGAGGTCCTGCGTGGGTCTGTCACGATAGACAAGTTGGCGCAGTCGAGGTGCGACGACTGGTACGCTCGCTGTAGAGCTCCAAATGCGGCGGGACCAACTCGGGGGCATATAAGACAGAGGTAACTACGATACCTCAAAAGCTGGATGCCTTCAGATCACTGTGCTGGTCGTGGTCACCGAAATGGTCGGCTTCTGGTTCCTGGGTGAACAGTCAGATAGGTCGACGATGGCCATGGTGGAATTTCTGGTGCCGAAGTCAGAACGGGACAAAACCACCTGGGTTGGTTTCGCGTCATTGAGGGACACAACTTTGGTGAAGACGCCTTGGGCCAAAAACCAGGAGAGGAAGGCGTGCCAAGGCTGACGAGTCTGCTGCAGGTTCTGGGCGGACTGGGTTGCACCAGTCAGGCGCAGTCGTAGGAGAACGGACGCCCCGGGCTGTGCTGACATCAAAAATGGACAGGAACACCTCTGGATTGACGGAGACTCGAAGAGGAAGAACTATTCTGAAGAGAGTTCGGGCTGATTTGTGCTGTAGAACATGGTGTAGCCGCTACCAAATGGTACTCAGGTTCAGGTGCGAATCTAGCACAGTTGCATGAAAACGGTCGACGCGATCAGTGCCGAAGTCAAAACGGGGCAGGACCACTTCTGGAGCGAAGTCGTCTCAAAGAAACATGATGTCTCTGAAGAGTGCAGGCACTGGTTCACGTCGTCTTGGGGTGTGGCAGAGCATGCAAAATGGACCTTAGGTTCAGTTCGAGACTGCAAGCAGCAGGGTCGATGTAGGTCCAACGCAAGGCCGAGGAAGACGACGAGGCAGACTCCGGGCTGCTGGGAGCGAGCTTGAGTGTTGCTGGAGGTGTGGAACACAGTGGGAAGTGGCTGGAAGAGGGCTAGGGTGTGAGGGGGCTGGAGAGGGGGCGGCTAGGGTTAGGGCTATGGGGGATGGGAAATAAACCAGAGACCTAGGGAAATGACTCAAAGAAAAGGGAAAATACATCAAAATGACTCCAATAAAAAGCTCAAAATGGGTAACTAGGCCCACATAGAGTGATGCCCGAGCTCACACAACTCCGGGGTGTGATGATAACCCGAGCCAGAGGGAGTCGCGAGTGATGCCTCCATCAGAGTTGGCTCGGCTGAGACTCGGGACTAGACGCCTGAGTAGGGTGTTGAGAAGCTAAGCTCCCGGGCATAGAAAGCCATGTTAGACACCGTCTTAACTAGGGCTTGGGGTTGGAGGCTCGAGCGAGATGCTGCAGTGGTGGCCGGAGCTTGGGGCGCAGGGCCCGCGCTAGAATTCGGTCGAGGCTAGGCCCGGGGGCTGATGCTTGCCCGGGCAGGAACTGATCTGGGACCCCGGTGGAGGCCGATGGTGGAAGGCCCGAGCTTGACGCTTGAGCGGGCTACTAGAGCTGGAAGCGGGCGCGGTGTGACTACCGCATCCGCGGGCATGGATGCGGAGGGTAGCCGCGAAACAGCCACGGGGACCACACCCAGGAAGTAGGGTGACTCGACGACTGGGACAAAGCTGCCGAAGGCAATTAGTACCGCCAAGTAGCCCACCGGCGCATGGGTGGCAATGACGATGGGACCATAGGTGACGACCGCCATGGATGCTGGAGAGCTAGGTGTTGCAAGGGTGACGGTCGTTGACAGTCGCTGGGTGCGGTCCGACAATCGAAACACGAACCGGAAGCTGCTAGAAAGTGCGAACGAGCGCCCTCCTCTGCCTCTCCTGCAAGGATAGGAAAAGGGCACCATGGCTTTAGGGCTAGCACAGGATTCTCATCAGCAAAAAAAAGGAAGGCGGGAGACATCCCACCAGGCGTGCCATCTTTTTTGTTCGCGAGTCGGGACTTCCAGGGGGTGCGGATCCCGAGGATATGGACCGCTGGTGACCCGGGCGTAGGGTGTTCGGTGACCGGTCTGAGGGATGGGATAAGGCGATGGGGGGAGACATAGGAGTTTGATATATCTCGGACATCCCCTCCCGTAGTCATATCCTTCTCAATGCGGCACCGGGCACTCGCCTTTTTACGGAGAGTCGGGGGCGACTCGAATGGCACGGGAGGTTTTCGGGCTTTGGGGAAACAAGGCTGGGATGTAGGCGTGCCAGTCAATTTCTTGACAATCACCTATGGAACCAAGGTCTGACTGGGGATGCATCACCAGGACACAGCACATGGGCTTGGGAGACGAGTGACACGTGGAGAGAGGGGAGGTTCCACAGGTGCGAGTGCGCAGGTGATTATGGGGAATCGTGTGCTGGACGTCTTTCCCCACCGACCACAAGCCGTCGGTGTTTATTTACATCAGATAGAATCTGAACACCTTTGCTCTATGCTAAGGAGAAGTCTGTATGTATCTGAAGCCATGGGTGGTGGGCCGGGAGCATTCCACAACTATGGGCTTGCGCTCAACTAGGGGTGTTTGCTGGGGTCAGTGGTACTGGATATATACACACTGAGTGGTGCGGAGGAAGGCGGGGACCTGATCATGGATGCAAGGACATTCATTCAGGTAATAATATAATTTATGAGAGCCACGTGAGATTTACAGGAGGGCCATAGCGACCGAGGTACAACTGGCGCAAGCTGTAAGAATATATGGACGCTCTAATACCAATTGATGAGACACTATAGACGATCTAGAGGGGGGTGAATGGATAGGTCACCCACTAAAATTTACTAACTAGGAAATTTAAATCTGTTTAACTACAAGTTAGATTTATCAAAATCTATCTCCATGATAGTTCCTTGGTACAAGGGGGAGGTGTGAATCAAATGATTCTACTCACGCAAGGGGCTATTGTTCTAACAAGACTAACCTTGTCAATTTAAAAACACCTTTTGATATCCCAAAGATCTATTTAGAGAAAGATAGATTATACTAAATCTGAAGGATCAAATTGGGAGAACAATATGCATGAACAACCACATAAAATGGAGATAGAAGAAGTGAGCCAAACCACACAATTCATACCACAAGGCACAAGAAATTTTAAGGTGGTCCCCATCAGAAGTACGGCCCCCAAACAATTTTCTGGAGTTATAGAGGGTCGAAGGATTTCAAGAGAGCTTTCCAACGGCGCTAGTTTCGTGTCGAACCGACATCGTGGTAGATCACAGCGATGGATCTCGTCGGACTGCATGCTGAAAAATAGAAGCTTCAGGTCCGGGGCAGGAAGCTCCAACACTTGGCGATCGGAGCCGCCCGGCCTCCGACTGGTGTTCCAGCCCGACCGCCATCCAGGGGAGCATGCCACTAGGTGTCACCTTTACAGTAGGACCCACCCCGTCAGGTCCAGAGGATTGGGCAGCACGTGGGCCCCACGGACCTGCAGATCGAGCCATCCAGACAGCACTAAAACGCGGGTTTCGGCACCGACGGAGCGACATCAAGATACTGCCCGTCAACCCACTTCCCATTACTCCCGGGGCTCACATGTGACCTGTTACCTCCCTGTGTGGAGTGGGTCGAAACATTTGTACCATTGTAATCTTTGTTAACTGGGAGTACGAATTTGGCCGGGGTCATCTTCCCCACGCCAGGAGCGTGGAGGTAACGGTCTAACTTCTTGGCATTATTTTACTTAGCTAGTATATGGTCATATGCCACTGTGAGTGCGATAGGATCCTAACCCGTGAGTCCATGTCACAGCTATGAGTGAGAGAGTGACCCGTCCCATGACTCGATCCAAGCACGGAAGTGAGTTGACCACCCTTGACTCTGTCGATTTCTCAACTGCGCGGGTCCAGGCTATCCCTCGCTTGGGACGACGAGTGAGCTTGCGTTTCTGTTAGCGATGTATAGTCCATAGGAACTCTTAGTGTTGGGCCAAGGCGTCTCTAGTGTCCAAGTGTTGCTGGTCGCATCTCCATCTAGAGTCTGAGGTTCGCATCACCCATAGTCGGTCCCTCAGTCCATCCCCCATCAAGAAGGATAGCGAGGAGCGCCACCAGAGGGGACAAGAGCGCGCGCCGTGCCTTCGTTATTATGGCTCCTTCTCTGTTGGTGGCCTTCTAGTCTCCTCGGGAGAGGAGCATCGTCGGGCCATCGAGGCTGGTCAGGCGTTGCAGGGTGAGGCAAGCACCACCTCATAGAGCTCCAGGAGGCCTCCTAGTGACTCCCGCCTTAGGAGGGAGGAGAAATGACCAGGAGGGCAATAGTGAGAGTTAGTGACCCCCTTACTTGTGATGTACATGACCGTTTATATAGATATGTGAATGGAATGATTTATTTCCTGTCACTTGTTCTGTTTCTTTGTGCGTTCCTTCCCTTCTACGCCTCCTTTCTTCTACATTGTTTCCACGTGACATATTCGACGAGAGTAATGGGGAATTGTGTCTCACCGTGGCCATTATTTTCAAAGGGAATCCCCCACTGATTTCAACAACGCCGGCCCCCAGTCTCCCACATGATGTGTTTATCAAAAATGCTGACATTTGATGAAATGTAATGCAGGTGTGGGCCTACGTGTGCCTACGTGGGCTAGGGAGAGGGGAGGAGACATACCTTGAGCGGCTGCCCATCGTCAGGCGATGGACGGCCCCAAGGGAGACTGGGTCCCTGCAGCGATAGGTCCGGGGGATCCAGGATGACTTGGACACACTGCCCTTTGCCTTGGTAAGACTCTAAACTCAAACTTTTCTTTTAAATGCAACTTATATGCTTATGATGCTAATGCGACTGTCCTATTTGACAGGTCCGGTGGACGTCGTACGAGAGCGAGGGGCACGAGGGCCAGCCCCGGGTGGTGGCGGCCCTCGCCTACTCTGGCTCCCACATTTGGCTCCACTGCATGAATGTGGTGGAGCCGCTCCACTTTCACTTGGTGATGAGGATGATTGGCGTCCATCAGCCTGCGGTCGAGTTTTCAACACCGGAGAAGTCGAAGGAGCGAGTTGGGAGGAACTCCCGAGGACTGGCCACGGTGGTGGACTGGACCACACGAGCGGCAGAGCAGATCGCCGGCTGGACAGCACTCAGGCGGGTGGTGTCCACTCGAGCGGAGAGCGAGGAGGCTTACTACACTACCTACGCCCGGCACTACAGGGACCAAGTATTCAGTGGTGCCCACCGACCGGTAAGATTTCAAGCTCTAATGCTTCCTATTATGCTTTTTATATGATTATGCATTGACCCTTGGACTTCCTACATGCAGATTGACCCTCAGGGGAGGATCGCGGAGTTACAGGGTCTCCTCCACTCCACCATTCAGGAGACAGATGAGCTCCGACAGACACTGGCCCTCCCGGTGAGTTTCACTAACCCTTGGACTTAATTATGCACATGTTTATGCTTATGTTTATGAAATTGGCTAACCTTGGACTTTCTAAAATGCAGCGAGCCAAAGGAGCCCAGCGTCAGGGGGTTGACGCTCCCTCCTCCTCTTCCCAGACGCATGCGGATCGTGCCCAACGAGACGCTGAGTTTAAAAGGATGGTGGCACGGGCTGAGGTAGCCGAGACGGCGCTCTCCAAGAGGGTAAGTAACCACTATGCTTTCCATGTTGATTATGCTTATGAAATGTGATACCACTATGCTTTCCATGTTGATTATGCTTATGAAATGCGATTGGCTGACCATGATGCATGTATATGCAGATGACTGAGCTGACAGCCACCTTGGGCGAGAGTATTCGACCGAGGGAGGAGTTGGAGTAGAGCCACGTGGTAGCGCGGGATGAGGTAGCCTGCCTCCGAGAGGAGATGGTGCAGAGCGGACCAGCGGATGCAGTCGAGACAGCGCTCCTTCGGGCTGAGCTACAGTGGCTCCGGGCCAGAGCTACCGAGGCCGAGCGTGCTCGTACCAAGGCGTCGGAGTTAAGAGGAGAGCTGCACGCATACAAGGAGATGAGCCGACAGTTGAAGCGCAGTAGGGTCCCGAGCGGTAGCACCCACGGTACACACGGCACCCACAGCTCCTACCGTGGTTACTTTGCGAGTTCCTCCAGTCGTCAGAGGAATGAGGATGAGGTGCCGATGCCCCCGCGAGGAGGCTAGCTCTGTGATGTTCCCACCATAAAAGAGACATGAGGGGATAGGGGACAGTGACAGGTCGGAGGGACAGGCCTGATGTAGCTATGACATGATTTTTGTACATGATGCTATGACTTGATATGATATGTCTTTTTGTTGATTTTTTTCATGCAAATGAATGTGTGGGAATGCGTGTATGCCTTGCAGCTTCTCAGTCGACCAGCATGAAGGCGGGTATCAGGGTGAAGCGGGACAGCAAGGAGCGAGCCTCGACGCACACATGGTCAACGCTGCTGCCTGAACACCCCGCATAGCGCATCGTGAAAAACGGCGTCGCGCTCGTAGGCAAATCCAGACTTCAGCAGAACATGCTCGGATGGATGATTGCCCTTCGCGACGACCCCAACCAGACTGCGCTCACGGCGGCGCGCTTTCCAGATCGCCACCAAAGCGTTGCTGATTTCGGTCGCGTAGCCTCTGCCCCACGCGCTTCTAGTGAAGGTATAGGCGACCTCCATATCTGGCACGCCCTCTATTTCTATCCATCTCAATCCTGCCCGGCCCACGAAGGCCCCGTCCTCGGTCCGAAGCGTCCAGAGACCGAAGCCGTGGTCAGCCCAATGGCGCAGGTTGGTTTCGAGATAGGCGGCTGTAGCTTCGGGCGACCTGACGCCACCGAGAAAGCGAGAGACTTCCTCATCGAGATGAAGTTCGACCAGATCGCCCAGGTCATCATGCGCAAGTTTCGTCGCTCTCAGGCGAGGCGTCGTAAACCCGTCCGCAAGATCGGCGTGCATCTTCAATCCACCTTTTCATCGCCGATGGCCTGCTTTCGACACGAGGCCGGGCAGGTTCAGCGAGCGTCGCCGCGCCCAGCCAGCGTGATCGATCCGAAGTGCCCCTAGCCGACCCGGTCGCCATGCATATCCCTGACCAGCTTGAACAGACCTGGGTCCGGCCCATCAGGATAGTGAATGCGCTCCTCCCCGACCCATCTCGTGCCGACCACCAGCAGCGCCGCCGGCTCGGACGACCGGTTCATGATGTGGTGGGCGTTGGCGACTCCTGATGGAAATCCGGCGAACGATCCTGCCGCCAGCTCGACCTCGCCGTTGTCGTCACGCAGTACGACGGAGCCGGACAGGACGTAGACGAATTCGTCCTCCTGTTCGTGCCAATGCCGCCGGGCGCTTTGCGAACCTGGCTGCAAGGTAAGATGGTTGACCCCGAACTGGCGGAGCCCGACCGCCTTGGCGAGTCGCCGTTCTTCCTTGTCTTCGAGCCCGGCGCGGCTTTCCCAGGTCGGTGAAGGCTCGATGGCTCCAAGATCGGCCAGATAGGTCTTCATATTGGAGCGCTCCGGGGATCAGCGCGTGAACGGTCGCCGGTGGATCCATCAGCAACCTGGGACATATCGCTCAAGAATGGTTCGCATAGAGCCAATGAATTCAGCGTCGACCTCGGGATCAAATCGCCTTGCCGAGGCCCAATCATATCCCATGCACGCCGGGCGAAGCCGCTTTTCATCGGGCTCTTCGAGATAGCGGGGCATGATGTGGGTGTGCAGGGCCGGTTCGTGGTTGCCCCACGTTTCGTAATTGACCCGGAACGCGGAAGTACATTCGAGAATGGCGTCGCCCACCCTCGCCATATCTCCCAAATACCTCAGCCGATCCTGGTCTCCGAGATCGTTCAGGCTAGCGACGACCGGGTCTGCCAGCAGCAGGCAATAGCCAGGAAGGGGCTGGACGTCGCCAATGACAACCCAACCGGAATGCAGACGATGAATGACATACGGATTGCGGCCCTCGCGGGCGAGGGCGACGCGCTGTTGAATCAGGTTCGGCACCGGAGACGCCCAAAGGCAGCGTTTCAGAAATGCTGAGATCATAAGTTGAGTCTCGGCAAGACTCGATCACCGTTGTGAGCTCGTGCTGCGAGCCGTGGAGAGAGAAAGAAAGAGAGAGACAGAAGACGGGATGGGAGAGAGAGAAGGGAAGAGAGAGATAGGGAGAGGAGGAGGGAGAGAGAGAGAGGTAGAGAGAGATAGAGAGAAGGAGAGAGGGAGAGGGGACGGGACGAGAGAAAGAGAGAGCAGAGAGACGTCGGGAGAGAATGGGTGAGAGGGGGGGCTTGATAGTAATAAGATATATATATTAAATGTGTATAGAGAGAGAAAGAGAGAGGATGATGGAGATAGAGAGAGATAGAGAGAGGGTAGCGGTGTTGTGCATGGGGGAAGGGTGGTCGGTGGTCGGCGGGATGGCTGCCGGAGGAGAGGAGCTCAGCCGCGGTGGTCGAGGGGGAGTGGGGAGAGGGTGATGGTGAGGGGAGGTCTGCGTGTGAGGTTCGTTCACGGTGGAAGCAGCCGACGACGGGTGGGACGGTTAGCAGGGAGAGGATGAGGGTGGCTGGGCGGAATGAGAGGGAGTGGAGGCGGTCGCGGTGAGGGGGTGTAAGAGGGTGAGTGTCGTCTCACAGATAGGGGTTCGGCGGGCGTCGGGGGGGGAGGAGAAAGAGAGAGAGGGAGGCTCACCGTAGCAACGAGTGTGGCCGGATCCGCGGCGATGAGGTGGAGGACGTCGTGAGAGGGAGAGAGGGGGTGGCGGGATGGCAGTCGGATGGGGGTGGTCCAGTGCGGTTGGCGGCAGTCAAGTCGTTGGCGGAGTTGCCATGGCTGTCGAGATGGCAGGGTGGTGTTAGCAGGTGGGCAGGCGGGGGTTAGTCCGGTGCGGTGAAGGGTTGTCGGACGCGATCGGTTGCAGGTGGAGGTCGCCGGCTAGTGGGGTGAGGTTGGCAGCAGTGGGAGGTGGGAGTTGGCAGCGACGGGGGTGCGGGTATGCAGGGAGTGGTCGGAGGAGGTAGCGGGTTAGCGTGGAGAGGTGCATGTGGGGTGAGGCGTCCGTGGAGGGATTGGTCAGCGGGGTTGCAGTGTGAGCAGAGGTGGGCGCTCGCGGTGTCCGGTGTCGCAGTAGGGAGAGAGGGCGAGGTTGCCATGGAGGGAGATGGAGTCTGGGAGAGCACTCATGGCGGTCGATGCGGTTGGGGTGGCTTGCGGCTGGGCACGGGAGTTGGCCGGCGGTGGCTGGGAGGGTGAGTGTTGCAGTGGGGAGGTGGAGGTGCTGGGTGCGTCGTAGCTGGGGTAGCACAGCAGGAAAGAATGAGGGGGTGTGTCGGCCGGTGTGGGGAAGTGACGAGAAGAGAGGGAGGCCGGTTGCGGTTGTGCGTGAGAGAGGGGGTGAGGGGGGGTGTGCGACGACGGTGTGGGTAGTGGACGTAGAGATGGAGGGAGAGAGGGCCTCCGGCGGCTTGACAGGGGTGTTGTGGAGGGGAGCTGGGCTTGCTGTGGCAGTGGAGAGTGATAGTGGAGGAGGTTGCAGGTGGAGTGTGTGTGTGCAGGGAGTGGAAGCAGGGAGGCTTGCGGCGGTGGCAGGTGTTGGCAGTGGTGGAGGTTGGTAGCAGTGTTGGACGGGGGAGCGGTGGTTGTGCGGGTGTGAGCGGGGTTGTGGAGGAGAGGTGCAGGGAGGTTAAGGCGGCTGTGGAGAGGGGTGGCGATGGTGGAAGGTGCTGGGAGTTGGTCGGTGGTTATCGCCGGCATTGGTGGATGGGGCGGAGGGTGACGGTACAGCGGTCGGGGTGGCTGTGAAGTTAGCAGGGGAGCTCAGTGGTGAGAAGGAGGCCGCCGGACGGGGTTACACTGTAATTGAGAGAATTTTTACAAAAAAAATAAGAAAATCAAATTTTTTGAAACTCACACATGCCCCTCTCTCTCCTCTCATTTCACTCACTCACTCTCTCTCTCTCTCCTTCTCTCGAATCCCTCTCTCTCCCTCACTCGTTCTCTCTCCTTCTCTCTCAGTTTCGGCCCAGACGAGGTCTGATCGAGACGTGGGAGGCACCGACGGATCGAGCTCGACGCGAGGAACGCGTGGACACCCTTCTTCCCTCAGTTCGCGGAGCGTGGAGATGAGACGGGTCGGGTGGAGCCGTGTCGTGCCGTCGTCCGATCTGAACTGAATCGTGATTTTCGTCGTGTAAGAGGTAGGGGGATGGACTCCTCTCCTCGTTAGGACACTGCTGGTACCACATGCGTCGTGGTTCGACACCCTTTTCCTCATTTTTCATGCATAATTCCATGTTAGTGTTATTTAGCCCTAAATTCATGAAATTGTCTCTCTGGGCATCATTTTTCAATTCTAGCGACATGTGTAGGGATAAAATGTTGTTATGGCATGGTAGGGTAGTTTAGACGCGTGTTTCCCCGCGTTTCCCATCGATTTCGGTTGATCGAGAGGGGGTCCGATTTTGGGCTCCGTAATCTCAAAACCAGACGGTGTAACGCGCCAGCCTCGGTGTGTTACAGTCCCCTGACACGCCTGAAGAGGTGTGTTACCTCAAGTTTAACGGACGACCCCTGGTCCATTAATTGACCTTTGACCGATCGTTTGACCGTTGACCTAGTAAGGCAGTTAGTGTAGCGGTGCATGGTAGGTCCGTTATAGTCCTATAACGCCCCAGCTCTGGTGCGTTATATCATGCATGAAACTGTGGATTTCTGTGGTTTTTATGTGTTCGGGTGTCTTTAATGGGCCTGAACCCGTGCGTTATAATCACATAGCGCACCTACCTTGGTGCATTATGTTTCTATTCGACTGTGGATTCCTAGGTGTTTTGGTGCCCTTGACGGACTGGTCCTAGTGCGTTAGGGTTATATAGCGCACTTACCTTGGTGCGTTATATTTTCTAAGTGACTGGTGAGCGTAACGGGCCATGGGAGGTGCGTTACATTACTGTAACGCCCCATCCTTGGTGCGTTACAGCCTATGTGTGTCTGTATGCTTGTATTCCTTTCATCGTTCGGGTGAGTGCAACGGACCCAAGGGGGCACGTCACAGGTCATGAAGCGCACCTCCCTTGATCCGTCATATGCTGTAACGGTGCTGTATAGGTGCGTTATATCCTCTGCATGTTCCATAGTGTTGCATGTTCATTCCTAAATGCATTTCGTGTTTCCTAGGTGCTAGGGTTAAGATGTACATTTCAATAGAGTGTTCTTCTCTTTCTTGGTGATGGAGTCACTAGTCGTAGCCCGACGACGTTCCTATCAGCCCACCCGGGAAAGGCGACGAGGCGATCCCGATATACGATTTATAAGCTAGTTTCCGTGGGCCCTCTCGCATAGTCGGTAGCGTCCTACTGGGGAGGAAAACAAGCTAGAGGCCTGGCTCAGGGTGATGGGTCAGTGTGTGCACACGTGGTCAGATGCATGGACTGATATTGGCAAGTGTTATTCTGACTAGTTCTTGGTTTCGTACTGTTACGCCTCTCGCGAGTCATTAGCCAGACAGCGAGTTGCTTGAGATGCAGTGTGTGGCGGATGCAGCTGCTCTCCTTCTTCTAGTGGTCTCTTCCTTTTCCTATCACCCAGGGTAGTCCATTCTAGGTAAAACTAGTGTCAAAACGACCGCTGGGATGTCAGGATCCCAGTCCCGTAAGTTTCGTGTCGATCGGTTGTCATTTGGGGCCGGTAGGACTCCGGGAACCCCGGTGACTCACTTAGGGTCGATTCGTTAGAATCGCCCCGATCTCGAGTTTTAATGCGTGCATGTGCCGTTTTTCGACGCCAGGTGTGTTGTATGGTCATGTGCATCTGTTTCCCCTGTGCTTTGGCGTAAATGGGGTGTGGAATGGGCCGATTCGGCTATTCTCCTATTTTGCTCGCCGATTTTGTGCAACGATCATTCCAGTGACCGTCACACGTGTAACGGTCCCGTGATAGACCGTTACATCCGTTGGTCATTTCACGTTCTTCGAGGCTGGGTTGGTGTGACAAACCAGCATAGGACCGTCACATGGCCGTAACGCGCCGGCTTGGTGCGTTACGTTCTGGGTGTGACTGACCAGAATAGGACCGTCACATGGCTGTAACGCGCCTATGGTGCTGCGTTACGTGCTAGTGGTTTCCGAGGATTATGGCTGTCAGTTCCCCAAAGATCGTGTCTGCCTCGAAGACCGAGTCAGTCGGTTCACCCTGACGGACCTCCCCTTGTGCATCACGTTGTGTAACGCCCCTAGCCTAGTGCATTACATGGTTTGTGTTAGGCTTTTAAGCCCGTTGGCCCTGATGCACCTATCCTAGCGTGTCAGGTGGTGTAACGCGCCTTGGTTGGTGCGTTATGTCGTTCGTATCATAGTTGTAGGCATGGTTGCCCTGACGCCCCTACCCTGGTGCGTCAGAGTAGGTAACACGCCTATGGAGGTGCATTACAATCATTTTGTTGGCCGTGATGGCCGTTATTATGTTCTGTGTCTATTCGTGTGTTGGTCAGTCTTAGGTTTGTGCTTTAGGGCGGTGTCTATGTGTCGGTGATTTTTGGATCGGTCGGTTCAGGTCACCAGGTGTGGTCTTTTCCCTGACTGCGACAGTTCCCTAATGACTTGATCTAGACCTGCCACTATCCTTGACTCCGGTCTTGCAGCGGCTTTCCTTAACTGTCGAGTTCGCCTAGCAGTTGAGTGATAGTTCACTCTTCCCAGAGTGTGGTCATTGTCCACTGCTCTAATTTTTGCTTGTCTTGGCTTGATCTCATGGTTTGCCCGTAACTCGTTGGTGTCTGTTGACATCCTATGAGGGCAGTGACCATGATGGGACGGCCAAGAGTGTTTGTGCATGTAGTGTGTATGTCTGTGTGTGTTTGTGTGTATGTGTCGTGTCGGGTTTCGGTCAACCCAGTGAGAGCAGGGGTTGACATGTGACCTTGTGTGAGTCTCGACGGCTTTGTCCAATTTGAGACCGTGTTTCTGGATGTCTCGAGGTATCGTTTTAACTTAGTTTATGTATCCAGATGTGTTGACGGTTCTCGGTGTTCCTTCGGGTCTCCGTGAGTCATTTCCTGCGGAGCGTTGTTTCCTCCGGCTTAGGTTTAGACCGATTCGGTGGCTTGTTCCACTGTCTGTGACGATCTTGCCTTTGAGTCGTCTGACTCAAGGATCGTTACATGAGTAGCCTTGTCCTGAGTTTGTCGGCAGTGGCTCTGCTGCCATTGGTGCTTTATAGTATGGGTGACAGTGCATGATTAGCCTGTTTGTACTTTCGCACTCGTGTTTTGAGTCTCTGTGTCTTGTGAGCCTCCACTAGTCGTAGCCTTACGGCACGCTTCGACGTGACGACTCTTGTAGCCACTAGGTTTCCGTTGGTCGTGCTGCGTTGATGTAACGTGCAGTCGTCCCGAGGCAGCAGGCAGCAGGATGTATGGTATAGGGCCCGCAAGCGCCTCTCCTACAGTAAGTGACTTATTCGGCGCGGCGCTATATCACAATTCATTCTCGGAGCTGTTCACGAAACGTGGCATGTATAATCTGTCGGCGTCGGGAGTCAACCATCCGAGCAAGAGGTCAGACCAATCCCATTCATCCTGGTCTGATCCGAACGGATCTTGTTCAATGAATTGATCCATTATTGTATGCCCCTACTTCTTAGTGAATTTCTTCTATTGTATGCCCCCTTTTGGGAATTTTTGAATGCCCGCTCCTTTTACTACTCCTGAGATATGGTAGAAGAATTATGTTATGGTGGAGAGTGGGGAGTGAATGCAGCAGAGAACGACCGCATGAATCTCCATCAACAACACTTATTAAGACAGACGACCGAGAAAGAAAGGCGACGCCTTCTCCAAGTGGTTGATCTTAGCGTGCTAGCCGCTGCTTCATTTCGTATAGCGATAACGCTTTCTCTTTCTTAGCGCTCCGCCCCGCGGAGAACTCTGGTTGCGCTTTGGTTGGCTTTCTCTTATAGGCCTATTTTCTCTGACTTGACTCAGCTTGACCTACTTGACTCAGCGGTTAGAGTATCGCTTTCATACGGCGAGAGTCATTGGTTCAAATCCAATAGTAGGTAAGTTCCCGGCCGAAACCCCCGCTTTTGCCAGCATGACAGCAAGCACAGACTGGCAGCAAGGCGCTTGCGACTGAATGACCAAAGCATCGGTTGCTTCCACTTGCGGCCTTCTTCGACCGACAGACAAGGAACCCCCCCTCTTCTTCTCTTCATGTATGTGGGCTGCCTGCCCCGTCCCGAATGGACGAACAGGAAGAAGCAAGCTGAAGAAAGGCGAGAGAGAGAGTGGATACTCAACTCACCTCCCCTCTTCCACTGATGAAGGCACCTTGTTGAGGTGAAATAATCTTTGGAAGCACCCGACCTGTTAGTAAACATTTTTTAGATGATTTTTTAGATGAAATGACACAGGCTTATGGGACGGAACTCAGAAAACTTGGAGGCATCCTCTGTTTTAGGGATCAAGGCGAGGAAGGAGGAGGTGTATCCTCTTGGAAGGCAACCTCCACTAAAGAAGTCTTGGACAGCAGCAACAACATCATCCGCTACTGGTATTGGCTCCCAACAATGAGTAAAAAAGTCCCCAGAGAATCCATCCGGGCCTGGGGCGGCTTATTAGAAACTGCAGAGAGATGGAAAACTGCAGTCGCAAGCGCGTTTATTAGCACCTGACCTCTTAATCTTCCCACAACACAATTCCGGATAGGTTAGTTAAGGGAAGTGAGCGTGTACGCTGCGGCTTCAAAGTCAGGTAATGTTGCCGGGGAACAGGCCTTCATTCCCGTTAGGTTCTTATGTTCTGTAAGGTGAGAAGTCGTAGTAATAAAGCGGGTGAAACTTCTGACTGTTGGAGTTAGGTTTGGGGTGATTCTATCAAGTTGCAGTTGCGGAACAACCTTAAGCGCTTCGGAAGTCCTACACTTGCTGCTTCTGTTTCCGCTTCCGCTTCTGACTACTTAGATACTTTCAGCAGGTGGGGCAGCTGGCGGCAACATGGAATGCATGGTCAGCTAGCTCTTCAGGTAGGGCCGCTCTGGTTGATAGCTCAGGTTCTGGTCTTGGAGCTCGAGCTCGGCTGAACGGCTGCTAAAGCAACTGGGTCAACTAGTCATTTATGTTAGGTCTGCTCTTCTGGCTCGATACGGCTATCGCCTCCTCTCGCTGGGCTCTTCGCAGTTCACGGCGATTGCTACGAGACTTGGGTTGGTATCGCGATGGCTTTGCCTTCTTGTTGTCGTGCAACTGTAGCGCCAGTTTTACTACTTGCTAGTAGAAAGAAGCAAAGAAGCTAACTAAACTACTATGATCAAGATACTCAATCAAATGGGACTAGAATGGAATCGGCGCGATATGTATCAAGGTGAGTCGGGACAGAGGCTGAGTCGGAAGAAGGACCAATGTGAATGAACATGGGTAACGGAAATCGAGACAGTAGCGCGCATATATATCTGCGGTTCCGATAAGAGATCCAAGATCCGTCATCGAGTAATGACGATCTATGAGCACATGGTAATTTCCTAAAGTGGGCATAAACCGCCTGCTTCATGTATGAGCTATGCCGAACTCATCTGGGCCGGGGGTTTACGTACTATTTAATTCAACGTATAAACGCATATTCCTGAAAAGGAGTGGAGCTGGGAAGTCTATGAGTCACTTCTCCCTTAGTTGCCACTGATCGATTCATCTATAGCCGAGGCTAAGACCAACGCAACGCTTCATCCATGCGCTTAGTCAAAGATCAGTAGCCGATTCGGTTACCAAACTCCCCCCGCATGATTATCCCTATACGCCGCAAGCGCCTCTCCCACTGCTTTCACCGCGGGTGCCTCCACCTCTGCTAGTGGTTTTGTGGATTCACCTACCGAACTGGGGCTCAAGCCCTTATGGATAAATAGGTGGTTCTGAATCAACCAACGGGCTCTGCTGCCCCCGTATAGCGACTCTCTGCAGCTTTTACCACCTTAGCCAAACAGCTAACCTGCCTTTGTATCTGCTATGAGTGAAAATACTCCGGCTCTGGGTGAAAGAACCACTGCGATTGCCTTTTACCATACCATATACCGAACTATATTCATATCTTCGAGTTGTAGATCCAGAGTGAGTAGTTGCCAAAATCTACGGGCGTCATCGATGCTTTATCATCCTGGATGCTGAGGTGAAGTGCACTCAATTCGAGAGGGGGACTGGAAGTAAAACTGGCCGAAAGGTTTTTTGGTAGAAAACTTTTTCTCAGTGATGCGACAACGGGGGGCCGGCATCCGTTTTTCGTGCCACTGCTGAACATAGTGAAGCACTTGATGCTCAGATTCCATGCCAGAATAGCTTTGCCCTAATTACTAGACCGACCAGGAGGAACCAGAAATCGAAGAACTGGAGGAGAATATCATCCAGGAGCAATTGGAGGTGTCAACGAGTGCTGGTTTGAAGCTTGGTAAGAAGAAGAAACTACTTGTCAGGTAGTAGTAGTGAAAAAAACTACTACTAACATGCTGGGCAAGAATCAGGAATACCACTCCCTCTCTTCTTAATGGTTTGTGGCCTAGTATGGAACATCCGAGGGGTTGGAAACAGCCCTTCACGTAGCAGGTTACTTTCTCTAACAGCAGAACACAAAACTCAGTTTTTGGTGCTTGCTTTTAGAACCCATGATTGATGGTAGTAAATTGCCTAAGCTGTGTAGAGCTCTTAAGATGGATCATCACCTGACTCCGACCGATGGTGTGTCCAAGATATGGCTCATGTGGAAATCCAGCATAAGTCTAGTCTTATTTCACTCTCATGAGCAGATAATTACTGTGGCGCTGCAAGAGGGAGGTGTGACCATTGCCTTCCTCTCTTTTGTATATGCGAAGTGTTCATCTAGGGAACGAAGGGAACTCTGGGATCAGATGGCATCCCTTTCTTCAGCAATCCATCTTCCTTGGCTTGTCTCAGGAGACTTCAATGCAATCCTTTATGCAGAGGAGAAGTTAGGAGGTAACCCTCCGGATCGCCAAGCTATGGCAGAGTTTAATGATGCTCTTAGCGCCGCAAATCTGAATATATATTCGCAGGATATATTGGTAGTCGATATACTATATATAGGTGTAATAACCAGGAAAACTCTAATTGCATTCGGGCACGTCTTGATAGGTGTCTGGTTAATTCTAGTTGGCTGTTGCGTTACTCTCACACAGCGGTCCAACACCTTAGCCGCACACTGTAAGACCATGCCCCGCTGCTTCTATCCTGGAGAGAGCAAGCACAAACTGAACCGCGGCCATTTCGTTTCCAGGTCATGTGGACTTTACATGCAGATTTCAAGTCTGTGGTGGCTAACTCATGGCAGCAACCCTTCTACGCCAGTCCTATGTATGCTCTGGTTGGCAAATTAAAGCGCCTAAATAAAGAGGGTACTTAAGGATTGGAATAAAACAACATTCGGCAATCTTTTCTAAAATGTTGCTACTGCAGAAGATGGTGTCCTTCATGCTCAGTATCAATTTGACTCCGACCCTACTATATATCAGGAGAATCAGCAGCTCCTTAATGATGCCAAGGATAAGCTTGTTGAAATTCATCTTCAGGAGGAAGCGGCGACAAAAGGCACACCTTAAATGGCTCCAAGAGGGTGATCGAAACACAAGTTTCTTCCACTCTATAGCGGTTCAGAAACGTGCAGCTACCTCTATTCGGGAACTCACTGATGACTCAGGTGCCAGGGTCAGTGATCCTTCTCTCATCTCTTCTATGGTTGTTGATTATTATCACTCTCTTTTTTCCTCCCAGGGATGTATCCCCTCGGAAGAGTTGCTGCAGGTGCTTAGCGCCCTCACTTGTCACCTTGGAACATAATGCTCTTCTGCTAAGTACACCCTCACTGGAGGAGGTTCGGCAAGCAGTCTTTGGTCTCTCCCCAGATAGTGCGCCTGGCCCTGACGGATTCTCAGGGAGCTTCTTTACGGTGTGCTGGGATATTATTCATCAGGATCTCTATTCAGCAGTGGTGGATTTTTTCAAAAATTCACAGCTAAAGCTGCTTATATATTTGGCGTATACATCATCTTTTGTTATCCTAATTCCGAAGACTGCTCAGGCATCAAAGCTTAAGGAGTACCGTCCTATCAGCTTGGGGAATTTTATATATAAGGTCATCTCGAGGCTGTTTAATGATCGCTTAGCTCTCATCCTGCCGCTTCTTATATCTCCAGAACAAGGTGCATTTGTGAAGGGCCGTGGGATCCTCGACAATGTCTCCCTTGCTCAGGAGTTAACTCAAGACATTGACAGGCATTGTTCCGGGAGGAATGTGATTTTCAAACTGGACATGGTTAAAGCATATGATAGGCTAGAGTGGGACTTGATTTTTGCAGTCCTATCGCGATTTGGCTTCCACCCCCGGTGGATTAATTATGTCCGAGCTATGTTTACAGATTGTTGGTTCTCAATTTTGCTTAATGGTGCTGTACACCATTAAAGCTTTTAAAAATCGTCCCGAGGCCAAGGTGACCCGCTTGCGCCATCTCTGTTTATACTAGCAGAAGAGGTGCTCAGTCGAGGACTAGAAGAAATCTATGCTCGAGGCAGGGTGAAGCCTATACTTCTATATATATGCTAATTCATTCAAAAAAAGTCTTTCTCATATGACCCCTGAACAACGGGATGCCAAGGTAAGTGAGCGGCAGGTCTTTCTTTTGGAACCCCGTGATGGCTGCAATGTTAGAGCTACTTGTCTCGGAAAGCTGACTAGAAGGAACATAGCAGCTCTTGTCTTTGCTGATCCGCTGTCCTGAAGAAGCCTCATAATCCTTGAGGAAGGCCATTAATCTTCGTAGAGATCTTTTGCTGCCGTTGGTGAAGATAATTGCATCATCGGCAAATCAAATATGAGAAAGGAGCGGGCAAGGAAATGACTATTGTAGAGGGGCGGAGGTGATCGCTGACTGACTGGCTTGCTTCCTTCGCCTCTTTCTTTAGCTAATACGAGTGACGGGTTCGGACACCCAGAAGCCTGCCCCAATCAACCTACTAATCGCTGCACTCGCGCTTGGGAAGCACTTCGAAACACTCTGGCAAGCTAGAGGAAGGTCCGGTTCCGACTACCAACTAGTGGACTTTCGAAGGGAAGGGGAATAAGAACAGACGTAGAGGTGTTCTCTTGCGGGTGCTGTTACTGTTTCGGATGCGGTTGCTTTTTTTGCTAATAAAGGCGCTTGCGGTTTATTTGTATTTCTGACGTTGGAGATTTCGATTGATAATACATACATAAAAGTACGAGAAGGTAAAGGGAGGATAGGGGTAAGAGACGGCTACGGACTCGGCTAACGAGAAAGGCGGAATTAATAGAAATAGTTATTTATCTAGACCGGAGGCTAATCGGCGGCTAACTCGCTTATCTATGGTTGACTTTCCCCCCCTTCGGTACGGACGCATCCAATGCCGGATGGATGAACTTCAAGCTCCTTTGGAGCCTTTCCCAAGTCCTTTCTTTTTTATTTATATGCTTCAACTCCAAAGTCGTTCCTCCGTTTCGTCATTATGACTCCAATCCGTGGACTAAAAAATCGGGTAATCCACTGAATGAACGACTTGCCTTGTTTTGATCGATGGTTCACCGCATATAGTCTAAGCGAACAAACCAACGAATTCCAGGGGCGGCCCTATTTATTATTACGAGAGCGAAAGCCCTCTCCAACCTTTATTACTTAGGGCGAGTGCTTGTCCCTCCCCCTAAGTATGAACCAGATGAGGGAATGCGAGACATTAGTTGGGATTGAATGCCGGGTAGCGAGAACTATCGGGAGTAGCAACCAGCAGTAGCGATGGATTCGGGCGAGTCTCGATAGCCAGAGAGCAGAACTGTCTTTGATTCCTCATTCACTTCGAGCCCCCTACTATTATCGTATCGTGGAGCATGTTGTTCTACCTATTTTGTCTGCCGAGGAAGGTCGAAGGATCACAAGAGTCGCCTTTCTCCCAACATCATTCTCCAACAAAGGTTGGATGGTTCTTTCTATCTCCCGGAGGGAGGGGATAGTCAGTGTTTGGTTTTGGGATAATAAGATGGTTGCTGAAACAGCTAACAGGGAATGGCCAGCCGCTGCAATGGAAGGTTGATCTTGCAGCCCATTATTGGTTAAGTGGATTCAGTAGTTGGTCCAGCAGCCACGGATTCTTTTGACAATACTGAGAAAAATCCCAATCCAGTCCCCACTTTTGAAGGAAATCCAGATTCTGGTGTTCGTGATCGTCGTGGTAGAGGGTGAGTTTGGTCGTGATCGATATCGAGAGCCTTTCAGGGAACCGGCAACTGGAGTAGAGGCGCTTGCGTTTGAATATCTAGTTTGTTGGGCCCCAGCGGTTCACGGAACCACACGAACGCATTGCCCATCACCGAGCACATTGATCAGGACACATCAATTAAAGTGGGTTTTGAACTCGACCTACCGGCTTAGGGACAGTTGCTACTTAAATGGGTGTACCCGGAACGGGGTTCCGATCTCTAAATGGATCCGCTATAGCTACTCGATCTCGATCAAATGGCTTTTGATCTGTCTCTACACTTTAATATCCTTTCTTTAAAAGGATATTAAACTCCATATCGATCTGAAAGGTCAACTAAAAATGATCTTACGTGCTTCAATAGCTTCAACAGATACTGCTTCTAGCCAACATCTGAACGGGCTATGGATATAGCCCATCATCATAAGGGCATCTCGGTATGGGGCCTTTCTGAGAACTAGGCCCTGGTGATGGCTCCATATAGACTTCCTCAGAGAGATCACCGTTCAGAAAAGCGTTCTTCACATCGAGCTGAAAAATCGGCCACTGGCGAATTGCGGCAACTGCGATGACGGTCCGAACAGAAGTCATCTTAGCCACGGGAGCAAAGGTCTCCTCATAGTTAACCCCATACTCCTGTGTGTAACCTTAATTAAGCAACTAATCGCGCTTTATAGCACTCCAAAGATCCATCCGAGTGAGTCTTCACCTTATAGACCCACCTACAACCGATAGAGCGCTTGCCTTCAGTGAGAGGCACAAGATCCCAAGTATGCATGCGATCCAGAGCAGAGAGTTCCTTATCCATGGCCTGCTGCCAATGAGGAATACACGAAGCCTCGCGATACGTCTGCGGCGATATATCAGAATAGGAATGCACTGTAGACAGATAGGACTGAAACGCTGAAGAAAAACAGTCAGCAGATACAAGGCTAAGTCGTTGAGGTGGGCGTCGTTCCCGGAGTAGATAACGACGGGGAGTACGCGACCTCAGAAGTCTCACGTCGAATCAGCCTCCAAGAGATCAGCATCAAGAGACCGGACCAAAGCATCAGAGACAGGAGATGGTGGAAGACGACGCTGGTAGTGATATGGAAACGGGGTGAGGATGCGTGGAGGTGATATAGCCTCTGGTGCCGAAGAAGAGGATGGTGGTGGGGATGCTGGTGTAGGTGAGGGAGTTTTTCGGGGTGATAGATCAAGAAAGGTGATATACTCTTGATCAGGAGGAGGCCGCAGGACTAGGTTTACGGTAATGGGCAAAAAAGGGCAGATCCTCAAGAAAGGAAAGATGACGAGAAAGGTAAAGACGACGGGTGGATGGGTCATAACAACGATACCCTTTGTGTTCCACACCAAAAACACAATTAATTGATCGAGGAGAGAGCTTGGTACGTTCAGAAGAGGAGACATAAAAAAACAAGTAAAAAAGAAAAATACCTTATAGAGTAATCGGGAGGAGTCCAATACAGACGCTGGTAAGGGGACATACCAGCAGTGACAGAAGAGGGAAGACGATTGATAAGGTAGACTGAGGTAAGGATAGCCTCAGCCCAGAAGAACTGAACTGGGAAAGAGCATGGAGCGAGCAGTTTCTATAATCTATAATATGACGATGTTTTCGCTCAGCTACTCCATTCTGTTGCGGAGTGCGAGGATAAGAAAGCTGAGGCTGAGTCCCCTGAGTAGTCAGAAAGTCACGAAAGGCAGCAGAGAGTTCCCCCAGCATCAGACCTGAAAAACAACATGCGAGCAGAAAACTCTGTAGCTATCATGGTAGTCAAATTTTGATAAACATGCAAAAAATAAGATCTACGATGTAACTCCAAGTGAAACGAGTATAAAAAAAAACAAATAGAACAACATATGCACAACCACTTTTTGACAAAACAAGAGCAGGACCCAGCAGAATGTATCAACTTAAAAGGTGCATAAGTCTGAGTAGTACTAGAAGTCAAAGGTAGAGCCGTATGCTTCCCAAGTTGACAACCCAAACAGGAAGAAATATCAGTGGGAGGAAGATGTCCCAACTGCCCAAAAGAAACTCCATATTTGAACCTAGATTCATATACATGTCCCAACCGACTATGCCATAAAGAAAAAACAGAAGATGCAGGAGTAGTTAAACTAGATAAGGCTGTAAGACGAGGAACATGAAGCTGCTCGAGTAGATAAAGGCCGCCTGCTCTACGGTTAAGATAGGTCCCATCGCCTATCTTTCCCCCGCCAAGCCGCCCTGCGGTCCATCCGAAACCAGAAGAAGGAGAGGAGCGATTAGAGGAAGTGAGTATTGGCCCGGCTAGATATCCATTTCGGATATCGGAAGATCTGTGTTGGTCGCATAGCTTTAAGAGATAGGGGGAGAAATGCAATCGGGTCCAGGTAATAATAGGGTCGAGCGGCCCTATTTATTATTATAGGCGATAAAAAACGTTTTCCGATTGGGTTGCCGGAGAGGATTCGTTTTGGATGGGTGCTCCAGATGGCGAAATGCAGCAGGGAAGGATACGTAGGTGAATCATTCGTTCCTACTATTCTATATAAGCCGAAGTGGCTTCTTCCCGCGGATAATCTATAAAACAACGCTTTCTGAACTACGGATTGTTTGGGGATTCTCTGCATATATAAAAAAATATTTTCTTAGTAAAGACTACCATTTCCATCTCCCAATATCTATAAATGTTGTCAAGCCGTAGGAATTCTATCCGCGGGATAGTCCCCGCCCATCCCGAAAAGAAGGAGATATCAATTGGACAGCTATTCGATCACGAGTTGGAGATGGCTCCGGTTCGAGCTATAAAATCACAACATAGGGCAACGTTCTTTATCTCGATCGTGCAGGAATCCCCACCTCTATATAAACTATTTGATCCAACCATTGCTTCTATGGCTATGGTCGAGAAGCGGTTTGATAGTCTCCTCGCCGTCGACTTTATCGAGTGAGATCGAGACCTGTATCTAGTCCCGGATCCTTAAGCAGCATCACAGCTAGCAGACCCACTTCCATTCACAGTTACAATTCCAATGGATCCCACCTAAGCAAGTAGTTGATAGCCGATTGAGAGCAATCCAGTTGCTGTAAAAGAAGTAAGATAACCCGCTTCCATCCCAAAAGTTATGGATAGTTGAGTGGGCCTGATGAAATGATTCTATCTCCTAGCCGAGAATAGCCGTCATGCAGAATCGGGTGGTCTTTCCATCCCTACAATCGCCGGGAAAAGAAGAGGAATGAATGGTTGGATAGTTTGCCTATGCGAACGAATTAGTATGCCTGGCCAGCGGTGAAAGCAGGTCTTATGCCAACCCATCGACAACATTAGTATCTCCGAAGAGAACATCCTATCCTCCATTGCCAGAATCTCTCGGTGATATCTTCTTCGCCCTGATGTCCGCCAAAGCAATAGATCTGCCTCCCCAAAGGGAGAATGTTTCACCTAATGCTTAGCGCCCTCTCCTTCTTTCTACTTCCGTCGTTCAGGAACAAACACTTCGCCAAATTCTTTTGAGTCCCGGCCCGCTTTTTTCCCACTAACCAATTACGACCACCGAACAAACTTGGTTGACGAACATGGTTTATGCGCCGCTAATGTAGCGGCTTGTCGAGCATTTGACAAACTCACACCATCCATTTCAAATGGGATTTGTCCCGTGGACACACGAGCAATCCAACCCGTAGGATTTCCTTTTCCTCTTCCCATTCTCACTTCTGTAGGTTTCCCCGTAATAGGAAGATCTGCGAGAACTCTTACCCATATCTTACCATTTCTTCGGAATTGTCCGCTCATAGCACGATGGAATTGTCCGATTATAGCCCGACGCGCTGCTTCAATGGCTCGATATGAAAGACGACCAGCTCTACAACTTTTGGTGCCATATCTTCCAAAACCAAGTTGTGTACCGTCCGGTTCGCGACCCCTACTACATCTGCCTTTACGATATTTACGAAATTTCGTACGTTTCGGATATAGCACGCCCCTTCTTTTTTTGACTATATGAGATCCGCACTTTGACACCTGAGATTCCGTAACGAGTAGATACTTCCGCAGGAGCATAATCGATTTTCTGGTTAAATACATTACGAGATGTTTTTCCATACTTTCCGCATTCAGTTCTAGCTATTTCCGCACCTTCTGATCGACCTGAACAACAAATACGTATCCCCTCCACCCCTTTTGGCATTATTAATGGAATATCCTTCACTATGTGACTAAAAATGGAACGAAATGAATTGTTCCTCGGTTGAAAAGAGATGTCTTGAGCAATCGGAGAAGCACTTTGATAAACAGATTTGTTCTTTACCGACTCAATTAAGGCGCTTGCGGTGTGTGTTCTATTAGACAAAAAAGATCGCATTTTTTGCACTTCGTTCAAATAAGAATTGTACCCGTACGGAATTCTTCTGTTTCTAAGTATGATCTCTATCATCATCTCTATTCCCTTGTTCAATTCTCCTATCCCACCTAGGTCTATGAATTTATCTATCAATTCCGCAAGCGCCTTATCCTTACCCATGAGATTCCAACATTTTTGACTTAATTGACCTAGGAGTTGTTCCCGGGCATCCTCAAAAAAGAGGTTATTATACACCCCAACCCCATCCCTTGGAAAGAAAAAGGTAGCACCGAAGAAAGGAAAGAGCGAGATGGTGGTTTTTGTTGTTCCCGCGAAGCGAAGATCATTCGCTTGGCGAATGAAGTGGATCAACCTCTTTTTGGCTTGGGCCAAACACTTTTTCTCGCTGGTCGAGCTTTCTACAAAAAAACCGATGCGAGAGCGTATTCTCTTATCTAAGCTTCCTCCCTTAGCTCCCCCCATCGTAGATGGTTCAGCCACGCCCGGTGCCACAAAATGATTGAGAACTACGACGGGGTCGAAATGAATTTTGTTCTTTGTATTAAAAAAGTATTGCATGACCGAATAATTCAAGGAGGGGCGCACAGCGGGGAGGGTCCTTTTTAGTAGATGACTCGTCGGGCCGTCAGAGCGGGACTTCTTTGGTAAAAAGAACTTGAATAACTTCGTTTTTCTGAAGGAGTCGTCATTTTCTATCAGGAAGGCTATGTCATTTACAACCCCGGCGTATTTCGGATGCTTGAAGGCCCCGCCGACCCGAAGTGATTTAGAAAGATTCTTCTTTATCGATGGTGATCGGTCATGGTATCCATAGCGTTGCATCTTTTTCGGCCAAATCCGGATTTCGTTTTGCTTCTCCCGGTCGTCGAGCCTGATCGACTCGACTCTTTTCCCTGCCCCCTGGCCTCTCACTTCGTTTCGTTCTTCCTCTGTACCCTCGCTTTTTTGAAGACACCCGATCGGCCCGACTTTCCCAAATGCCCACCACCGGCCCTTCTCCTTTCCGGGTCTTGATTTGTCGCGTCGTTTCAGTCGTAGTGGTCGACGGGGAAGAAAGAAATGAATGAATGTCCTTTTTGGAAAATGTAGAATAATACACCTACCGAGACGAAAGCCAAAGGAACTTATCGTAGGTGGACGTATCGAACCGAAATAAGATCTAAGATTGACATCTTGATACACTGATTTACCATAATAATAAATAGAGTCAATGGTGACAGAGCCGTGGGAAGAGCCGCTTCTTTCTTGCGGGGGCTTCCATTCACCAGCGCAGACTACATACAAGTGCTCTCCGAACCGTGCTGGATAGTCACCTATCACACGGCTCTCAAACCCAACCTGTGGTGGATCCCGGGGGACAAAGTCAAAGCGCTTGATCCTTTGCCCCATACTTTGAGATGCTCCTCCCCGCCGATCAAGCAGCGACGCTGCTCGTGATAGGCTTAGCTTAAGCCGCTAACGTTCGGTTCGGATAAGTAAAGTCCCTTCGGTCGGGACTAAAAATCTCAGGTGGTCTTCCCCTATCTTCCCTAACGTTCAGAGTTGTTCTGGTTTGAGAAAGGAGCACCGCCAAGTCCACTAGGGGCGCCCTGAATGAATAAGAAATGGACAGCTGAGGGAAGGCTTGCATTCAACTTCGACCGATAATAAGCTAGATGTCGATTTCACACCGGTCCCTGGGGTTGGTCAGAACTGAGGGACAATGCCCCCCTAACCTAAGTTGGCCTACCAGCGAAGGAACTGGTACTTAATCGGGCGGGGGGCGGTTTGGTTTCGTGCAACGCCCCCGCAGCAGAAACAGGCGGTTGTCATTTGAAAGTAAACGCCCCCACCCCAGTTCCCTCGCTCTATTGGAAAAACGCTTCGAAAGAAGAACGTATCGACAAGGCCCCGACCTTAAGCCCGCCCCCTTTCTTTGCCCGCCGGCCGCCTAGCTCGTTATTCTTTGAGATCTGGATGGACCGGTTTGGGTAAGCATTCGTTCTTTAGATCTAATGCTGCAAGCAGCAAGCGTAGGCTGAAAAGGCAATACTCACACGTTGGGGTAGGGCGCGCCAAAGCAACCCGGGGTAATTACTAAAGCTCTTTCCACGTTCTTGAATTGGCTGGCTGCGTTTTGTAGCGCGCGTATTCTTCTCCTGTGATACGAATCTACAACTCTCTTTACTGAGCGAGACTCCCCATCCATATTCGCACCCATATCCCGCCCATTTTATTTTATTCCATTCTATGATTTTAATGACTCAACTAGGCTCCATTTTAGAGAGGGGTTTCGGTCTTAATCAAGATAGGGTCAGGGGCGCGTCGGAACGGTAGCTGCTTAGTCTCATCCGAGAGTCAAATCCATTTGTACTGCTTTTGTTTCTAAAAAAAAGAAGGGGGTCGATTCGATTTAGGCTCCTTCCCTTCCACTGAATAGCTGCGCTAGCAGGTACTACGAGCCCTCTGCCCCACGCATCTAACCAGCTCGCGTGGTTCACCGGTTCCACCGAAAACTCTCATTTTTTGAAGCGGAGCATAGTGCGGCGCCGAGCGAGAAACGTCTCTTCTTTCGGTTTATTCACTGATCTGAACTTAGCATTTGTTTTCTTATTGAAAAATAATAATGGGGCTAGGCGTTCGCAGAATAAGTCAGTCTATCCGAACCGAAGACGCACTTCTCAGATCAGTGACGGCCTCTCCAGCGGAGCTGGGCGCCGGGGCCCTGGATGCGCTAGCGATCGGCACATTAGGGGAGTGGTTGCCCGGGTTTCTCGGCCTGGTATCCTGTTCGTTCATGATATCTACATTCAACTGTGCCCCGGAGACACGGTCGAAGCACGCCCGCCCAGTGTGCTTCTTTCACGACATGCTCAGGTCCCGGGTGTCTTCCTGTGGTCTTCTAGCGTTAGAAGAAGTCGTGCTCGTCCCGGGCATCTGCAACGTCCTCCCACGCCTTTTATTTAGTCAAATATGGGACAAAGATCAGGAAAAGACGGACCGGACCCATTCGGTGACTTTCGCGGTCGCCCTCACTGAACCGACTTGGATCTGAACTACGATTCAGATCAAGTCTTACCGAAATAGGATTTCCTTTTCGTGCCATATGTTGCTTAGACTTGACTTTATCCCCTTTCTTCCCTGTCTAATGTTCTCAAAGGTCTTCGTTTCCGTGTAGAAGCAAATTGTTGACCAAGAAAAAAAGGAAATCTTCCTTTTGATCTTGTACTCTACCAATTATATATCATGAAATAAGCCATTCAAGCCAACAAGTTATCAATTAAGCACATGATGTAGTAGAAATGACTCAAATATCACAAATAATGCTCATCACTTCAACCCAACAAGGCAGAAAAACATGGTCTCATCAGGACCGCCAGGCATAGAAACGGTCCCATTTTGACCGCAAAGACCACAGAATTTGAACTTTAAGTGCCAGCTATGACACGGTCATACGGAGTATCGCCCAATAGTGTAGCGGTCAGAATCTGATCTTTTCAAGGAAGATGGTTTGTCACACGTAAACGGTCTCAGAGTAACCGCCTTAATACAAAAAATGGTCAGTCATTCGGCTGCTGATTGACCGTCGATTTCAAAAAAAAGAAACTAACCCCTTCGTCTTCCTCATTCGCCTACGCACGAGAGGACGGAAGCCCACCGAGCGAGCCCTCCCCCTTCTCCTAGCAAACACTGCACCGAGCCCCCCTCTCCATCTCCCTAGCAGACCGTGGGCATGGATGAGATTCAAGCAGCAAGTGCTGGGAAGGTCAACACGCCAAATGGCCACAGAGGAGACCCAAGCGTCACCACTGGTGATCCCACCAGAGGAGGAGACACCGCCACCGTCCATGGCCGAGGAGGTGCCGCCACCATCTGCGGCCGAGGGGGAAGTGTCTACCGAGGTCGCCGGAGCACCTGAGGAAGCAGAAGTGCCACTAGAAGTGACAGCGGCGGTGGCGAAGCCGGCCAAGTCGGCCGAGGTAGGCCACGGCCAACCCCCTCTATTTCCAATCTTCTTAATCGATGCGCTGGGGTTTAAAAGGGGAGAAAAGGGGCATACCACCCCCTTAGAGCTAAGGGCCATTTACAAAGAATGGGGGACGGGTGAATGTCGTTCGTCGTGGCGAGGATGAGACGCTCTTACCAGGGACCGTTAGGGAGGCTAGGTGGTCCGCCTGCAACCGTGGGATAAGAATTGACTTAGGAGGGTAGAAAGCGATCTCAACCAGACTGCTAGTGATCATAAATGGTCTCCAAATGACCGTAAAGTAGGAACTGCCCTACACAGGACTAAACAGTCCACATTAGGCTGCTGGGGAATAAAAAGGTCTCCAAAAGATCGTCAATCAGACAAAAATGGCCATAGCATGGCCGTTTAAACCCAGACTAGTGAAGAAGTTCTTTGCAAACAAAAACGGCCTATCGAGGACCATTGGGGATTTTAGAACGGTCAACAGAAGACCGTTTAGAGGGACAAAGACGGCCCTGTGATGGTCGCCACCTTTACAGGCTACATTTTTTTAATATATATATGCAATGCATGACTTGTGGAAATGAATGATTGACCTAGAATGTTGAATGTATGCAGGGAAAACGTCGGACACGGATCTCATGGCTCCAGGTCCGGGTGGTGTACTTGGCACTCCCAATTTCCAGAGGGAGTGACTCACCGCCACGGGGTTCGCTGAGTTCCTGGGCATGGAGGTGGCGAGGCTGGACACAGCTCTACTCTACGCGCTGCATGACTGGTGGGACTCGGTGAGCCGAGCGTTCATGTTCCCATGGGGGCACATGGTCCTAATGCTCGAGGACGTGGCATGCATCACTAGGCTATGAGTACATGGAGCGCCGATGAGCGGGAGGACACTGACCGACTACCGAGAGCTGGCCCGAGGACTACTGGGGCTGGAGTTGCAGAGGCCAGAGTGTCACTCCACGATTCTGCCCAGAGCGAGACTGCAGGAGAGCCTGGGTCTGCGAGGTGCCAGGATCGCAGTCGGGGAGCTACCCGAGCAGCACTTGGGGTGGTTGACAGATCGAGCGAGGAACCAGGTGGCAACGGAGCCAAGACTAGAGGCGGACGTGGTGTTGCGACAATTCCTGAGGCTATTTTCTGGGAATCTGCTATTCGCCACTCGAGCAGACGGGGTGAGTTGCAGACTCCTGCCCCTACTTGAGGAGGTAGACCGAGTCGGAGAGTACGCATGGGGTGCAGCAGTACTCGCCTTCCTCTTCGACACTCTGAGCTCGACCAGTCGACACACGATGCTCAGCAGAGTCTCCCCACTACTTCAGGTAAGCCTCGACTTCTAAAATGCTTGTACAGTTCCTATATGATTTTCATGAAATGCTATATGCTGACGCATTGGTGCAATGGAATGCAGGTGTGGGCCTATATGTACTTACCTGGACTGGGGAGAGGTTCATAGGAGTACCCTGATCGAGTGCCCATCGCGAGGCGATGGTTGGCTCCCCGGGAGACAGGCTCCCTATGATGCCAGGTGCGGACGATCCAAGATGACCTCGATGCACTACCCTATGCATCGGTAAGACCTAACCTTAGACTTTATAATTGCAACTATATGCCTGGATGATTAATGCTTTTGACATGCCTACTACCTCGCAGGTGCGATGGACACTGTACCAGGGCGAGGGACATGAGAGTCAACCGTGGGTGGTAGCAGCGCTGGGCTATGCAGGGTGCAACATCTGGCTTCACTGTATGAACGTGATCGAGCCATTGCACTACTGGCTGATCATGAGGACTGTGGGCATCCATCAGCCAGAGGTGGAGTTCCCGATGCGGGAGAGGCCAGAGGAGCGTGTGGGACAACACGCACGTGGGCTTGCAGCGAAGATTGGCTAGGTTACTCGGGCAACGGACCAGATCCGAGACTGGACCGGGCGGGGTCGAGTGGTGCAGGCCCAAGCCACCAGCGATGAGGCTTACTTGACCAGCTATGCCTGACACTACAAGGACCAGGTCTTTCGCGGCTCACGACGATCGGTACAACTCCTAAACTCATGCTCTCTAATATGTGTATGATTTTAATGCACTAATGATCGACTTTGTGCATGCAGCTTGATCCCCAGGGATGGATTGCGGAGCTCCAAGGGTTGCTCCACTCTACAATCTAGCAGCGGGATGAGCTCCAGTGATCCTTGGACCTCCTGGTAAGCTTCTCTTACCCTTAGACCTAAAATGCCATGTTATGCTTATGAAACTAACGTGCCCCTGTATACAACATGCGAAGGGATCCCAGTGCTAGGGACTTGACGTGCCATCCTCTTCCTCCTAGCCACCAGCAGATCGAGCTGAGCGGGATGCGAATTTCGCGCAGGCGGTAGCACGAGCAGAGGAGGCCGAGAGGGCGCTCGCCTAGAGGGTAAGCACCTCAAGACTTCTACTCCAAAGCATGTCCTTGATGAAAAATGAATGACCTATGTGGATGTGTATGTAGACTCGAGAGCTAGAGGCAGCATTATCGGAGGCCGCTCAGTAGAGGGAGGCTGCAGAGCGCTCGCGGGTGGAGGTAGAGCAAGCCCGGTGAGAGGTCCATGACCTCAGGATCGAGCTGCGGACCCTGGATCGGGTAATTTGGATGATGGGCTGAGGTCCCGAGCGTAGTGCGTGCCAGAGTAGTGCACGCAGCAATGCTTACAGGGACTACTTCACTGGCTCCTTCGGTCGTCGGAGGAATGAGGACGAGGAGCGGCACCGACGCCAGCGGGAGGAGGGGAGCATAGCCATGGAGCCACCGGGGAAGAGGCACGAGGGTATCGGCGACAGTGGGGGTCTCGGTGAGGGACAGACTTGATGTACTATATGAGACATTTGCCTATATGTGACTTCATGAAGTGACATGATCTTTTACTTTTGAATTTTCTTAATGAATGTGTGTGCACTAACACTAACTTACTAACTAGACAACGCCTCCTATGACTGATGATGTGAGAGTGAGAGAGGGACTCGAGTAGAACGACTTAAAGAATCACTAACTTACAGTAGTAGAGAGAGAGACGGTCACATAATATGCCGCTAACAGGAACTGACGGTCCCATGATAGACCGCTAAAGGTCAACCGACCAAGAACTGAAAGCAAAGTAAAAAAATAGCCCTCATTTGATCGTAAAACTTTAAAGGACAGCCTCCCATTGACCGTGTCCATTGATAGACGGCCTCAGAGAGACCGTTTAGGTCATCAGAGAGATGAAGTTTGTAGAAGGGGAGAGAAATGTACCCGTTATGACCGCCGTGATCTATGACGGTCGCCCGATAGACCGCAAATTTAAAAAAACCTGTTAGCTCCGATCGAGACTCTCTTGAAGAGTCGTAATCCATGGGTAAAGAGTCCTAATCTATGCTAAAGCTCATCCTAACCCGATTTGGGGCTATCCTATCTCAATCCTAGTGGGAATAGGCCAAGAATCTGAGCTCTATAAATAGGGGGTACCCTAAATTCGCAACTTAAAAGACCAAAGGGGAGCAACAAACGAATGAATCACATAGAAAATCAATTAAGAAAAGGAGGAAGAGAAGGATAAAATAAGAAAAGAAAGGCCTTACAAGAATGAAGGAGGAGTGGGCCCTTCACCGGTACACACCGCTCTGAAATCCCCTTCACCGGTACACTCTGAAACCCCCTTCACCGGCATGCTCCTAGACTCTTCCAAGGCATGCCCTTGGGCCCCTTCACCGGTACACCCTTTATTCCCCCTCGCCGGCACACTCCTTGAACGGTGCCTCCTCCCTTTGGCTGTTGTTAACCCCTTCACCGGCACACCTGCCAGTTCGCCCTTCGCTAGTATACCTCTTCGCCGGCACGCTCTCCCCCGTCAGTCACCGGCACACCCATGGCCTTCCCCGACGCACTCATCCCCTTATGGCTTCAACCCCGTGCAACTTCAACCCTGTGCAGCCCATGCACGGACTTCGTCCCCCTTGCAACCCCAATCCCGTGCAAACTTGCACGGACTTGGTCTCCTTGCATGCATAAGCCTTGTACAAGCCCCACATGGACCTTGCATAGCCCCTGCCCCCATGTGCACAGACCCTGCATAGAACTTGTCCCCCTCTGCATGCATGCACTGACTTTAGCCCGCACGTGCACGGACCCTGCATGGACCCTGCACGGACTTTGTTTTCTCCCCTTGCATACATGCACTGACTCCATCTTGCATTGCATGGACTTCGTTCAAAACATGCACTGACTTCACCCTGCACAGACCCTGCTCGCATGTCCACTGACTTGGCCTATAGCTGCACGGACCTTGCATAGCCCCTGCCCCCATGTGCATAGACCCTGCACAGACCATGTTCCTCCTAGCATACATGCACTGACGTTGGCCCTCACATGTATGGACCCTACACTGACCCTAGTCTGCATGTGCACTGACTTTAGCCCACGTGCAATGACCTTAGTCTGCATGTGCACTGACCTTAGCCTGCATGTGCACAGACTTTAGCCCACGTACACTGACCTTAGTCTGCATGTACACTGACCATAGTCTGCATGTGCACTGACCTTAGCCTACATATGCACGGACTTTAGCCCACGTGCACTGACCTTAGTCTGCATGTACACTGACCTTAGTCTGCATGGGGCACTGACTTTAGCCCACGTGCACTGACCTTAGTCTGCATGTGCACTGACCTTAGCCTACATGTGCGCTGACTTTTGCCCATGTGCACTGACCTTAGTCTGTATATACATCGACCTTACCCCTTGCATACTCCATGACTACACTGACTTCCCCTGCATGTGCACTGACTTCGCTAGCATGTAACTGACCTTGTCCTTGGCATATTCCATAGGTTCATTGACTTTCCCTGCACGTTCACTGACCTAGCCAGCATGTGCGTTGACCTTACCCCCGTGTACACTGACCTTCTTTCAGCCCCAAGCCCCATGTGCACAGACCTTGCTTGCCCATGCATCAACTTGACCTTCGTCCCCTGCATATGCACGGACCTCGCACTAACCTTGCCCCTAGCATGTATGGACTTAGCCCCTTCACCCAAAACCTGCATCCGTGTATATGCACGGACTTCGTCTCACAACCTGAACACCCTGCACGGACTTGCCCAGTCCTGCACTGATAGGGACATCATTTACCCCTCCACACTTTTTGGAGCTTGGATGGATCGTCATCATGTACCATCATGTCCTTGAGTCATAGCATGTATTTTCATATTTTATTTGAGTCTTATCATTCCCACGGGATGTAGCTATCGAGTGGGATTGGGCCGGTAGGGCAGAGAGGAATGTATTCTTCCAAGTTGTCGATGAGTCGTTGTAGCCTCTGGAGGGGCGTTAGCTCTGCTAGGGATTGCAAGGTAGTCGCTTGTTCAGCTTGCTTCTTGAGTCGCCTCTTGACGTTCTTCCTTCTGCTCCTCTTCTGTTTCTTGGCGATGGCCGTCTCAAGGGGAGTAGGAGGAGGAGGCATTGGAACTGGAGCTGACGAATTCGCACGGGGATGCCGTCGAGCCGATGGGTTTGCAGGGCGAGGTTGGCGACTCCTCTTTGCCCAGATCTCGATCCAGGCACCTTCCAATTGTTCTAGTTGGAAGGTAGCATCGATCGCCTGCTTGATAACTTCGAGTGGTAGTTCCTGGTAAGCGGGAATGCTGGGATCGATGTCCGAAGATGTGGACGCGGCTTGTTGCCTTAGCCGCAATTGTTGAGGGAGTTTACCGGGAACCGGTTGACTCGTGCTAGTGTCTGAAGACGTGTACGTGGTTTGATGCCTTAGCCGTGGTGGTGAGGGAGGTTTTCCCTGTTGAACTGGTGTACTGGGGCTTGTGTCCGAAGACATGTGCACGGTTTGATGCCTTGGCTACGATGGCTAGAATTCCTGCTGAGGAGGGGCCCGAGGAGCATGTCCAATATCTTGCTTCACAGTCTGACCCCTGTGGTCTGGCTTAGGGCAGGGTCGGGTGACGCCTGACGACATCTGGGGGCCTTGTTGCCACCAGTGGCTATCTTGATCTCGCACGCCAGAGGGCCTTTGTGATGACGGGCCCAGCTTACGAGCTATTGGGAGGACCTGGTTCGGTCGAGCAACGATCTCGCCCAACTTTTACTTTCCTTTCCTATCCTTGATCATCAGAGTCGGAAGTGGAACAGAGGGGAGGCAGGAGAGCTTGGGGAGCCTATAGTAGTCTCGCCTACCAGGACGTCCTCTTGACCGAGAAGGACTCAGAGGAGTCTTGCAGTGTCTTCCCTGGAAAAGGGCAGAGACTCTAGCTCCTGCCAGGGTCGCCATTGTGCGGTCGGAGTGGCAGGGGCTGGCTGACCAGCCTGTGGTGCCGAGGAATCAGGGGAGATCGGGGGAGCAGGAGGATGAACGATGTTGGCCGAGAAGGTGCTCGGCCCCGCCTCTTGGCTGGCATCTTGCTCCCTGCGTCTCCGTAGTCGTTCGAGAGCCTCCCAATTATCAGTCTGAAACTTGAGCCATTCTGGAGTATGCTGGTAAGGCAACTTGTGCCCATTTTCCT
This sequence comes from Amorphophallus titanum, assembly GCA_024336825.1. Taxonomy (NCBI): domain Eukaryota; kingdom Viridiplantae; phylum Streptophyta; class Magnoliopsida; order Alismatales; family Araceae; genus Amorphophallus; species Amorphophallus titanum. The sequence goes on from JANBPO010002596.1 coordinate 13,544,396, forward strand.
GGGGAGGATCAGGCTGCTCTGGTGCATTCCTGGCAGTGCTCAGGGTTTCTTCGACAGCTTGTCGCAGCCAAACAAGTGCCATGGAATTCCCTTCGGAGTCGATCTATTCCCACCGGATCTGTTCCTCGATGAGGTATTAGACTTCCTCACAGGACTCGATTGCATAGCAAATTCGTGCATGAAAGGGGCAATACTAAGAGTGGTTAAAGTCCCACTGAGTGTAGTCTACCCGTGGATCGCGGGGCAAGATTTGTGTCCGCTCGACGAGGACGTCGAAAAGTCACCAGGTTCTTTCCCTGGGGAAGGAGAGGGGCCTGCAATCATGCTAGGGCCTCCACCCTAGGTACCAGATCGAACGCTCTCTCCGGTTGGTGTTGGGCTCCTATGATTTATCATCAGAAAGAGAGAATGCTGCCATCATGTGGATCACATTGGCTAGGTGGTGAACCACACGTGCTACTTGATTTAGGGCCGGCCTACACGAGAGCATCCAACGGGAACTTTTCTTGCGAGAGGTTAACACCCTCGAGCATGCCTACTAGGTTGCTCGAGATGTCGAGCGGTTTCAAAGGGTGGCCCTGCCTCGGGTCCCCACCTACCGCCAACCCAAGCCTCGAAACCCCGTGGTCCGCTACACTGAGAGAGCTGGCCCCTGCACTTCCTTTGTCCCTACCCCACTCCAAGCCATTGCCCCTACTGCTTCTGCCATGAGGAACCCCTTACCTGCACCTGCTGTCATGCCCAGGTTGGAGTACACTCTGACAACTGAAAGGAGGGATGACAGAGGACAGGGTCCCCTCCCAAGCACTTCCCAACCAACCCTTGTCTCTGGAGTCCACTACTTTAGGTGTCATAACCTAGGACATGTTGCCTCTAACTGCCCCACCCGAGCCTTGGTCATCACCGACCCCTAGCCTGTAGAGCTTCCACCTCAGGAAGGAGAATTCATTGAGAGGTATGAGGTTGACCCTGACCTCATCACCCAGTTTGAGGAATTAGATGTAGGATTCGATAGCACGCATGTCGAGTACATGCAAGTGGCTGATATCGCTGAGAGTTCTAACCATGAAAGGTTGGGTGTAGCTCGCTGCATCCTAGCACACCCCCAGGAGGATGATTGGTGTCGAACCTCCATCTTCCAAGCCTACATCATGGTCAAATCTCAACCCTGTAAGGTGATCTTTGATAATGGGAGCTGTATCAATATAGTCTCTTCAGACTTTGTCTCCCGTCTAGGTCTACCTACACATCCTCATCCTAAGTCATACAATGTGGCTTGGGTCGATGACACTTCAATCCCAGTCACCACTACATGTGTCATTCCCATCCAGTTCCAGTCCTACCAAGGACAAATCCTATGCGATGTAGTGCCTATGAAGGTCGGGAGCATCATCCTAGGATGACCATGGATCTATGATGTAGACCTTAATACATTTGGTCGATCCAATCAGTGTTCCTTCTTCCATAATGGGAAGAAGATTCAGTTATACCCGACACCCCCAAAGGTGACCCCGGGTAAGAGTTCGACCTCCACCCCTACTGGAACCCCCAAGGTTCAGGAGAGACCCCGAACTCTCGATGAAGGGAAACATCTCATTCCCTCTTCTCCTGCACCTGTCACACCCATTCCTAAGGCCCCTAAGGTTATGCATGACCCAGTTAGGCACCTTAACTTCATAAGTGTCCGAGAGCTAAATAGAGAGGTTGCTGAGGGTGCCCCTGTCTGGGCTATTGTCGTCACCATCACCCCCAGGGAGTCTCAAGTCTCAGTACCACCTGAAGTCTAGGCAATTCTGCAGGACTTCCAAGACATCTTCCCCGAGGACTTGCCCTCTAGACTCCCTCCCATGCGTAATGTACAACACGCCATTGCCCTTGTCCCTAGGTCCACCTTACCCAACCTTCCACACTACAGGTTGAACCCCAAGGAGCATGCTGAACTCAAAAGGATTGTTAAGGGCCTTATTCGAAAGGGTTTCCTCAGGGTGAGCAAGAGCCCATGTGCTGTCCCTGCCTTGCTCACACCCAAGAGAGATGGCACCTGGCGGATGTGTGTTGACAGTCGCACCATCAATAAAATCACTGTCAAGTATAGGTTTCTAATTTTTCGTCTCGATGACATGCTTGACATGATGAGTGGAGCCACCATGTTTTCTAAGATTGACTTGAAAAGTGGCTACCACCAGGTCCATATCCGACCAGGGGATAAGCTTATGACATGTTTTGCACGATGTGCATTGTTGTCATGTATTTTTCCTTGGTCCCAAGGGCCCTCAATCTCTGGCGATTAATCAAGAGTTTTCCTTCTACTGAAAGGATGTAATTAACGCCATAGTCTTTATGGTATGATGGACTTCTAGTCCCGACACGAACTTCACATTCTTCTGACTGAGTCACGTCGAGCACATAATAAATTTGTCACTTCGGTGACTGGCACGCCAATAACAAAAATAAATAAATGAAATAAGGTTAAAAAGCGCGTCAATAATGGTATCCAGAGTGTCTTGCGTCAACGCAATGGTGGCAATGTTGACATCTAGGTGAGATATGTGGAGGGCCTCTTTGCGGAAGCACGCGACAAAGTCCCACAGGGGTTCCTCGTGGCCCTGCTTGATGGCGAGGAGGCTCACCGCAGATCTGACCTCCTTCTTGCAACCGATGAAGTTTTCATTGAACATCTTCTTTAGCTGTTGGAAGGAGGTTATGGTCCCAGTGGATAGTGCTTCAAACCATTTCCGAGCATTCTCCCACAAGGTGGTGATGAATGTCAAGCACCTCATAGCGTCTAAGGCCCGGTGAAATACCAGGTTGGACTCGAAGTTGTGCATGTGATCAGCAGGGTTGGTGGTGCCATCGTACAGAGTGAACGTCGACAACTAGAACTTTGGAGGGATCGGTGCCTCCATGATCTCTCGAGAAAAGGGAGCTTGGAAGTCGGAGTCATTGTCGATGAGCCCCCTGGTCTACACCACCTAGAGAATGTCACCCAAGTAGCAGACCTTGCCTTTGAGCTCACGACCTCCTCGTAGCGTCGTAGCCACTGCGGCATCTCCAGATTAGAGTGCAGTAGGCTAGCGGGATGTCATGAGGGTCGACTGCGCGGGCGTCTGGAATGCTTGGCGGAGAAGAGTGAAGGCTCACGCTCCCAGTGAGACTCTGCTACGGTGGGCACGCCATCGTTCTAGGGGAGTACCATCGAGGCTCATTCCTACTCCACCTAGCAATGAGGAGGTCTTGGTAGGCCTCCGCTAGCGTTTATATCTATCGGCACATCTCTGCTAGCTCGTTCGCGGCAGGATCTTGCAGAGCCACACCGCGCGAGGGGTGAGAAGATGCTTCTTGGGAAGCTCGTTGGGAGGCATGGGCTCCCTATCGGTTGCTAATGTTGTGATAGTTCCCTCTCGATGCCATGGCTTCCTGCTCGTTTCTCACAGACAGCGCCAAAAGGTGTAGAAGCTAAAAAGTGTCTCCTTTACCTTATACTATACCTTTAAGATTTGTTTGATGGAGAAGAGTAGTCGGCCGCCCAGAGGAAACCTGCAACCACTAGGAGAGGCGTCAGAAGGAGGCCTAGGAGAGATCTCAGGGGACAACCCTGCGATGCTTAAGTCTGAACCACATAAAAAGAGAGAGAGATGTAGAGGGATTAAGTAGAAGAAGGGGAGAAGGTAGCCTACAGTGGGACGTTGATGCTCAGAGAGTGCTCGGAGGGACATGAGGGAAGAATCGTGAAGGAACCTCTCTCTTTGTTCTCCTGTTGGAGTCTCCTTCGCTGGAGGGCGTGTGGAAAGCCTTCTCAGTTGGCAATGTTGATCTCTCAATAAGCATGTATGGTACTAGGTGTCTTTCTATGTTAGTGTGTATGCCCCTCCTTAGGCCCGACTGTGAGCGTGACACGTGGTGGAGGGCGGAGAGAAAGGGAGTTTCTCTCCTGTTTAAAAAAAGGGAAACGTGTCATTCTGGGATGTCATAGTTATATTTTGACACTTCATGTGCCCTTATTTTGTTGCATTGTATACCTTGACTTTCTGGTGTGCTGACTATTTTTTTGTGTGCTTCGTCTTGCAGCTATGGCACGATTTGGCACAGACGAGTGGGTCCCGAGGGGTGTGGCTCGGGAGGAGGATCATTAGGTACAGAGGACTGAGCGGCCCATGCCTCCCTTGGGCCCGCCAGTGATTACTACGGCTGGTATGGATCAGCTTGACTTGGGGGGCATGATGGAAGCTGATGGCCCCATCGGCCAGAGGGCGAGCAGATTTGGGGCCGTAGAGTTGCCCCGGATTTCAGAGGTAGGTGGATTATACACCGATGATCGCAGTAGAGGCTACCCGGTAGAGTTCCCCTTGGACCGTCACTTGTTCGAGTTCATCAGGAGGTACATCCCACCCGACATAGAGGAGGGAGACTCACGGGTTGCTGGAGCACGTCGCCGTCTTGAGCGGGTGATTTTGGTAGGCAGGGACAGCCTATGCAGGGTCACTCTCTGGGGCATTCTGAGCTTCTCTGGAGACTACTAGAGGTAGTGCCAGTTCCCCAGTGCTGAGTGCCTGGGGTTCTTTAGTAGAGCAGATCAGTTTGGGGTCCGGGTCAGACCGATGGGCCCCGCTTCTTGGGACTTACACGATGACCACCGGGCCAAGATAGAGGGTATGATTGGGTTGGTGCTGGAGTCGTCCAGATTACAGTATGCTGGAGAGGGGTATGACGATCACAGTCTTCTGGACGGGATCGTGTGACAGATAGTTGTCAGTTAGTATGGCCGTTGGGCGGTGATTCCCTCACACCTGTACTGCCAAGGAGCCACTGAGTGGCTAATGGGGATAGTACACCACTACCGGGTGCTACTGGATAGAGCTGGCATTAGATATGCTGTGACTGTAGCCTTGTATGCGTACCCCTGCTACATGGGGCTATTGCAGGCATTGCTGGAGCGCTTCAACCGTCGGTGGAATACAGTGGCAACGGGTGAGGGAGAGACGTCTCGACTTGTGGTCTCTGTTCAGGATCACGGGACTGTCGATCAGCGGCGAAGGATATGAGGAGGTTGTACTGGATGATCTTCATCACAGCCACACAGACGGGCAGGGACGATACCGAGTTCCTTATAGTTATCAGTATCTGCTGAAGACCTGGAGGGATTTAGCCCTGGCCGAGAGAGAGAAAGTTGCACAGACTCCTAGGGTGCCATTGAATGTGTGGGTCTGCCATTTCTACAATGGGCCCTTTTGCTTTTACTAGGAGTTCGCGAGAGACCAGACTCCATGGGAGGAGTATACAGAGGTAGAGCTGTGATTCCAGACATACGTGAGGTACATCTACATGCCGCAGGAGGGGTGGAACCCCCATGGGCTACCGGATGTGACGCACTTAGTGGCCTACTTGGCTTACTGGTTGGCGTCGTTTGTGGTCCCACACGGGGAAGATGACCAACTGAGAGTTGAGTTGCTGTGGCCCGCATGCTTGCTGGCAGAGGGACGACAACTAGCACTGGCTCCGACAGCATTGGCCACTGTGTACATGGGCCTAGGAGTGCTGGAGGCGCATTCGGCACCACGAGAGAGGAGTCTTGAAGGGATCGACAAGCGGTAATGCACGATCGACGAGGCAGCACCGGCAACATCAAACTATGTTAGCTATATCTAAGTGTTTTTTGTTAATGGGTCACATGAAATTATAAATGGGCCAAATATGTGTGTTTTTCGCACAGCACTTGCAGTATTTTCCTTTTACATTTTGGCTACTTCTTGTACCGTCCCTATTGATTTGTGTGTAGGAAGACAGACGGAGGTGTGCTCCGATCTGTGGAGAATCGTCCCTATTGATTTGTGTGTAGGAAGACAGACGGAGGTGTGCTCCTGTCTATGGAGAACCGTCCCTACCGATTTTGTGTGTAGGAAGAAGGACGGAGGGTTTTTCGTTTTGTGGTTTTAGGGCGTGTCCCCGGTCAAGCTGTGTGTCAGTAGGAAAGCCTCATTGGCTTTGGTGAGGGGTGGACGTAGGTTGTGGATTTGCAACCGAACCACCTTAAAATTCCTTGTGTTGTGGGTTGAACATCTTGTGGGTTTGCTCCATATCTTCTATCCCCATTCACAGGTCTGTGTGCTTACTTTGTTGCATGTAATCTTGTTCATCTCCATCGCACACTCTAGCTTTGTGGGCTGCGCATTCATGTATACACACCATCTATTCCTTGGAAGGTACTAGCACTCCCTTGGCTACCTGCTGCATCTTTGCACTCAGGCACTAGGGAGCATTCTCCATCAATTGAGGTTCACCTTTCTTACACACACACGGACTCTAGTCGATCAGCATAGCATACAATCTTGCTAGCTCGGCGGGGTTTCAAGCTAACACCTTGTTCACACATGCATCAGAGGTTTGGTAAGAAGCACCCTAACTTTTATCTCAACCTGTATAGTCTTAGGATCACCATTTACACTTAAGCCATTCCATCTAAACCCGTTGTGCTTTCTGTCTAAGTGTTTTATTTGCTTTATAGGAGTGATCTATGCTTTCGGTAGAAAAGTTTTAAAATAGGCCAAAGTTCGTAATAATATCTATTCAACCCCCCTTCTAGATTCGATTGCATCACATGGGACCCAACACATCAACCTTATACTTGGCATGTGCCAAATGTGCATCGACCTTATATTGGCCCATCCCAGATGTGCATCGACCTTATACTGGCCCGTCCCAGATGTGCATCGACCTTATATTCGGTCTACACCATATGTGCGTTGACCTTACCTGGGACTTCACCACACGTGCATCGACCTTACTTGGGCTGGACCAAATGTGCATCGACCTTACCATGGGTCTAAGCTATATGTGCATCGACCTTACCATGGCCTGGACCAAAAGTGCATCGACCTTATATTGGCCCGTCCCAGATGTGCATCGACCATATATTGGGTCTACACCATATGTGCATCGACCTTACCTGGGACTTCACCACATGTGCATCAACTTTACTTAAGTCTACACCATATGTGCATCGACCGTACCTGGGACTTCACCACATGTGCATCGACCTTACTTGGGCTGGACCAAATATGCATCGTCCTTGTCTGGGACTTAACCAAATGTGCATCGACCTTACCAAGGTCTACCCCCATCTGCACGAACCTATCCAGAGTCTAAGCTATATGTGCATCGACCTTACTAAGGCCTCCACCAAATGTGCTTTGAGCTTTCCTGGGACTTAACCAAATGTGCATCGACCTTACATGGGCCTATCCCCAATGTGCATAGACCTGCCCAGAGTCTAAGCTATATGTGCTTTGACCTTGTACAGAGTCTAAGCAATATGTGCATCGACCTTACCCTGGCCTACTCCCATGTGCACAGACCTATCTAGAGTCGAAGCTATATGTGCTTTGACCTTGTGCAGAGTCTAAGCAATATGTGCATCGACCTTACCCTGGCCTGCTCCCATGTGCATGAGAATAAATGTTATATTGTAATATGACTTTATCCACTAAATTTGATGCATAAAATATTATTTAAAAATAATTAATTACAAGGAGAGTTGCACGCATTTTACCGAACGTTCCATTATATTTAAGTTTTGGTCAGTATTTTTTTGTGACGTGAAATTTGACAAATCAAAAATTCTCGAGCCACGCATTTATACGGAGAGTTCATGTAGCACAAATTTTAACAGAACGGACGAAAAAAAAGTCACAAAATTTGTTCGAACTTTTTTGCAATAAAGGAGGTGGTGAGGTCATTATATTTGTCGTGCTAGTCTGCTAGATATTTAAGTAATAACAACGTTGACACATTGTTTCCTTAGTCCTTTTTTTATTCACATTTTTTATTTTGAGAATATGTGATAATAACCATGGTTTGTCGTCCCGGGCCGGGTCGGCTCGACCCGCACGACCCGGCCCGTCCCAGGCACTCAACGGGTCAGGCGGGGCGTGGGACGTGGCTGGGTCGAACTGGCCCGCACCGTCCCGTCCGACCCGCCATGTACCAGACCGGTCCGTGGACGGGACGGGTTGGTACATGCGGGTTGACCAGCTTGTACCATTCTAACCATTTAACGGGCCGGTGGGGTGCGTCTCCAGGCCGTTGGAAGCTGGGCGGCGAGTGGCGGTGATGCGGGACGGACTGAGTGACCTGACGCCAATGGATGCGAATCTCAGACTCTAAGTGTTGACGCGACCAGCGACACACGAATAAGGAAGAAATCTTGGCCCGACACTAAGAGTTTCTGTGGGCTATACATCGCTACCAGAAATGCGAGCTCACTCGTCGTCCCAAAGCGAGGGAAAGCGTGGATCCGCGTGGTTGAGTAACCGGCAGAGTCAAGGGTGGTTGGCTCATTCCGTGCTCGGATCGAGTAACGGGACGGGTGCACTCTCTTTCTCACAGCAGTGACATGAACTCACGGGCTAGATTTCTAACGCTCTCAAGCAGCGGTATACGATCATATACTAGGAAAGTAAATGTCAAGAATTTCAGATCGTTACCTCCACGCACCCGGCGTGGGGAAGACAACCCCGACCAAAGTCGCACTCCTGGTTAAACAAATTTACTGAGTTACAAACTTGAAACCCACTCCACGCAGGGAGGTAACAGGTTACATGTGGGACCCGGGAGTATTGAACAGTGGGTTGACGGGCAGCATCTTGGAGTCGCTCCACCGGTGCCGAAAAGTCTCGATTCGGTGCTGTCTGGACGGCACGTTCCGCGGGTTGGTGGGGTCCACGTGCTGCTCGGTCCTCCGGATCTGGTGTGGTGGGTCCCGCTATGAAGTGGACTCCTCGAGAGGCGATCCCCGGGACAGCGGCCGGGCTGGAACTCCGGGAGGAAGCCGGGCGGCTCCGACCGTCACGTTGAAGCTTGCTGCCCTCGGATCTGAGCTGCTGCTTCAGACCCGCGCATTCTGACGAGAAATTTTGCTGCGATCAGCCCTGGCGTCGGATCGACATAAGGCCGGTGCCGTTGGAAAGCTAACTCGAAATACTTCGACCCTCTGTGACTCCGGGAATTTTTTCAGGGCCGTAATTTCGCCGGTGGAATTTATAACCGGGCTGTTCTCAGCCTCAGATCTGTCTGGACTGAACTGGATCCGCCTGAGAACAGGCTTTGACCGCGGCTCAAATGCTGGATCTGGGAGTTGGACTCTTCATGAAAGTTGGAGAGGTGGGAGAAAGGAAAATAAGGCTATTTTTTTAAAACTACATGCCATGACTCAAAGAAATGTGAAGAACACGATGGTACATGATGACGATCCATCCGAGCTCCGAAAAATGTGGAGGGGTAAATGATGCCCCCATCAAGAGGGCCCCAGATGCCCAACCTCTCCAGAGCAGCCATAATAGGGGCTCCCCCTCCGAGTGGCACCCCCTCAGGAACCCCACTGGCTGGCCCGGATTGAGCCGTTGCTTCCTCCACCCCTTTTGCCTCGGTCTGTTAGGGCTACATCACCTCTTCCCGCGACCCCCCGGCCTCCGTTGGCTCGGCCCCGGCGTCTCCGCCCTGAACGCCACCTGCCTCGCTCGGTGCTCTGGTCTCGACCACAATCCTAGAGCCGCCCGCTTCGACCCCGACCTCCTCGGCCCCCTCTTGCCTAGTAGACGGGAGAGCCAGCCGAATAGGCTTGGCCCCTTCTAGCCCAGTAGAGGGGAGAGCCGAACCAGAGCCGTCTTCGACCACGGGGACGGCCCTGACCTTCTTGGCCCACTTTTTGGCCTTCACGGTGTCCCGCAGCATCTTCTCCATGGGATCCTTGTGCTTGGACCCCCACTGCTTGGAAGACCCTTCCTGGGCCACCCCCTTGCCCTTGTCTTGGGCTCGGGCGGAATCCTCAGGAACTTGTGACTCAACGGTGACCTCAGTCGAAGGCGCCTCCTCCTCAACAGGCTGCCTGGTGTCTGCGCAAAGGAAGATAGGGTCAGGAAAAGGAGAACGACTTCCTCATCCAAAGGGAAAGCTGATTCCTGATGCCCATACCTACTGGCCGCAGTCGCTTAAGAAGGCACCGCTCGATATTCTCCAGGGTCACCAGCTCTTCCGTAGACTGGTGATGCTTCAACAGGGTCGCTGCGTGTTTCTCCACCTCCGGGGTGAACTCATCCTATCTCAGAGGGATGTTCGAGTGAAAGTTGGGCATCACAAGACATCTCCACGACTTCTCCACTGAAGAAATTCGCACCCAGAAGAACTGAGTCTTCCACCCCTTGTGGGAAGAGTCCTTCACGGCTAAGGACACGCAGCTCCTATTTTGCCTCGCCTGAACATAATAGAAACCCTTGCCAGTTGTAGAATGCTCCTTCAGCTCAAAGAAATAATGGAAGAGGTCCAAGGATGGAGGAACTTTACACTGGAAGCAGAGGATGAAGAAAGCAAAAATGAGGAGATAAGAGTTGGCTACCAACTGGATAGGAGCCAACATGAAGAAATTGAGGAGGTCAATAACAAAAGGGTCGAAGGGGAGACAGAATCTACCCTTCCACGACAGGAGGAAAGAGCAAAAATGACCAGTACGAGAATCTAAGCTCGTCTCGTGAGGGGTAGAAGCGGCAAAGTATTACTTCCAAGGCAGCTGTAGTTCGGAGCCGATGGTATCACCACCACTCTCACCTCGGGCTCATCCGGACGCTAGTTCGCCATGGATTCCGAAGAAGATCTTGGGGAAGAAGGGTCCAAAGACTTCGAAGATTCTAGAGGGAGAGGAAGTTGCGGGATCGCCGCTGCGATTATCTCTGCCAACTCTGCGAGCGCTGCTGCGAGTCCCTGCTCTTCCGCCTTATCTCCACGGCGTCTAAAAGCAAAAACGAAGGAGAGCAAAACCCTAAAGTAGTAGGGGTCCAGAATGCCAACAACGCACAACGCTTATGTCCCCTCATGGGCGGCGGCGTGACGTTTCAACCTCCAAGACAAAGGGGGCCCCGTCATTTCAAATCCATCAAGATTATCGTTCAAGATGACCTAAGTGGCTTTGACCTTACGTCTAAGGCCAGATGAACCTAATCCCTTGCGTTAGCATAGGCCTAATGCTGCGATGTTATCTGGATTGGAGTCCGGCTCTTTGTCGGAACCAATCAATGTAGTGCGCGGCCAGGGCCGTTCACGTGAAACCGATGATGTTCTACTCCGATGTCAACTATTTGCCGGACAAGAAGATACACCCGCGGGCCCCGCGCACTCGTTCCTCACTTGCGCCACCCGCAGGTGGGGGGCATTTGTGGACGCCAAAAAAAATGATGATGATCATACGGCACGTACGTCTCGGCACTCGAGAGCAAGTCGAAGACGGAAAAGTCGAATAAACCCTATACCTCCTCCAAACAGGAGGAGCACGTACTTGAGGGTCTACTACTTGATAAGGAAGCCCCTCAAGCAGAAGATATGACCACGGCTCTCCAACTGGCAGTGCTGAAGGCCGAATCGGGAAAAACCTGGGAATTCAGACACGGGTTCGGCATGCGCAGGAAATCACTCAAAGTCCTAAACTGGGACTCGGAGGCTTCGAATTAAACATCTCGGAGGCGGTGCATTACAACTAACGCATTGCGGGAGCGCAAATGTTCATTTGAACTGCCACGAAGCCGAGACGAAGTCTCTTAATCGGCGCGGCCTGGACTTAAACCGGTGCGCCCCTCCTTTGGCCTTAAATCGGCGCGCCCCTCTGCAGGCCAACCCGGCGTGCTAAATAGTTTGGGGTTTAAACCGCCGCGCCTACCACCCGCGCCGGTTTAACCCACGGCAATCCCATCGAGAGTCCGATCCTTTGTTTCCTGCTTTGCTCTGCGGACGAAGACTCTTTGCCTGAAACAGACGAACTGCCTGCATCTGACCGGTGGGCAACTGACTGCGCGCCTCAAGCCCCCCCAAACGGAAGTCTTCGAGCTCTGCACCGACCATCGCATCTCCACCGGTCACCATCGGCCAATCCTGGGCGGACACCCCTCCTGCTCTACCAACGCCCCTATCCGCAGGCCACTCAGTGTCTTCGAGCGGGGAGAAAGAGAAGAAGGAAATGAAAGGTGGTTTTGGGCTTTAAAGGCCAACCCCATGTCCACTCCTATAAAAGGGAGGCATGCTCCACAGGCGAAGGTTGTTGGCAACGAGAAGAGAGGCTAGCCGAAGAGAAGTGAAGCTCCGTTCCCCCCTGCGTCTGCGAGGTGAAGAAAAGAGAGAGAGTACGAGAGAAGAGAGGTGAGCTTGGGGGGGGGGGGAAGGAGCTCGTGCTCTCTTTCCCCTCCCCCACCAGTGTATTCACTTCTTCCCTCTGTTGTATTTCTTTTGCTCTGGGATAGTCTCCCTATGTGTATTCCGTCTTCCCCCCTTCTCTTACGAGTGAATGAAAGAAAGGTTGTTGTGGTCATGCGTTGCGTTCTATCTCATCAGTCCCTCCCTTCTCTTTGTCTCCTAATCACCCGGGGCTCTTAAAGGCCTGCCTCTCTGTGGCATGGCTCTGAAGGGGACCCGTCGGAAGGGTGAGCATTGACAGCCTTTCATGGCGAACATTTGTCCCCAATAGACTCTTCTGAAGCTATGGCCCGTGAACTGTTTGAATCCCTTGAAGGCTGGTCCTTGGGTTTCTGTAATCACCTATGGGTCATCGGACAGCCGTATGGCCACTCCGAACTTTGGAGATCGTCCCGGAGTACTCCGTTTGATGATCCCCCATTTCCTCTGGCAACCCTCAGTCCGGGGGAAGTAAACGGGCCTTATGACCCCTGCCTCTTCCCATGTGAGCACGACGCTCATTGTGCTTGGTGTCACAGACAGGTATATGAGTAGCTCTTCTCCTTTTTGTGGCTTAGCAAGGACGGGAGGGGTCACCAGGTAGCGTTTTAATTCTTAGAATGCTTGCGCACACTCCTGGTCCCAATCGATCTGCCCCTTCTTCTCTGGTGCTTGATTGGCTTGCTTGATCAACCAGAAAAAGGGGAGGTACCGTTCGGTGGCTCGGGACAGGAACCAAGCCAAGACGGTGGCGCGATCGGTGAGGCATTGTATGTCCCTTACTCACCCTGGCCACTGCATCTCCAGCGCCGCTCGGATTTGGTCGTGGTTGGCCTCGATCCCCCGGTGGGTGACGAGGAAGCCCAGGAATTTTCCCGATCGTACTCCGAATGCACATTTCACTGGGTTGAGCTTCATGTTGTATCTTCTGAGTGGGGCGAAGGTCTCCGCCAGGTCACCCAAGTGCTCGGCGGCTTGGAGGCTCTTCACGAGCATGTCGTCGATATATACCTCCATGTTGCGACCGATCTGTGAGTCGAACATATGGTTGACAAGGCGTTGGTAGGTCGCCCCCGCGTTCTTCAGCCCGAACGACATTCGGGTGTAGCAGTATAGGCCTTGATCAGTGACGAACGCGGTCTTATCCTGGTCGGGTTTATGCATGCTGATCTGTTGATAACCGGAGTAGGCATCTAAGAAGCTCAGCATTTTGTGCCCGACCGTTGCGTCGACTAGTTGGTCGATCTATGGCATGGGAAAGCTATCCTTGGGTGTAGCTTTGTTGAGATCGGTATAGTCGACGCACATCTGTAACTTTCCATTGCTCTTGGGGACCAGGACCACATTGGCTATCCAGTTCGGGTATTGGGTAGGCCTGAGTAGCCCTGAGCGCATCTTTTCGCTTACCTGTTCCCTGATAATTGCTTGTCGCTCGGGGTTGCAACTCCTTGGGCGCTGCTGGATCGGGCGACAAGTGGGATCCAACCTTAGTTGGCGCGTGATGACTTCCGGTGGTATTCCGGGAAGCTCATCCTCAGACCAAACTAACACATCCTAGTTGGCAGTGTGAAACCTTGCATAGGCTTGCTTATCGTGCTCGGATAAGTTCACGTCGATCTTTAACGTTCTGCCCGGATCTTCTCCCACCTGGATGAGGTAGAAGTCTTCCACTGGAGCGCTCGTGCTCAGGCCCGAATCTTGGGTCCTCACCCTCTTTTTCAGGCAGTGCTTCTTCGGGATGTCGATCATGCATGGAGATGAGGTAGCACCTCCTGGACTCCCTTTGGTCTCCTCGGACCTCCCCTAGCCCCCAGGGGGTGGGGAATTTAAGCTTCTGATGATAAGAGGAGGGGACACCTCGAAGCGTGTGAGGATCCCTCAGCCAATGATGGCGTTATATCCTGTCATCGTGTAAACTACGATAAAGTCAGCGAGGAAGATTATCTCTTTTGGTGCGGTCCCGAACGTAATCAGGAGGGAGATGTGTCCTTCCGGGCAGATGGTCGTGCCAGGAAATTCATATAGCTGTGTGTGCAATGGTGCGAGTCGAGACATATCCACACCCATGAGGACAAGACAGTCGTAAGCAATAACGTCAGGCCCGCTCCCATTATCCACTAAAATGCGGCGCACAGTACATAGGTTGATGGTGGCTGAGACCACCAAAGCATCGGAGTGGGGGTGTGGTCACACCGTCTAGGTTGTCCTCGGAGAATCGAATATTCTAGTCATCACCCACTTGTAAGTTATGCCGGTGTTCTTCAAACCAACTGACATCCTCTTGTAGTGATAGATACCCTTGGGAGTTTGGAAGGCAGTATGGACCTGGTCATGTTCTGCGATCCATATCTGGTTGTAGCCAGACGACCCATCCATAAATGACAGGGCCTCATGGCCGGTTGTGGCAACAATCATGACTTCTGTTATTGGTACCGAAAAGTCATCCTTGGGACAGGCTTTATTCAGATCTCGAAAATCAACACATATTCAGATCTGCCCATTCTTCTTCTTCACGGGCACGATATTAGCTAGCCACATGGTGTATTAGTTTTCTTTTACAAAACCCACATCAATGAGCTTGTCCACTTCTTTGCATATCTGGGTGATGAGCTCTGGCCTCATGCGCCGTGGCGGTTGCTTCACTGGCTCAAACTCAGGGTTTATAGCTAGCTCATGCTCTGAAACTACAGGGCTAAGTCCTAACATTTCCTTGTAGGTCCAGGCAAAACAATCCCGGTATTCTTGTAGCAGCTAAACATATAGCTTCTATTCTTCAGCAGATAACTGGGCGCTGAGAAAGGTCGGCCTAGGATCATCTTTAGTTCCCAAGTTGACTTCAATCAGCTCGTCGACCATGGCTTGGCCTCCGTCTTCTATTTCCGGGGGTGTAGGCTGGAGATCGAAAAAATCTGGGATATCATCTTCGAGCTCGAGGACCTCGAGTTCTTCATTCTGTTCCACCTGGGCCCCATCGGGGATCCCTGATCCAGCTAGTGGCGGTTGCATGAGCTGTTCTATCAGTAGACCTACCACCATCATAATTTCAGGAGATGAGCTAGCAACTTCAGCCCCTGTAGATATGTTTGCAGTCTTGGAGGATTGGTGGTTGTTTATTGTTGAGCTAGAGCAGCATTGCAACTTCATAGCAGAAGGCGAGAGTGCCCCGCCTCCTTGAATCACAATGTCTTTGGTAGAGGTAGCCTTTTCTTTCTTAGTAGTAGGTGTACCCTGGTCAATTTAACAAAAAACTTCTTTGATTGGCATGAAGGGTGCTGCCATTATTGTTGAAGGAGGGTCATAAGAAGGGGATAACCCTGTTTCCTCAGTGTCTTCAGCTTCACTATTACTGTCCGTGTCAAACTTGGCCTGGAGAGCCATGTCTTCGAGATAGACTTGCTCCCAACACCGGCAAGAGCCGTCGCTTGCGATTCTGAGCCCCTTAATTGGGTTAGCCCAATATGTTCAGCTTCTACCGGATATTCATCAAAAGTTGCTCCCAGTGAGTGGTCTTCTGCTAGGTAGAAGGTGGAGATGGTATCCACTTCATAGCGCCCATTATAATAGTATTCTTCGAGAGTGAAGCCCATACCCAGATGTTGAGAGACATGCCTCAACTCTTTGTCTGTGCTGGCAGGATGCCAGAGTCTTTGGAATGCTTCTTTCTCTTTGCGAGGTTGGTCAGAGGGGATATACTGCTTTCGAAACATCTTCGCCATTCGGCTTGTAATGAATGTCAACCCTTGAACGGGGACTGATGGGTTCTCAATATCTTCAAGGAGATGACAGTCGACGTCTTCCTGAGTAGGGTGCTCCTCAGCAGTATAGAACAAGCTGTTGGGGCCTTTAGATTGTACCACCTCCCATGCTTTGAAAGGATTGACAGTGGCAGCATCGAGGCTGAGTATTGGCTTAGTGAGACCCTCTGGGATTTCAATAAGGCCGTGGTGCTGATCAACCCTAGGTTCATTAGCTCCAGGAGAGGTGGTGGGAGGTGCTGCTCTGCCCACATCTCCTATGCTTGCAATGTGTGAGACCATCTTGGGATTGACATATCCTGGTGGCGGCGGTGGAAACTAATCATCACTGGAGGTGCTTTTCGATGCCCTGTCAGGGCCCTTGGCTTTGGAGACCTTTGGTGACGGCTCCGCATACAGAGAAGCGTCGAGCAGATGACACTCGAACACTTCAAATGGGTGGAGATCAGCAAATATCATTTCCTCCTTCCCTTCTTGATTGTATTTGATACATTGATGTAGTGTGGATGGTACCATCATATTTTCATGTAGCCAAGGATGGCAAAGCAGTGCCTTGTAGGAGGTACTGAAGTTGATGACATGAAACTGCACCCTGGTAGTGAAATCTGCCATGGTGAGGGTAAATTCTGCCACTCGCAGTGGCACTTCAAACTTATGATTGAAGCCGGTAATACGCATATCTTTGACTTTGTCAAGGCGCACATTGAAGTAGTACCTCTGATATATTCTGTAAGGCAGCATATCGACAGCTGCCCCGGGATCCACCAAGATTCTGTTCAGCTCTCGACCATTCAGCTACCCTTTTATGTACAACGGACTATTGTGGCTGATAGTGGGGAGTAACATATCCTCTTGAGTAAAGGTCACATTGGCCTCCGGTAGTGCTTCAGCCAGACATGTCTCATACTGAGCAAGCGTCTGTAAAGCAGTGATGATCGCCTATCGGGTCTCTTCGCTTAAAGAAAGGATCTCCCAGATGGTGAACCTCGCAGGGAGCTTTTTGAGTAGCTTCATTATCCTGCTTCCATCCTGGACGTTAGACAACTTCATTTCTTTTGCCCACTTGGGTTTGGAAAAGCCTCGAACTACAACCTCTGACAGGCCTGCTTCATCGGACTCTAAGTCTGCACCTTTCTACCATGTGTCATCCTCTTACTGTCCCTCATTGCCTATCGTCGGGTGGGCTTCATCTTTATCTGGAGCACCAGAAGGCTGTTGAGGCTATGGGTGAGTACCCCTGGTTGTAGCACTGGCATCTTGGCATAGCTGCTTCCCCTTTGTCATTTTCAGGAATTCCAAGAAAGAAGGGGCGACAGAGTTGTCCCCACTTTGCTTGTACAGACCTGAAGGAGGAGGAATTTGGACTCCCTTGACCTCTGGAGGAGGTATTTTGTAAGGCTACTCTCCCCTGAAGATAATATTATGGTTGGCGGGCGGCTGGCGCCCCCATCTTCGGCCCGACCGTGTTGTATGTGCAGTAGTTGCGGCTTCGACCTGGCTTGCCCTGGCAATGAGTGTAAAGCATATTTCCTCTTCATCTTCATCACCGGGCAGGTTAAAAAGAGCGGAAAGGGTGTTGCAGGAGAGCACTGTCCTTGTCTTGACCTTGTCGGCCCTTCTTTTCTTCTTTTATTTTTTTTCTCACCTCCGACTGGCACTTGCCCCCAGAACAAGTTGTCATCCTTTTCAGGCATTCTGTCAGCCTCTCCTTCCTATTTTAGTGAGAGCTACTCTAGTTCTTTCCACGGGACATGGTCTCGCATCAGCAAGGGCTTCAATATAGGCTGTTCATATTCTTCTAGCCCGTCTATGTAGTCCTATAGTCGTCGAACTTCTAGACTAATTTCTTTAACCACCGACAGCGGGATTTGTCTTCTCCGATTGTATGTAGGTATTCGGATGACTACAGGTGGGCTGCTCCACGCGGGTGCTATCACCGGAAGAATGGGCCGTGGTGTAATGCCACGAACATGTGCCCCTATCTTCAGGTGAGGTGCTGCTTTCTTCTTAGTCTTTGCAAGGACCTGCTGCCATCCCTATTGCTCTTCTATCGGTGCTAGAAAGCAGGCTTCATATGTGCGCTGAGTGCTAGCTTCTGTGATTTCTTCGGGAAATGCCTGATATAAGGAGACCATATTGGCCGTAGCTCTCCTCAGAGGCGCTTCATGAGGTTGTGGAGGGTCGACCTTGTTCTCTCCCAACTATATTTCTTCTTTCTTCACCATGCCTTCAATGATATCCTTTAACACATAGCAGTGTTCAATTGGGTGCCCTAGCATCTGGGGATAAGGGCAGAATCTTGGGCTGTCTCTTCTTTTCAGGTCCTTCGATCTTTTGGGCTTAGGCAGGGTGACCTTGTTATACTGTGTGACCTACTCAAACATGACCCTGGTCTTCTCCTTGGGAAAAGAGTAGGCCTTCTTCATTTTGTCCTCGAGTGAGGGGCCCTCTTTATTATCTCTGGCTTTAGCAGGCTGGGGGGAAACTGCCTTCTTGCCTTTATCTTTCTGTTCAAATGCCTTGATGTAAAGAGTGTTTGCTTCTTTGGGCATTGAACGCCGCTCTGCTGCCTTTGCCTTATGTGTAGGGGCAGCGGTTGATGTAGGGGCAGGCCTGGCCAGGAAAGCTTCTACCTCGGCCACAATATTGTTCAAGTGGTCAAATGACTGGATTTCCATACCAATCATCTTTTACATTTGCAAGGTGATTTGCCGAAGAACCTGAATCTCTAGAGGACATATATGAAGATTTCTACACCTATTAATACTCCTCGTGCCCCTCTGAAACTTTGGACAACAGTAACTAGTAAGTGCTCCTCCTGAAACTGTCGACTCCCGGTGCTGGGCGTCTTGTCCCCGCTCTCCAACGAAAAGTCCGGTCGTACAGACCACAGAGACCCCCACCAGCGATGGCTTCCCGCCGGCAGCCCCCCTCCGATCCCTTCTCCCGCCGGGCCTCTGCCATAGCCCGCCACCTCCACCCGCGGCCGCCCCCCGCGGGGCCGCCGCTGGAGCCCCTCCCCTGCCTCCAGTACTCCCCTCCGGAGTCTTCCGCCAAGGCCGCCTCCTTCGACGTCGGGGAGATGCGGCGGGTGATGGACGGCCACGACGTCGAGGCCCGCGACTGGGCGTACGGGGTCATGGCGGAGAGCCCTTTGTTCTGGTCGCCGGTTCGGGGGCCCGGGGGAAGTCCCTTCCTGGCGCCCGATTACAACCAGTCGATGGAGCAGCAGAGGGAGGTGACGTTGCGGAGGATAGTTTACCTGTTGGGGCGGGGGGTGTTCAAGGGGTGGCTGACCGGTGTGGGGAAGGAAGTCGAGATGAGGAGGTTCGCGCTGTTGGAGTCGCTCGGGCTATACGATTACAGCCTCAACGTTAAGCTCGGTGTCCATTTCCTCCTATGGTGAGGTCTCTTGTTGGATTCTTCTTCTTCTTCTCTTAAATCGGTGTGTTTGCGTTCCGAGCTTGTCGGTGATCGTTTTCTTCCGAAGGTGGAAAGTTTTGTTGCCCCAGTTCTTCTTGTAAATTCTGTTGTGTTCTGTTGAATCTGTGGGTTACTGGCTTTAAAGTGGTATGATTGTCTGTCTGTTAAGACCACATGAAAATTTGCCGTTTCCAACTTGCAAACTGGTGCTGAAAATTTTCATGCCTTTTGGTTCGGACATGGCTCCTGCCAGAAGGTGAGGTGTCCTTTTTTTTCTCTATTCTGAAGATAAGAGTTATCAATTGAAATGTGAAAGCAGATGATTAGGTGGTGAAAAGGGAGAACGATACATTTGATGCTGGCCTATGTCCACCTCAGAACATGTATGGACACAACTGGGCTTCATGATGCCGTGGAACGCTGTTCATGATTAATTAATACTGGAAAAAGGCCTGCTTTTGGTCATCGGCTTCCTGTCTACGGGCTGTCCATGAACCAGAGCAATTGCATCTGATCAACATGTAGTCTCTTATCTCAAGGGGTTAGGGAGGTGTGGAGTTCGGGTCGACATAGGGATTGGCGTCTGCTTGTTAGCAAAGAACACATTTATAAATGGTTTCTTCCATTAGTTACGTTGACTGTTGGACGCGGGAAAAGAAATTTAAAGAGGAAACACTTATTTGTTAAACATAAATACACATTTATTAGCTATTTAAATAGTATGTGTATCACCAAGTCCGTAAATTTTAATTTTATTAGACGATTTGGGATTTGAGTACTGGACATTCTCCACCTATCGCAATCGATATTTATTTACATCGGCACAAAGTTTAAATATCCTTAATTAATTGTCAAAGAAACCGTTAGCCTCTATCCGTTGTGATATTACTGATCTTGATGATCGCCCATTACGGCCACGCACTCTTGCAAAAAAAGTTTGAAGTTCTTTCATTCATGGAATATATCCAATTTGGTTACAATTGATTTTTCAAGACCTTTACACTTGGTTCCGATGAAAGTC
Organism: Amorphophallus titanum; assembly: GCA_024336825.1. Lineage (NCBI taxonomy): Eukaryota > Viridiplantae > Streptophyta > Magnoliopsida > Alismatales > Araceae > Amorphophallus > Amorphophallus titanum. Next base: position 13,564,802 of record JANBPO010002596.1, read on the forward strand.
TCAGCCATCCCCCTTTCCACCCCCCTTCCCGGTACGATCACCCCCATTTGCATGTTCTTCCTTTCGTTTTAAGCATATACTACACTATCATAGTCTAATGGGTTTATTCTCTATGTTTGTTGGTTAACTTGTAGGAAGTTCATCATCGACTCGCAGAGCTCTCCATTCTTGACTAGCCGAGAGCGAGGACAGAAGAACCCACCATCTCCCCACTCCTAAGGCATCCACAATCATCACTCCTGTGAGCCCAGCTATAGGCCTCTGGTGATCACATTATTTCCATTTTTCTAACCTTTTCACTATAGGTAGCAGCAGCATAGTTCGGAGGGAGGACACACGCGTGCCATCACGCACGACACCCACACCTTTCGGCGCCTACAGGGGGCAGAATTCCAATGTCGTCCCCTTCGGTAGATTACATTGCAGGAGTTCGTCACGACTTTCAAGCGTGCTTTTTATCCATCCTTTATCAGATCGTAGAAGATGCATGAGTTCTTAGAGTTGGTCTAGGTGGACATGGCAGTGATGCAATATAGATCCAGGTTCATTGAGTTGGGCCATTATGCGCCTCACATCATGGTAGATGAGGAGCTGAAGACCAAGCAGTTTGTCAGGGGTTTGAGGCCAGAGCTGAGGCATCCCCTAATTGCGTTGGGTGTGGCCAACCTAGATATAGCTTGCAGAGCAGCGACAGCATTGGAGAGAGATTTGCAGAGGACTCGAGGGCAAGGCAGTGTCAGCCATACTCAGACAGGTCCCAGTCAGCAGACGGTTGTGCAGTAGTAGATTACCATCCAGCCTTTAGTAGGCGGTTCAGGGGCATCTCCATCTGTGGCATCAGCAGCAGACTCATCATCTGTTGGTTCGAAGCTCAAGAAGTTATTTAGGGATGCCAGCTTTGGTAGGAGGCGCCGAGATCATAGAGAGCAGGGGCAGCAGTCAGCGAGCAGTGTTCAGTAGCCCACACCCTATTGGCGTTAAGGCTCAGTGAGTGGTTCTCGGGGCAGGTTGCCCTTGGTGCGACGATTCTCATCTAGGCAAGCAGTGCTCGATGCCCATGATCTACTTTAGGTGTGACCAAGAGGGGCATATGGCACGTGACTATCCTCAGAAGTCGCATCAACCGCATTAGTTTCAACAACAGTAGTAGTTTCAGCCCTAGCAGTTACCACCATTGCAATAGCCGTACCAGCCGTAGGGTTAGTTTCCTCATTTTTCGTGGTCAACTACTATAGGGAGGCAGAGGTCCCGAGGCAGGGTTACGCATATGACCAGAGTGGAGGCTGAGGTGTCGCAGTTAGTGAAAGGTACTCTTCTGATTTTGGGTTGTGCGGCTGGAGTTTTGTTTGATTCTAGTGCGTCTAATTCGTTCATATCGGAGGATTTTACTCAGAGTGTTGAAGAGCCGGTGACCAAGATGTCATGTGATTTGGTGGTGGAGTTGCCTACCGATGGTTTCGTGCATACCCCGTATTGTTTTGATAAGGTGCCTGTGTGAGTTGAGGGGTGGATCTTTCCGGCCAGGCTTTATGCATTGTCGCTTCAGGATTTCGACGTGATTTTGGATATGGACTGGCTCGAGGCCCATGGTGCTATGGTAGATTGCAGCTCGAAGAGGGTCTACTTCCAGCATCCCCGTCGGTCCACCTTCTACTTCCAAGGTATCCAGTCTTCCTCTTCCCATTTCCTTATTTCGGCCACTAGGGCCTGTAGATTGCTTGATGCTAGGTGTCAGGGTGCCAGGGAAGGAGTTGGCGGGCATACCAGGTAGAGGATGGGGAGCGTACCGACGAAGGGCCTGGCCGAGTGTGCCGGGGAAGGAGCTGGGTGGTGGCCGTGCCAGTGAAGGTCGGGTTAGGGTGTGCCGACGAAGGTCGGATTAGGGTGTGCCAGCGAAGATCTACCTGAGCTGCATCGGGAAGGGCCAGCTAGGACGTGCTAGGCGACGAAGTCTGTATAGGTGGGGAGTGAGGTCCGTGCAGGTTTCAGCAAAGTCCATGCATGTCGGGGCAAAGTCCATGCAGGTTATTCATGCAATGTCTGTGCATGTGGGGCAAAGGTCCATGCATGGTGTGGATGAAGTCCATGCAGGTTTGGGTGGAGTCCATGCAGATTTTGGGGTTGAAGTCCATGCAAGTTTTCAGGGGTTTAAGCCCATACGCATTGGGTAAGTCCATGCAAATTTGGACTAAGTCCGTACACAGTCCGTGCACATGCAGGCAAAGTCAGTGTACATGGGCTAAGGTCAGTGCACATGTAGACTGAGGGTAAGATGAAGTCGGTGCAGGTCCATACGTGTGTACAGGCTTAAGGGACAAAGTCCGTGCACATGTTCGATCAAGGCCCATGCAAGTGCTCAACCAAAGTCCATGCATATGCACGGGGTTGAAGAATGAAGTCTGTGCATATGCACGGGGTTGAGGAATGAAGTCCGTGCATATGCACAGGGTTGAAGAATGAAGTTCGTGCATATGCACGGGGTTGAAGAACGAAGTCCGTGCATATGCACGGGGTTCGTGCAAAGGATGAAGGCCAAGTCCATGCACATTTTTAGGCCAAGTCCGTGCAGGTTTTGGGCAAGTCCATGTGTGCACATGCAAGTTCGTGCATATGTCTGCGGCCAAGGACAATGTCCATGCAGATGTTCAGGTGAAGTTCATGCAGATTCAGACAAAGTCCATGCAAGTCTTGAATGAAGTCCGTGCAGATCACGGGATTGACTCCGTGCCAATGTGCAGCTTCTGGGACGAAGTCCATGCAGTTTTGGAGTGAGTCCGTGCATATGCACGGGGTTAAGTCTATGCAAATGGACAAGGTTTGCGCAGGTCAAGGCTTGTAAGGGCAGGGGTCGTAGGAAGGTCAGTGTAGGGTCCATGCAAGTGCTGGCCAAGGGTGATGCAAGGCTAGTTCATGCAGGGATGAAGTCCATGCAAGGTTTGCACGGGGTTGAAGCTGCACGAGGTTGAAACTTCAAGAGGATGGGTGCACCGGGGAAGGTTGCAGGTGTGTCGGGGAACGGTAGGGCAGAGTGTGCTGGCGAGGAGGGTGTACCAGTGAGCGGCTTTGGGATGGTCGTGTCGCTCAAGGGAGCTAGATGGTGTGCTGGGGAAGGAAGTTGGAGTGTGCCGGCGAGGGTTTTAGGAGCATACCGGCGAAGGGAGCGACAGGCATGATGAAGGGTGTACCGACAAAGGGAGTCGGGTAGAGGCAGGGTTGAGTACGCCGGGGAAGCTTCAAGGCAGGGTGTACCGACGAAGGTTGGGGGCGTACCGGGGAAGCCCAAGCCAAGGGCATGCCGGCGAAGGGGATAACTGAGGGTGTACCGGCCAAGGAAGCGTGCTGGGGGAGAGCCAGGGCAAGCTATTCCGGCAAAGGCCCAAGAGGCAGATGTGCTGGGTGAAGGTTGAAAGGGGCCCACTCCTCTTCCTTCCTCTCATGCTTTTTCTCTTCTTGCCTTCCTTGATTTTATGCAATGCACATGGGCAGATTTTTGGGTGCATTTCTGGGCCAACCCAGGATGTTCTGGCATTGGTCCCATCAACACCAGTGGTCAGAGGAGTCTGTGGTGACGTCATCTTCGACCTCCTATCCTGCAGATCCAGAGTGGATAGAACCAGCGTAGTTCAGCAATTCGGGTTTAGTTTGGTTTCCCCCACCCCCACCTGGCTGACTTAAAGCCCCTCCCTGTGAGAGGTAGTGTTTGTGTGTAATATATCACTCCCCACCTCTTGTCCACCCCTCCTGCGTGAGATCTAGTGCATGTAAATTATTAATTTCAGGTTGAAGCTTCCTCGGTGCGGCGTGCGGGTAAGCCCACGCTTCCTCGCTCGCCCTCGTCTCCGGCTGGGATCGGCACCTTCACGCTGACCAGGTGAGATTCGGGCCCCCATCCTCTGCTGGTTACATTTCCTTGCTTTACTATCATTGCATCTAAGTTGCCCATCAGCGGTGAGAGAGTGTCCGGTGCCGAATAGTCATCAAATTGAGTGCCACCACAGGGTGAGTTGTGAGCGAGACCCTTCAATCCCACGCCCTCGGCGTGCTGACCGCCCATCAAATTAGGCATCCCAGACCCTTAGGGGTTCAACCTCAAGCTAGCCTAACCTTGGAACAGTGGGGTCCCACTTCGGACCCTCTCCACTATCGTCGGTCTGTCTATGGACCTGAGTGTGTGCTTCGCGAGTGAACTCACTCGACTAAAATTACCAGTCTGTTGCGCTACTTGCGGGTCTAGGTCCTAGGCCCCTATAGTCAACCCCCCCATAGCGTGACTCCCTGGCAGTGAAGAGGTATATCAAAAGACATCGTGGGAAGGTCCGGTTAGGCCGGTCCAGAACGTGACCTTTCTTGCATCGAGGAGACTTTCGGGTCATTCCTTCGCCTCATACCACTTTGTTGTCTTGGACTCACGATTTTGGCATCCATTTGGGCTCATCGCCCATCTCCCCTAGGTCGTCTCACGTCAACTACTCATCCGCCCAAAATCGACAGCTCTCCCTCTTCCCACCAATACCACCCTTTTGCCCGCTAGGCCTCTTTTGCTTCATCCTCTATCATCACCCATCATGCCCCCCCGCAAACCCTTCGCCTCCACAAAGGCCCCTCCTTGCTTCTCCTAGCCCTACTCATCCACTTGCTTTGTCACCAACCATCCAGTAACCACCCATTTCTTCTATCCTTCCTACTTCCACAAACCCTCAGCCAGCGAGGCCCCTCATCAGGATGCCGCCCGTGATTGCTCAACCAGTTGCTCCGCTCCAATCCACCAATCCCGATATCCCCTCCTCCCCTACCAACCTTCCACCTACCACTAACCCCATGGAGGCACAAAGCTCTGAGACCATGGTGCTCCGTAGTGGACGATACTCCACCGTGTGTTCCCTCAACGTCAAGAGCAGGAGCCCACACAGGGGCAAGAAGAGTAGACCCAAGAGTCAGAATCCATACCACGCACACAATATGATTTGTTAAAGCACTTAGACAAGACCCCGGCGAGGACTTCCATTCTAGAACTCATAAGAAGATCTCCGACCCACCAGAAAGCTCTAAAGCAATATCTTCAGAAGGTGATGGTTAATGAGGACATCCCGGCTGAGCAAATTACATCAGTTTTAACTCTGACAAGTGATCAGCCGGCAATTGTATTTTATGAACATGAGTTAGCTCCAAAACCAGCAAGAAAATTTACTTTATGCATCACTATTGATATCAGCAAAGTAGCTATCAGCCACCCCTATCCACCCCTACTACACCCATCACCATCTGGCACACCCAGTTCGCAGGCAGCAGAAGCAGCCCAGCTTGTTGAGTCTACCCCGGGGCCATCCGGCATCTTCTGGAGGTGTACAATACATCGACGGAAAGATCTTAAAGTCAGCTTCGACAGCGAGGTGATCCCACCTTCATCCGAGTTCGGGGCTATTCGGGAGATCCATTTTCGTCAAAGTGCGCATCTGGCATCTGAGGGAAGACTAGAGCACTAGTGCAGAAGCTGCTACTTCCATACCTCAGCTCCCCTTGGTGCGTCATTTGGCTGGGACGTTCCTCTACTAGTCTTCTATCCAACGCAGCTGGCAGAGCCTCTTTTGGAGTCCGAAGCTGTCCATTACAAATTTCCTTCCCCGGGTACGCAGGTCAGTCCACTCAGAACCAGAGCAGACACCCCTCCACTCTACATTCTCTATCTCCCTACTCCGACCTCCCCTGGCGGCACTCCTGGTTGGAGATTGAAGGTGACTCATAAACGAAAGCGTCCGTTTTGGTCCCGCACCATTTCAAGGACGGGAGTGATCGTGACGGTGCCGCCTTCCTGAGAGTCGATCTCCACAGACTGTGCAGAACCAGTCCCGCTTGCAACCTGTGGTGGCTTACAGAAGCTCCAGCGACCACACCATGGATCCCCTTGGCGTGCAACTTATCCGGAGGGGAGTTCCACCAGTCACCTATCCAACGCAACAAGCAGGGCACCGATTGAAGCTCGGAGCAGCCCGTTCTGATTTTTCTACCCCAAGGTAGCAGGCCAGGTCAGTCAGGACCCGTCCAGACCCTCTCCCACTCTTCTAGACATATCTCTCGGCCCCTCGACCACGGTCGTCCTCGACTTGGTCCCACCACGATCATACTTTTGGAGTGGCCGTGACGACTTCAACCAATTGCTGCTGCACCCCAGGACCAGTCTGAGCCAGAGTGCAGAGGTCCAGGACCTGAGCCCGCCCCGGTCGGTGTCGATGATGGGGCCACCCACAGAAATTCGCAGGCGTACCAGGGTCTGTCAGTGACGTTTTGGCACCAGCCATGGTGACTTTCAAACTCGGGAGAGTGCGTGGCAGTGTCTACAGCGACCACCTATCCGGTAGTTCTAGACCCGGGCAAAACTGTGGGTTCTCTTCTACGTCGATTTTTCCCCTCCCCTCGCTTGGCCGGTTGAAGGCCCCTCCCTGTGCGGAGGTAGTTTTGGGCGTAATTTCAATTAATCCCCAACCTGAGATCCCCCTCCTGTGAGAGATGTAGTGTTGTACTTTTCTGATTTTCATGTTAGAGCTACACCGGCGCAGCGTGCGGGCGCGTTCCCACACTTCCCCGCTCGCCTCGTCTCCGACTGGGATCGGTGTATTCACACTGATTAGGTGAGCTCCGGGCCACATCCTTTGCTGGTTTACTATTGCTTACTTAGTATTGCCTTTTAGCTCCGTCAGATGGTGAGCGAGCACCCGATCCAAATTTCCCATCAATTGAGTGGTCACCGCGGAGTGAGGTGAGAGCTACCACTTAACCCACGCCTTTGGCACGTTGGTCGCCCGTGATTTGGGCATCCCTAGCCCTTAGGGAGTTCAATCCTAGGCTAGCCAACCTCCGGAGCCGTGAGGTTCTGTCCCGGACCCTCACTACCATCACCAGATTGCCTACGGATATGAGAGTGCACTTAGCGGGTGAGTCCGCTTGAGTGAAGTCACCAATCCGCGCATTACTTACTGGATGAGGGATGGAGGAACACCCAGAGAGGATCCCCATCGCGAGATGATGGGTAGTTGCCAGAGACATGGGATCGATCCGACGACTGACCCAGGCGATCCAGGATGACATTGACTCATTCCCTTATGCATCGGTAAACTTCTAAATTCAAATCCCTCTATATGCTCTAAATGATTCCTATGCTGACATGGATTCGATTGCCCTTTTCAGGTGCGCTGGACACCGCATCGGGATGAGGGACATGACGGACAGCCATGGGTAGAGGCAGCCCTGGCTTACAGAGGGCGAGAGATTTGGCTGCACTACCTCAACATCATTGAGCCGCTGCACCATCGACTGATCATGAGGACACAGGGAGTTCATCAGCCCAACGTGGAGTTCCCTGCTAGAGACGACGAGCGCTATGGGAGGTCCTCGAAGGGACATAGCGGTGATGTCGACTGGAGCGTTCGAGTAGCCAACTAGGTTCAGGACTGGACGCAGAGGGGTCGGGTAGTGAAGACCTGAGCTGACAGCGATGAGGCCTACCTAAAGGCCTACGCCCATAGATACGGAGATCAGGTTGTTCGCGGCGTCTGACGAGCGGTATGAACTTCTAAACTCATGCTCTTTCTATTATTTGAAATGATTCCTATATCCACTTGACACTGTGACTTGCTATATGCAGCTAGACCCGCAGGGTAGGATAGCAGAGCTATAGGGACTCCTCCACGCTACGATTCAATAGAGGGACGAGTACCGGGCAGCACTGGAGCTTCTGGTAAGCTCAACTGAACCTTTGGACTTAATTTATTCTATGCTTATGATTGTTGACTAACCTAGGCTAAAATGTAGCCAGCCGAGGGAGTGCAACGGGTGGGACCGGATGCACCGTCCTCCTTGTCACAGCCTGTAGGAGGCCGGGTTGAGCAGGATGCTGACTTTGCTCGGGCGGTTGCCCGGGCTGAGGAGGCTGAGGCTACTCTCCCAGAGAGGGTAAGCAGAACTGAACTAAATTCCTTGGACTTTAAATGATGCTTTACGATTATACTTATGCCTTGACTAACTATGCTGAATGTTTATGTAGGCGAGAGAGCTTACTACAGCAGTGGCTGAGGCAAAGCGAGCCAGAGCAGGGACAGAGTGTGCGAGGGCAAAGGGAGAGCGTGCCAGAGCGGAGGCAGATTATCTCTGGGCAAAGGCAGAGCGTGTCCGGGCAGAGGTGGCGGAGGTGACCCACCTTCACGCGGAGGTGGCACGACTGAGCACAAGAGCGGCTTATCGCAGTGGCGGAGAGGAGAAGGAGCGACTGAGAGCAGACATCACGTAGCTGAGAGGCGAGCGAGACCAGTCCCGAGTGCAGGCCATTGAGATGACGGGAGTGATAGCGGGCTTGAAGGATGCCCTCCGACTTCTGGGGAAGAGGTCGGATGCCAGCATGATCTAGAGTGTCACGCCGAGTAGTGGGTTCTGAAGCTACTTTACCAGTTCTTTCAGCTACCGGAGGAACAAGGAGGAGGAGCAACGTTATCTCCGATAGGAGGAGAGTAGTGCTATGGAGTGGCCAGCGAAGTAGCACGAGGGCTCAGGTGACAGCGGGGGTGCAGGGGAGGGACTGGTGGAGTGACTTGTATTTTTCTTTCTTTCTTTTTTTGGTGGACACTTGTACATGGCTTTTGTTAGCGGAACGAAATGGAAATCTTTTTGTTGTTTATGTTTGATGTTTAAAGTGCAAATGTGTATGAGTGCAAATGTTAACTCACTGACGCTCCAAGCAATAGCCTCCCAGATGGTGACATTTGTTGGGAACCGCTTCATATGATGAATAATCTTGCGGTCTGCCCGAGCACGGGTCTTGTCAAACGGTGGGATAATCTCCTCCAAGGTCTTCGGCGCCTGGCGGGATTTCTCCCGCTTCTTAGAAGGGCGCTCCCCCTCGTTCTGGCCTTCCACATCTTCTTGGAACAGCGGGACCAGAGACTCCTCCGGAGGTGGCAAAGCTTCATCTTGGTGGCCCTCATTAGAAGGACCTGCTTGGCTTGCAGGCTTGACCCCATTAGAGGGGCCAGCCTTATCTGACGCCTCCTCGCGCACTGGAAGATTGACTGGCTCTTCTTCATCATCAGAAGAGGCGATTATAAAAGGGACACCGCCCGATTTAACTTCTGAGCTGGGGTCTGAACCCTCTAAGGAGTTTAGGATAAAGAGGATTCCCCGAACTTGAGTTTCCAGGACAGGACCCGACTTCTCCCCTCGGAAGATACCCAGTCGAGATGAGGGGACCTTCATGTCCACATCCACGTCCACGTCCTCGTCCTCGGCCGCGACCCCGGCCGTTTCTCGCCGAGCGACGTTGATACGTCGCCATGGGAGCCTTACCTCCGGTGTTCTCAACCGAAGGCACGTTGATGTTGTCAGGTGGCGAGATCGCCACCATGTTGCAGGAGAGCTCTTATAGCATTTCCTCGAGCATCTCGATATTGAGCTCCTCCTCTTTGTAAAATAAGGAGAGCTCCTCCGGGATTGAAAAGTCTTCACCTTCTTCAACACGGTAAGCCATTCCCCGGAGCCATTGCCGAAGGCAGACTTTCCGCCCAAGCTTGTCTCATGGGATATATTCGTCTAGAGTGACGACCCTGGTGGGACGAGGGGGAGTATATTCTTCCAGCTCATCAATGAGGTTTTGAAGTCGTTGCAAAGGAATTGGCTCCTTAGGGGCCTCCATAGCTGCTGCTTGGTCAACTTACTTTTTCAACCTCCTCTTCAAGTTCTTCCTCTGATTCTTCTCTTGCTTCTTTTGGCATGCTGCCTCTTGAGAAGAAAGGGGACCTTGCTTTAAAGGTGGGACTGGTTTGCCCCCAGAATTTTACTTTTTATCTTGGGTTGACTCCTTGGGGGCCTTGGTGCCGCAGCTCTTTATGGGGGTGACCTTAGTCCAGTTGGCCTCCTCCGGTTAGACCTGGAAGGTGGCATTGATAGCCTAGGCAATTATCTCAGGCGATAGCTCCTGAAACTCTGCCAGTTTGGAGTAGGACGCTTGGGGGCCTTGCGACTCTATCGGCCTTATTTGGACTGGGGGCTCTGCTAGTTCAAGAGGTTGAGGCCTTTCTGCAACTGGCGGCCTCGCTGACTTGACAAGAGCTTTGGCTGAAGGCTCCCTCACCTTCGCCTTGCCTTTATTGTCGGGTAGAGGGTTTTCCCTTATGACAATGCTAGGCTGCCTCGGCCTGGGACGGGCCTTCGAACCCTCTCCCACGGCTTGGCTTTTTGGGCTCTGGGCTTTAGGCCCCTCGCACTTACCCTTGCCTTTGGGGTCTAGCTGAGGTTTATTATTCTCTGCAAGCTCACTCGGTCGGGCGAGTTGAGAGAAAATCTCAGTTTCTTACCGAATTTGTTGGGAGTCTTCTGGACGGCCTCTTCAAGACGCCGCCTTGACATAGAGTTCCCCTGAGCATCGATCTCCCCTCTCTGAATGAGGACTTCAATGCAGTCTTGAACTTCTGGGCATTGCCTTCTCTTTCCTCTCCTGCACTCGAGCGGTGGTCGGAGTAGCAAGGGGGGAGCACCAAGCTCCTTCTTTTCTTCTCTTTTTCTTCTGGGTGTCTCTCGTGTGTGTGTCTTGTTCGTCGGATGAGGGGGTTTTTATACTCCACATGGCGGGATCGCCCGAGTGCGAGCGGTGAAGGTGGGAAGTGACAGGCCTTCAATGCGATTTGACTTCGACCGTCCTCGTTGGCAGAGGGGTAGCTTGTGTGCCTCCACCTCTAGTTGACAGCCCATCCAATCCATTGCGCAACGAGAATCCATAGGGGATGGGCATTAGATCGCGCCTGTCGGATGCATCGGGTAAGGACAAGACACAGTTGTGCCAGTGGGGGATCGGAATGCTATGCTACTGGAGGGTTCAAGGGGTTGCACCGCTGAAGAGACCAGACGGGGTGTGCCGCTGGAGGGTCGATCGCACGTGTGCCAGTGGATACGTCCAGAGGTGTGCCGGTGAAGGGCATTGGACGAGAGCGCCATTGGGACGCCAGGGGGTGTGCCGTCGAAGGCTTGCCAGGCGGGGTGTGCCGACGAAGCCACACCACAGGAAGGTGTGCCAAGCAAGGACCCCAAGGGCGTGCCGGCGAAGGTGGCTGAGCTGGTGTATCGGTGAAGCCACACCGTGGGAGCCTGTGCCGTTGAGGACACTCTTCGGGGCGTGTCGTTGAAGGGAGGCACGCAGGGGTGTGCCGGTGAGTGGCTGAGGGGCGTTCCGCTGGAGGCGTCCACTAGTGTACCACTGAGGACGCTCAGGAGGGCGGGTGCATCGGCGAAGACCTTCACCAAGCGTGCAGTTGAAGGGCACTTCGGGGGCTTCCTTTCCTTCTCTTCTTCTCTTCATTTTCTCCTCTTTTCTTCTCTTCGTTATCCCCTTGCACCTGCACATGGGGTGGGAAATTTTTAGTGTCCACAAATGCCCCCCACCCACGGGTAACGTGGGCGAAGTATGAGGCCAGCGGTGCACGTGGGTGCACTTGAAATCACATGCAAGTAATTGGATAGCTGTCGGCTGAGACGCCGATAATTAGAAAGCTGTCGGCTCAAGGGCCGATGGTTGGAAAGCTGTTGGCATGGGAGCCAATAACTAGATATCGAGAAATCGGGCCGCATGGGTCGGGGCTCGGGAAGTAAGCTAGAGGAGCCGAAGGATGTTAGGAGGCATGCTGTAGAAGCCAAATTTGTCAGAAGGTGAGCCACCAGGATGGAGAGAAGAGTTTATTTAGTCAATGATCTAGACGGGAGGTCCAAATCAAAGGGGTATTCGTCGCCCGGAGGGATGGAGAGAAAGGTTTGTCTAGTCAATGAGCTGGACAGGAGGTCCAAATGAAGGGGGATAGTTACCATCCCGAGGGACGGAGAAAGGAATTTGTTTAGTCGATGACCCGGATGGGAGGTCCAAGTCAAGGGGAATAGTCACCATCCCGAGGGATAGAGGGAATAGTTTGTTTAGTCGATGACCCAGACGAGACGTCCAAATGAAAGAGAATAGTCAGCATCCTGGGGGATGGAGGAAGGAGTTTGTTTAGTCAGTGACCCGGACGGGAGATCCAAGTGAAGGGGAATAGTCACCATCCCGAGAGACGGAGAGTAGAGTTTATTTAGTCAATGATCTGGACGACAGGTGCAAATCAAAGAGAATAGTTACCATCTCGAGGGACGGAGAAAGGAGTTTGTTTAGTTGATGACCCGGATGGGAGGTCCAAGTCAAGGGAAATTGTTGTTGCGCACTGCCCTCCCCGGCACCCTCCCCCCCCCCCCCAACAGCCCACCGCCATCGCGAATCCCTCCCCTCCCCTGTTTTGATCACGCCCAGCTGCCACTGCCTGTGCCCCTCACCTTGTTCTCCTCCCCGTGCCACGCCGCCACTGCCAATGACCTTGCGACTAGTCGAAGATGTTTTCGAGATCGCCACCTCCACTCCTCTTATAACTCTGCTCTTTTCTCTCCCTCACAGTTGAAAGATCTTGATCTATTTCTTAACTTCAACCCCTTATTTTATTCATCTAGCATTTAATGCACCCAAGTCTCCCCTTTTAATTATTCCAAGATTCGGTCACCACCCACCTTTTCTTCCTCCCCTGACAACCAGACCACTCTACCCCCAGTCCCAATGTCCTCCACGCACGCATAGACCCTGGGGCAGCAGCGGCCTAATGGGCCCTCTCACGTTGAATGATGGCCTCAATCTGGCCTAATAGCAAGCCCAGCAACAACGGGATACGTCCAGTACGACTCATAACAAATTCAACGCTCTATCTCGCATCAACTATCCACCTCTCTAGTTTCCCTTATGAAGATTTTGTTGTTCCTCTCCCCCCATAATGCCCACAGTATAGCACGAAGTTTGATCAACCAAAGAAGTCTGTCCCCTTTTAGGACCCAACTTCTGTCCCAATATGCTCATTTGGTCGATATACACTTCCATGTAAGCCAATAGCACCATGCATCCTCCCGGCGATCTCCCCCCAATCCTCCTTTGAGTAGGGGAATCCGACAAAAAGGCAATCTAATATCTCATCTTCCTCTCCACATAATTAATATATGGATCCCTCTTCATCATTGTGTGAGCTCATGGATCAAAGTTGTGTGATTCCTAGTGTATCCCCAATGATCTGCAGCGCTGTGTTATGAAAAAGACGCTTGATGTCGCTACTTTAGCATGTTACTTAGAGCGATGGTTAATACCGTACAGCGGAACAAGTCTATGAAAGCGGTCAAGATGAATTGTATTGACATAAGCAGCATAGGGAAGATGTTTTAAATTTTATCATGCTCGATTGCTCATATCTCGGGAGGCTTTATTGTCTGTGGTGATAAAGTCATGGGCACTTAGCATTTGTGAGTTTGACATTACCTGTTTTTGAGAGATCTGGAGTGTCAATTCACGTGAATATTAAATGTCTGAGATACACACCGAGATATTCTGTGTACTTCGTTAGTTAGGTGACAACTTAACAGAACACCCTTCTACTGTTCGTAGAATCTCGCAGAGGTCGCACGCTCTATTTCCTGTATGACCGTTGAGCTTGAATGCATTCAGTATGTCTGAATCTGCACTGTTGATCCCAGTGGGCAAGCGGGACATGTTAACTGGGCTGCCCATTGGGCCGAGCAACCCTATTGCGCTGTAGGAGCACACGTGCAGATGCGCGCGCGCGCGAGGGCGCCACGCGGAGAGCTCCACGGCATCCTCATCCCCTTTCTCCCCCTCCTCCCGTTTTGTCTTTATCCCATGTGCCCATTAACTAAGATAAAAGGGGCATCAACAACCAGAACCGTGAGAGGTAAGAAAGAGTGGGAAAAAAAACGGCAGCGTAGTGGGTGAAAACGGTGAGTGAGAAATGGAGAGAAAGGGGGGGGAGCAACAATGTGTCCGTGTGTTGCGAACGGGAGACAAAAAAATCGCAAAGAGAGCAGCGGCTCTCACAACGGGTGTTGAAGAAGCTCCGGAGGCACGTCCAAACGGTGCACGTCGCGCTCAAGGCGCTTGCCGGGCAGCCTCCTTTTTTTCACTTAGCACGGTGGAGCGGTCACAGCAGGGTTCCTAAACCCTTCATCTTCCCCTTCCTTCTTCTTTTCTTCTCTCACGGTGGGGCAGCCACTGCGGAGCCCTAGCTTCCCCCTTCCTCACCCCCTTCCTCTTGTTCTTCTTTTCTTCTTTCCTCTTCCTTCTCTTCTTTCTCCTTTCTTTTCTACTTGTGATGGGGGTTTGCAGACTGGCGTCGGCGCCACAGTACCAGTGGCCTCGCGAGGGGGGTTCAAGGAGCCATCGGATGGGGTTCGAAAGAGGGGGGTGCCGGTTCATCTCCTGCCAGATCCCACTGGATCAGGGATGCAGGGTGGTGCCACCGGATCGGGGCGTTAACAGGTGCCACCAGATGAGGGATGTTGGCGAGGTAGCTGCGGAATCGCGAGGCGTGGGGGTGCCATCGGATCAGTGGGCTTAGAAGGGGGGTCACCGGATCGCAGGCGCTGGGGCGCCATGGGGACGACACCGGATTGAGCGGCTGGGTGGTACCACCAGATCGCAAGGCGCCAGGGATAGCCACCGTATCAATGGCGATGGGTGACCCACCGGATCAACCCGGCAGGGGGGAGCAATGGTAGTGGCTAAGGCCTAAGGGCCAATGGGCATCCCACAAGGGTGAAGAGTAATTCAGTGTTGCCATTTTCGCGCGCACCATGACTTTTTGGGGCCGTCACTCCTTGTGGACGTGCACCCGCTTCTCTCCTTCGGCCTCCGGGTTAGGGGAGACTCCGCCAAAATTTTGTCAGAATTCTTACGTTTTATTTGTTTAATTTCAACAACAGCCCTTTCTTCTTTAGATCTTCCATTCCAACTGTGGTCTTCCGTTCTAATCAGTTGTTCACTAATGTCTTCGCAGGAAATGGCTTCTCCACGTGGCTCTTCTCCTTCGAAATCCACTAGCGCCAAATCTGCCGTTCCCGTTGCTCCTCCAGCTTTGAATTGGCTGAATGTGGAGGGCCTCGACTAGAAATACGACAAGATAGTCGAACTTGCTAAGTCTTCAAGATCTGACACAGACACCATGGATTTCAGACGGCTTGCCTCAACTGACGACGGCTACACCTTCAGCCAGCACAGGGGATACCGGTGGGATCACCCCAAGGACAAGCACCTATTGCATTTCCTAAAGCACTATAGCTCTCGAGGCAAGCGGGACATCATTGCCATCGAAGACATGGAGCACGCCATCTTGTAGGCCAGAGATAGCCTTGCTAGCACCGTCTCAAGGCACATAC
Organism: Amorphophallus titanum; assembly: GCA_024336825.1. Classification (NCBI taxonomy): domain Eukaryota; kingdom Viridiplantae; phylum Streptophyta; class Magnoliopsida; order Alismatales; family Araceae; genus Amorphophallus; species Amorphophallus titanum. The sequence continues at coordinate 13,580,060 of JANBPO010002596.1, forward strand.
CAATGTACCTGCTGGGCGAGCGCAGGGCGTGGAAGCCTATGCTAGGCTTGGAGGTGGTTACACCATCCGAGGGGAGACCGGTAAGGGCCCCGGAGTTCGTACCAGCACGCTGCGACAACGTGGCTGGGAGAGTACATAAGGAGCAGCTCCAGTTCGGACTGTTCTTGACCCCATTGAAATGGGGGTATAGAGACGAGTCGTACGTCTTGGACAGCTTGGCAATTTATTTCAAGCACGAGATGGCCGTGGGCTGGTTCGCTGACTTCAAGGTCCAAGACGCACATAGCTTCAGAGAAGGGGCGGTGGAGTTCACAGATTACTGATAAGTGCGTATTTTTAGGAGTTAATTTATGATATACATATTTTTTATGAGCCTTAATATTAATAAATATGTACTTATCACAATTAATTCTAATCTAGATCAAAATATTTAGTTAGAATCAAAGAGTACATCGCAGCTGTAACATCCACGAGTCAATGAACTGAAGAATAAACTCACCGTAGGTTTCCGTAACTTGTAAAAGAGAAAAACCCACACGGATCGTAAAATTCAACTCAAGACCTACAAAAGCTATCCGAAACTCTCCAATAAGGATCCAAAATACCTAATAAAGATCCGAGAAGACCCAATAAGGATCTAGGGTATTACATCCTCCCCTCCTTCCAGAAATTTCATCCTCAAAATTTAAGGACTAAGCGAAGGAGAAGTAGGGAAGAACAAACCCCAAGACACAACTAGAAACAACACGAATCTCGAAAGAACATAGCTCAGAGGAACAGAGTCAGACCATAGGCACAAGCACACGCTTAGGACCGAGCACGCCACAAGTGAACACAAGTCTGACATCTCTGAAACAAGGCAACGTCGCTTGCGTCTCATAGGGAAAGAGACACGACACATGCCACGACAATAGATCTCGAAGAAATAAAATGACAGATATGACAAGCATTAGCTTAAGCAAGGAGACATAGTCCTTACAGCTGACAGCTTGACAACATCAGCTCCAGTGCCAAAGGCGACAGGGAACACCTGGCACATAGGACACCAACGACAACAGCACTGGACCACAAACACAATCAAGTCAGTCCTCAGTCAGATATGACATCTGATCGAGTCGCAAGCCAACTTCACCAGGAAAGAAAAGTATAGTAAAGCTAACCAGCAAGACTTGGTCCACATAGTGCTAAGACAAACACACAAAATCATAGAGAAACAGTGCTAAAATGACAACGATGGCTGCACTTGCAGGATCCCACCTCCGTATGGGACACAGAACCATGAAACACAACTGCAAGCTGGGTCACATCAAGCCACAACAACAGCTGAATGCACGACTACAAGGGACTAGTCACGCATCGAGCAGTTCACCAAGGAAAGGACCAACAAAAGCAAAGAAACGACAATCTCAGGGAACACATCTCAAGGACCATGATCACGTCCCGAGAACACAACACCGAAGAAAAGAAATGCAGAGTAGAGGGTATTTAATCAGTAAAAATGCCGACAGATTCCCCAATACTCACAATTACCAATGCCAATGCTAGAATAGCTCCAGCAATAGCACGACAACAGACAACACCAAGGCACAGGATACCAAGATGAAGTCACATCGAGAAAGACAGACCTCTCGACCGACGAGAATCTTACAACAACGATCCTCGACCCATGGGTAATCAGCCCACACTCTTCTGCTGTGCACTCATACAATGCACATAGGCATCATAAAATATCTTGGTATCCACATTTAGCACATACACAGTGCCATCGCAATTCATGAAAATCGTAAATAGCACGCCACGAGTATTGATCCAGTGAGCAACTGATCACAAACAGCTAAAGTGCAAAGGAGAAGTGCACCAACTTCAGTACAAAGCCCAAAGAAGAAATGCTAATCTCAACTTACCATTACGTCCTGAAACAATTTTCGAGCCTTCACAACACATCGGTCACTGAACACAGCACGGCGAACATGGTGCACCATAGCTCTTAACACAAGAATTAGGTCCAAAGCTAAGCAACCGTAAGACGAGGAGCAGCTCAGGCTCAGATTAAACACTATCCGCACTTAAGCAGACACAGGACAAAGGCATCACTAAGACAGTAATTCCAAGGCTTACCTCGAAAAGACTCCACCAAATGGGACGAGAAGCATCAAGCTCACTAACAGAAGCTCACCAGGAAGGGTAAGGAATACAATGGGACCATGCTGGTGAGCCACCGGGACTGTGAAAAAAATGAAGGGCGAGAGATGCCCCCATCACGATCCCTCTAGAGACCGCCACATAATGGGGCGGTGATATGGAGACCTCCATTGGTCCCCTTAAGTCGGTTACGAGTTACGATCTCACGATGGACAGCCACCGAGCTTAGCGGCCTCAAGGAGGCTACTAATCAGTGCCTAGCGGTCAGAACATGACCATTTTTATGTGTCTTAGTCATTTTGGGTAGAGGCCTTGCTACTGACTACCAGCTGACGGCTAGCGGTCTGGTCAAGGATAGCGACCATGCTTAGCGATCTAGGAGGTGACCTCCTTCTGTCCAAGTTTCTCCAGGGTCTTATAGTTCTAACTGGACCACTAGCCTAGGCCTTATAGTCTAGATAGGGCCGCCAGGCACTATGACGGCCCAGAGACGATCGTAACTTGGTTTTCATGCTAGCCATATCCATTTCACATTGTGTTGGCCTCCGGTCGACCCAGTTGTGACTCAGTGGTTGACCTTCAGCCTCGTGGATGTCCCGGACAGCCGTGGGTCCCGTGATCGTGTTTCTTTAGGGGTGTCCGGAGGTGCCCACTTATCACGATTAGCATGCCCGTGGGTATTAGGGTTCTGGGTGACCCCATGTGTTCTAGGTTTTCGTGCTCTTGCTAGAACGAGTCACCTTGTGTCGGTATGAGTGCGGTGGGGTCTTCCACGCACGATGTGGGTTTCTCTAGAAAGTGGTTTCCAAGTGAGCTATGTGAATGGCCTTGGACTATGAGTCCAGTTAGCCTACCTGGGGCTAGAGGTTTCCCACGTGTCCCTTGGATGAGGGATTAACTCGCCAACTTGTGAGCTACCTTGGAAATCATGTCACCATGGTTTTAGACCTAGGGATGAGGCCAAATTGTCGACGTTGTGTCATCACGTATGACGGTCTTGACCTGAGTCTTGTGACTCAAGGGCCGTTGGGTTTAGTAGGTCTAGTAGGTTGCCCAGAGTCGGGTGGCTCCGAGCCACCGATTACTCCGTGTTACTTGCGATGGGTGCATGCATGGTTTTTAGTGTTCACATTTAGTGAGCCACCAATAGTCGCAACTTTCCTGTGCACGCACGTGCGGACCCACTAGGGAGTGGTGGAGAACGTGACTCGAGTGGGACAATTTTTAGGTTGGCTACCATATGGCCCCTCATCATTGTAGTCTGCATCCGTGCTGGGGGGAAAACCAGCTAGAGGACCTGACTTAGAGTGCATGTCCTGTGTGTGGACATGTGACGAGGGGCGTTAGACCCGCGTTGACGAGTGCGACCCTAGTTAGTCCTTGTTTTGTGCTCCTAGTTACTGTACGGTGTCTCAGTCTCTGCTTGGGACATCGTAGGGAGACACCTAAGGCTACAGACTAAGTATTCAGTGGATGCATCTGGCCTTGCTTCTAGTGGACAGGTACTCTCGTCATGTGTCGTGAGATGTCGTGAGTCGAGGTTCTATTCCTCATCTGCGAGATGAGGTTTTTGTGCATTTTTGGGTGTTTTCCCGAAGCCGAGGTCTGGGGTTTCCGGTGAGCATCACCGAGGGTTTTCCCCTAGACAGCGTAGAGTTCATGATAGTGAGGTCATGACCGTGTTCTAGGATCGTGTGGTCTCGGTGTGGGCCTTCGTGTGTGTTTTCAATAATACAGTAAAATATGAATAAGAAAATACACTAATGAATAATAACCATTCGAGCAAACTTTATCGCCCCTAGAGGCTAGCTTCTCTTCAATCATCTGATCTATCATCATTTCATCTGTCCTTGGTGGGTTGACCGGGTCTGGGTGGAGGTGGGCAGGCTGTGCCCCTAGAGCGACTAGTACCGTCGCTTGTGGGGTCATGGGAGACCCTTGGGGAGGCAAAGTCGGTGGCGGGGCTGGTGCTACGTGCAATGCCTGTTGCAGAGGCATGCCCCCAATATAGCTGGGGATTGGTGGAAATGCTGCAGCCTGTGGAGTCACTTCCGAGGATTGTTCGCTGCCCCCAGGCACTTCGAGCAAACCCTCGGTCTGTCGAGATGTTGTGCGTTGGGCATTCCTCTCACCCAGTTATTTCTTCAGCAGCTCGATCTCCTGCTGGTACTGTTGCACTATGTACAGCATTACAGGGTCATTGGTGGGGAGACTGGGTGTGCCCCCTGTTTCTTCGGCCGGGGCATCTTCAGGAGATGTGGAAGGCCTGCCGCCAGTGCCTCCAGTGGTAATTACATTGGCCATTAGAACCGTGGAGGGTTCTTCCTAGGTGGTCTCTTCAGTGCCTATCTGGGCCATCTCACCTGCCACCCATCCTCTTCTGGTGAGACGACCGGGCTTGTTGGCGAATCTGGCCACCTCTTCGGGGTCGGTGGGTGGGGCCCCATACCGACCAGAGACCCCTGCCATGCTGTAAGTGAAAACTTTCTAGCTCTTGTTCCTTCTTGCCATCCCCATTGACGGCCTGCTCGAGAATACCAACCTGTCGAAAATCGATCGCTGGGGCGATGTTTCCTCCCGCAAAGAGGACTGGCGCAACTCCTCCGACTGGTTTTTCGACTCCACGCTGGGCACCAGTCGGTCTGTTCTTCTTCCTGGAAGGTGGAGGCCACCGCCCCCAGTAGTCTTTGACGACCCAAAGGAGTGCTCTCTGGGCCTCGGAGGTAGTTTCTCATGGCTTGCTCAATCCCTTCCCACGTCTGGTCAGGGAGAGTAGCCAGTGGTCGTATGCTGACAGCAACGGGGATGTAGGCTGTAGGCTCTGGGCAGGCAGCTTGGTGCCGGTGCCTGTGGTGCTAGCGATGGGAATTTTCTGACAGGGCCGATGCAATGACAGCCAACTGGTAGGTCAGGGTCATCATCTCGACCCTTTCATCTTGTCGTGCCCTTCTCAGGCGGATGCAGCTGGGCCCAACTCGAGCGGGTGCAACAGTCCGGGCTTTCCTGGGAATCTAGACTTGTTTGAGCTTAGCCCGCTTGTGAATCGGCGTGTTCTACGGTGCTGCGGCCGAGAGGGTGGGCATCACCTTCTCGTTCATCTTCTCCAGCCCCTGAAAGGAGTTACAAACTGGAACAACTGGTACGATGCGGTCTGAAATTACTTCAGACTTCCGCCTATTGAGGTGGACTCAGATGCTCCCGATGATCATGGATTTCCGAGAGCTGGAGATTCGGCGCCCCGCAGTAGGGCCAGCTTTGCTCCTTCGGAGCCTCCTCTAGTGAGATGCCGATCCCTGGTGAGATGGACCGGCAGCCTGGTACATGTGATGCACGTTGCAGCTCAGCATCTTGGCTGGGATGCCATTGTTGTCCTTAGCCAGAGCTCGGCCAGCAACAGCTCCAGTGGCCCCCTAGACGGGAGCATTGGTCTTGGGCTCGTCGGACGCTTCTACGTCTAGTATATTGACGAAGGCCACCCCAAGGAAGTTGGGGAAGCTGACCATGGGAGGGAAGCTCCCGAAGCTGAGGGGGACCAATTTGAGGGTCAAATTGGGGCGTTATAGAGTAATATAAGATGCATTCACACTAATGTCAATTTTGGTGTGTCTACAGGAACTTGTGGAAGCTTGTAAACACCAGAAACGACGGGCTTCAGAAGGAGCCCTGAGCGTTACCCCAGGGGATAACCCTCCGATGCTTAAGTCAACACTCGGGCGACGAAGAAGCATGAATGCGAGTATAAGAGAGAGAGTTGAGGGGTGGCAAAGTAAGCCTAGAGGGACGAACTACCTTCTGGGGTGGTCCTCGGCGTAGCTAGTGGGCGCTTGGTGAGTTCTCGCTGAGCAGTAAGGGTTCTCAGAGGGTAGCTGGAGTTTGACTGAGGATTCCTCTATTAACAGCAAGTTGGCTTCTCTTTTCCTTTGTCTGGAGCTGAGTGTGTGTTTCTCTTGGTAAAAATCACCGTCCCTCTTCCCATCCTTTGAAGTCCTATTTATAAGGGGTTGTCCTGATAGCGAGGACCAATCTCTTAGCAGGGAAGGGCATAAGTCGTGGAGTAACATCTCCCGCGATCGTGGGCAGTTTCCCATTGCAGGTCTGTTCCTCCGAAGTTGGACAGTTCTCTGGCGAGTCTCACGACGCCTGGGGGGCATGCTCGCTCTTAGTGGAGTTGAGGCCGAGGTCGTGGGAGGTAACATTCGATCGCTAGGTGGCCGTTGCGCCTGGGTCAAAGCCCATCATGCGCTGGCGAATCTGAGGACGATCCGTCCTGGGACGTCGGTGATGGGCCATGGCTATCAAGGCCTGATAGGCACGTTGTAAACTGTGGGCCTGACTGGGCCTATCAAAAGTGGGCCTTACATGGGCCAAGTCAATTGTACCCTCCTCACTAACCCCCCTACTCTCAAATGTCGAGCACTTTTCGGGAACTGAGAGTCGAGTTTGAGAGGGTTAGTCGAAAGATGGTTCCGAGGATGGTCTCCTCGTATTGTTCGGGCCGATGGTCCCCACCATATGCTTGGCGTGCAAGGCATACCTAGTGGTGGCAGGCGACATCTTTGTAATCATGATGTGGGCTGCTTTTGTTTGGGAGTGTGGGCACGAATGATTGCTTGAGTTCAGCGATCATACACTGGCGCCTTTTCTCCCTCCGTGTGATTACGAAGTGGCCGTTTCGCTTCTGGAAGTTATAAGAACCCACGCAGGGCCCTTCCGAGAACCCCCACCTGCTCTTTCAATGTTTGCTGCGGTTAGTTAGTCGCTCCTCCTCCTCTGTCCTGGTGATGGTCTCCCATTTCTTTTAACTTCTTGAGTTATGGCGTCTCGCTGGAGGGTCCTCCATGTCGGCCCTACGTCTTCCACTGAGGAGGCAAAGTTTGGTCATGGCGGTGCCCCGAGTACTTCGGGCGTCGGTCCTAGTCGTCCTCGCTCCCTGTCGTTGGTCACTTACTGGGTGGTCCTGTTGGATGCACTAAAATTGTTGTAAAATATCGTGAAATCTTTTATTGGCTTTATCGTGCGAGGGCGTGCCAGTCACCTAGGTGACAATATGTTCGGGCTTCAAAACTAGAGTGGTCCGAAACCCGAGATGCGCTCCATCTGACTGACCAGACAATTGTGGGTATCGGGTCGGGACTGAAGACCCGCCACGTCATAAAGGTCACGACGTTAATTACATCCCATCGGAGAGGGAAAAATCTCTAATTAATCACCAAGAAAATGGGCCTCATGACCTAAACATCAATTTTAATGACAGGAGTAAACCAAAAATTAAAAAGTATGTTTGCGTGCCAAACCCCCATTTCCTTAGGGTTTTACTCTCCATCGCTTTCGTGCTTGGGGTTCTTCATGCGCCATAAAGGTACGGCGGAGGAGCAGGGACTTGTGGTGGCGTTTGCAGCATTGGCAGAGGCTACCGCGACGGTGATTCAGCAGCTCCCCCTTCCCACAGGGTCTTCAGAGTTGTCTTCTCCGAGTTCCCCTTCTGATTCCATGACAGACCAGTGTCCAAAGGTCGAGGGACCAAAAGGTGGGCGCGCTGCGAGGGCTGTGGTGGTGCCGCCAGTCGTAAAGTGTACTGAGCTGGGAGGGGCGGAGGTGAAGCGGCTAGAGTGCCAGTATCGCTTGCCCTGAAAGTACTATTTTGTCACTCCAACTCCTCACGAAACAAGCCTGGATTCTCACTCTGGATATTTTTGTTCCTTTCTTTTGTCATGGTGGAGTGGATTTCGCCTTCCCCTCCACCCGTTTGTTGCTGACCTTCTCAAGTTCTTCGTGTTGGCTCCCATCCAGTTGGTTGCCAATTTCTATCTCCTCCTTTATTCCTTTCTCTTCCTTTACCATCAGTGTAGGATCACTCCTTCACTGGATCTCTTCCATTAATTCTTTGAGCTGAAGGAGCACCCCTTGGCAGGCAAGGGCTTCTATTTTGCTCAGGCGAGACAGAATAAGAGTTGTGTGTCATTGTCCTAGAAGGACTCTTCCCACAAGGGGTGGAAGACCTAATACTTCTGGGTGGGCACCTCGTCGGTAGAAGTGTTCTGGGATTTCCCAGTGGTGCCCAACTTTCATCCGAATATCCCTTCGAAGCCAGCCGAGGTATCACCAGAGGTGGAGCGGGACACTACAATCCTCCTAGAGCATCGCCAGTCGACGGACAAGCTGGTGACTACCGCCAATATTGAGCGATGGCTTCTTGCGTGGTTGTTGTCGACAGGTAAGAGTATTAGGAATCGAATTCCCCTCTTATCTGAGGAGACGCTCTTCTTTTCCTGACCCTATCCCTTTTGTGCAGACGCCAGGTAGTCGGTTGAGGACGAGGCACCTTCGACTGAGCCGGAGATAATCATGGTGGACGATGCGCCGACCGTCGTTAAGTCACGGGCTCCCGAGGGCTCTTCCTGAGCCCAAGAGAAGGGCAAGGGGATAGCCAGAGAAGAGGCTTTCGGGTGACGAGGGGCCAAGCGCAAGGATCCTGTGGAGAAGATGCTATGGGATTCCATGAAGGCCCAGTCTACCGAGAGGAAGTGGGCCAAGAAGGCCGGGGCCATCCGTTCGGTCGAAGGCGTCGCCAATTCGGCTCTCCCCTCTGTCGAGCTGGAAAGGGCCAAGCCTATTCGGCCGGCTCCCCCTTCCGCCAGGAAGAGGGGGCCGGGGAGGTTGCGGAGGTCGTGGCCGAGGCGGGTGACTCCTGGGCAGTGTTGGCCTAGACTGGAGCATCGGGAGAGGTCGGTGGGGCGCAAAGTGGAGGCACCAGGACCGAGCCGATCGAGGTCGGAGGGAGGCGGGATGGGGTGACGCAACCCCAGCCGATCGACGGGGGTCCTGAGGGAGTATCTCTCGGAAAGGGAGCCCCTGTTCTAGCTACTTTAAAAAGGGCTGACCCTCCTCCCGGCATCTGGGGCCCCATGTATTGGAGGTGTTGCAATTTAGCCTTGGGGGTGGTGCGAGGAGGAGATAAGCAGCATTCTCCGTCTGCAGACCTCGAGCTGATCATGGAGGGTGGTCTACTCGTGGCCCAGATGGCGGAGCCAGTTGGGTGATGAACTGGGGCCTAAGCCCGTTCAAGAAGCGTCGAGCTTTCATCTTCTCTGTACCCACCAAGTGAGGTGTGTACCTAGCCAGTCGGGAGAACTGAGCCTCATACTCGGTCACAATCAAGGTTCTCTATTTCAGAGTGGCAAACTCCATGGCCTTTTCCTCCTGGATGCAGTTGGAGAAGTATTTGTTGTTAAAATGGCCAACAAAGTCGACCCAGGTCACATTGTCCTCCATCAGGGTGGCTTCAACAGACTCCCACCAACACCTTGTATCTCGTTCTAGCTAGAATGTGGCTAGCAAAACTTTCTCGTCGTCCGCGCACTACATAACGCGAAAGATTCATTCAATCTCCTTAAGCCAATTTTCATCATTGTCTGGGTTGGAAGAACCTGTAAACTTCGGAGGGTTTAGGTTCCTGAAACTCCTGTGGTGATCTCTTGCTCCATGGTGTGCTCCACCCTGTGCCATCTATTGTAGTGCTTGGGTAAAGTTCTGGATGGTTTGTTGCATCTCACGCCATTGTGTGCGTTTAGCAGCCATAATCCTACAAGGATTTAAATCTTAATTAGCCCCATGCAATTACGTTTATAAGGTTGGACAAGATAGGATAGGATGTATGTCAAGATAGGACATCCTACAATACTTAATTCCCATGGCTCTACCCAATCTTACGGGTTAAAAGTCGACCTATCCTTGGACTTGAGGTTACCTAGGAATTTGAAATCCTAGGCTCTGATACCACAAAAACTATCATGCCCCGAGCGTAGAAGGAACTCGGAGGACGTGATGAGTTTATATTTAATCATGTTAATCAGAGTAGTAAGAATTTCGACAACAACGACAGAGTGCGCAATAAATTAAGTCATCACTAACAATCAATCTGATACCATCAATACTAAATCATATATCCATGATGTCAACAATATCCTTAACTGATACCAATATTCAACTAACCAAATGTTGCTAACAATAGAAGACTTTGAAAGAAAATATCTTGAGGACATAAGCCTCTTACATCACGACTCAATTAAATAAAAAGATGTCATCTGGCAATAACACCAAAGGAAAGACAAGAAGTGGCGAGACTTGGCATGATGCTTGAAGGTTCTACGCTCATCACTCTTGGTCATCCCCACCTGGTTGCAAGTCAGAGTCTGAGTTACCTGAAAAATATTGAAAAATACTTGATGAGCGAACGCTCAGTAGGAATTATATTTCTAGACCTAGACTTGCTTTAAATGATTAATACATTATGCAACATGGCATGTTCATGCATGACGAAAAATGCAAGTAAAGTGACGAGAGTGTAATGACAATTAATATCAAGAACGAGCTTGAAAGATTTCAAGTTTATCAAGTACGATTATCAAGGGGACTACGCAAGTAGTATCAACTTATGTCATGAGATAGTGGCTAATTATTATTCAAGTACTTGCCCATTCCAGGCCATGCAAGTCAAGTAAGTCAAGTCAAGCACGAGAGAGAGAGATTAAGGAATGTCATCTTTCAAGCTAGTCATGCACTCCGGTGTAATATCACACCGTAATCATTCATCTCCCATAGGCACTAGTACTTTTCGGGTGCTCCTCCCAACACCAGATTGGGCCCTATATGCGCAGACATTGGTCATGTATTTTGACATCCACTATAGTTTATAGTAGCCAATAGAATTCCAAAGGAATAGAAGATGGCATCCAGGCGGATTACGGTCTCATCCCCGTACGGCATAGGGCGTCGCCCCGGCCCGCTCACGTCATGACTGGACCTGCCACGAGATGTGGGAAAGGGACGGCTCCGCCATCATTTATCACGGGACTTATCATCATCAGACACCGGGGCTGGGCGGTCTCAGCTACGTGGGCCGGGTCAAGCCTGATGGTTCTGACGTGAAGGAAATTGCCTTCCCGGAAAAGTGGAAGCAGTACGGCCACTTCACCGTGGGCCGCGCCGGCCTGCTGGTCACGGACGGCTATTTTCGCACGGACGAGGATGGCGATGGATGGGGTGGCGAATGGCTCGCGTTGCTCGATGTCGACTGGGCTCGCGGTAAAATCGACTGCACGCCGCTGGCCCGTCACGGTTCGTCCTGGTCTTCCCAGGATGCCCATCCGCATCCGATCCTAAGCGAGGGAAGCGACGCGGTTTATTTTGTTTCCGATCGTGGGGGGCGCCGGGCCGTCTACCGGATCGACCTGAAAGCGTAGTTTTAATTACACCGCGTTCGCCAACCGCTCGGCCAATCGCGCCGGCAGGCCGGCGTTCATGATCTTCGCCTGCGCCTTGGCGAGATCGTACGGCAGGCGCCGCAGCTCGATCGTGTTCGCGCCGGAATCGTAGATCACGTAGGCCGCGCGCCAGTCGCCATCGCGGGGCTGGCCCACGCTGCCGACGTTCACGAAATATTTCTTCTCCGGCTGGATGTCGATCTTCTTGTAGAAGAACTCGTGCACCTTCGTGTCGCGGATGAAAACGTGCGGCACGTGCGTATGGCCGAAAAAGCACAGGTTCGTCTTCTGGTACTGGAAGCTGCTCTCCGCCTCCAGGCATGAGAACACGTAGCCCCAGCGGTTCGGCTGGTCCAGTGTCGAGTGCACCACCGTGAACGAATTTACCGGCCGTTGCAGCGGAAGCGCGCGCAAGAACTCGCGCTGCTCCTTCGTGAGCTGCCCGCGCGTGTAGCGAATCGCCGACAGCGCCATGTCGTTGAAGTGCTCCACTTCGCGGCCCTCGCTCGCCTCCTCGTCGTGGTTGCCTTTGACAATCGGGCAGCCGAGCGCGCGCACGATTTCCAGGCATTCGCGCGGGTTGGCGTTATAGCCAACAATGTCGCCAATGCAGACCGTGTGGGTAACCGCTTGGGCCTGCATGTCCTCCAGTACGGCCTCGAGGGCCTCGAGGTTACTGTGGATGTCTCCAAAAATACCAAATCTCATGTGTAAAGTCCGACCGAAATAACAGAATGGTGAACACTAAAGAGCGTAAGCTAGTTGGGAAAGATTCTTTTTTCTTTAGGCACATCAAGTTTCTGCTCCAGCCCCTGAATATTGCGCGCAATCACCGGCGCGATGTGCTGCGGATTCGCCTTTTGTTCCGGCGTCAGCCGCTTCCACAGCTTGACCCACTCCGCGTATTCCTGCGCGGGATCATTCAGGTGCGCCTTGTCGTACATGTGCGCCGGGCTGCGCTCGAGGTAAATCGGCGCGTCCGGCATTTCGCTCGCGCGTTGATAATAAGGCGCCGCCGTCTTCCAGTCCTTCAGCCGCTGGTCGTAAAGCAGCGCCGTGTTGAACCAAAGCCGCCACGCCGTCGGATTGGCCTGCAGTCCGCGCTGGAAAACGTCCAGCCCGCGATCGATCCAAAAGCGCTTCACCTTTTCGCGCTGCAAGGGCGTCGGGTATTTGTGCGCGTCCATGGACGAGAAGATCGACGCGTTCCACGCCAGTTGCCATCCGCCCATCTCCCAGAACATCGGCGTGCGCGGCTGCAGTGCCGTGCAGGCATTGATGTAGGTCCCCATGCGCCACCAATCCTGGTTCATCCACGCCGGCACCATCTCCAGCCAGACGAAATCCGCCACCACGCTGCGCATGCCCGCCAGCACGCCGATGGTGAAACCCTGGCTGAGCTGGTCGCGCAGGGCGATGGTCACCTTCAGGCCGTTGTAGCGCAGCAAATCCTGCTCGCGCGCGATGTGCTGCTCCCACGCGATCTTCGCCGGGGCCCACAAGCCCAGCAGCAGCGCGATGAGCAGCGCCCGCTTCAGGCGCAACCGCAGCGGCAGCGTCGTGGTCGTGTCGGCGTTAAGGGCGGCTTCCATCAAACCTCCCGGTACTCAAACACCACCACGCTGACCGACAGCAGCACAACCACGTACGCCCCGGCGTAGGCGACCAGGTCCCACGTATGCGACCACGGCACATGGTTGCCGGACAAAATCTCATCGATAATCGTATACGCGTTCAGGTCCGGGATCAGCATCGCGATCGCCGCCGCCAGCGTATCGGCCACCAGGGACGGATGCCCGCTCGCCGCCGCCGCCAGCCACACCTCCCGCGCCGTGCTCTCCATGTGCCCGATCAGGTAAATCATGAACGTCGTCACGATGGTGAAGATCGACGACGTCGCGAAGGTCGAGATCAGCATCGCAATCGCGCAGGTCATCACCAGCTTCGAGAAAAGCAGCAGGATCGCCTCCACCAGTTGCGGGTCGCGCACCTGCTGCACCACCAGCGCCGCGTCGTGGTTGTAGCACGCGACCAGGTACGCATTGCTGCGCCAGTTCGGGCCCGAGTTCGCGTACGAATCCGCCACGTAGGAAAGCCCGCGCATCTCCTCCACGTAAAGCGTCGCCGCAAACGCCAGCGACATCAGCGCCACGCTCAGCGCCAGCAGCAGCACCACCCCCAAAAATTTCCCCAGCAGAAATTCCGAGCGCCGCACCGGCTTGGCCAGGATCGTGTAGATCGTCCGGTTGTGCAGCTCCTGCGGGATCAGTTGCGCCGTCGAAAGCAGCGCGATGAAAAATCCAAAAATGCCGATCGCGCCGCAGCCCGCATCCTTCACGAACTTGATCTGCGCATCGAACAGCCCCGCCTGGTCCAGTTCCGGCGTCGCCATGTCCGAGAACCAGATCGACGCCCCCACCAGCACCACCGCAAAAATCAGCAGCACACTCAGCACCCGCTGCCGCACCGACTCCAGCAACGTATTGCGCCCAATCGTAAGAATCCGGTAAAGCGCCGCGTTCATTTCTTCCCCGCCTCCTCCGTCAACGAACCAATCCGCCCCTGCACCGTCCGCAAATAAAGCTGCTCCAGCGAAAGCCTCGGCCGCGAGAACCGCGCCGCCGCCGGGTCAACCCCCGCCGCCTGCAACGCCGCGCGCAAACGCGCCTGCTGCTCCGCCGACAAGTCCGGCAGATGCACCTCCACGCCCTCATTCTCCGTCAGCAACTCATTCAGCGAACCCTCCAGCACCTTCTTCCCCAGCGAAAAAATCGCCACGCGGTCCGACACCTCCTCCACCTGCTCCAGCAAGTGCGACGAGAAAATCACCGTCTTCCCCATCTGCTTCAATTTCAAAATCAGGTCGCGAATCTGCGCCGAGCCCAGAGGGTCCACCCCCGCCGTCGGTTCATCCAGGAAAAGCAAATCCGGATCATGCATCATCGCCTGCGCCAGCCCGATGCGCTGCAGCATCCCCTTCGAGTACGACCGCAACGGCCGCTCCCGCCCGTTGCCCAGGCCCACCAGCTCGATCAACTCCTCGATCCGCGCCTCCAGCTTCGCGCCGCCCATCCCCGTCAGCTTCCCGTAAAAGCGCAGCGTCTCGTCGCCATCCAGGAACGCGTAGAAATACGGATTCTCCGGCAAAAATCCCACCCGCTTCAGCGCCTCCAGGCTCCCCGGCGCATGGCCAAACACCCGCGCCTCGCCCGCGCTCGGACGGATCAACCCCAGCAACAGCTTCATCGTCGTGCTCTTGCCCGAGCCATTCGGCCCCAGCAGGCCAAAAACCTCGCCCGCCTTGATCTTCAAATCGAGATGGTCCAGCGCCACCAGCACCTTGTGCTTCCACGTCAGCGGATACCGCTTCGTCAGGCCCACCGCCTCCACCGCTAAAACGGGTTCAGCCCGCTCCGACACATCCATCCACCATATCTAGAGCCGCCACCTTTCTTGCCAATGGCAAAATCATTGCATCCCGGAAACCACCCAATTTCGCACGGAGAACGGCAGAGGCGACTGCAGAGGACCGAAGAGCAGGAAGTTCACAAGGAGGCACGGAGAAACAATTCAGTCTGTAGCGGCTGTCTATGACCGCCGGCTCCCTCGCGATCGCATCCGAAAATCCACTCCTGCCAATTCGAACGGAATGACGGAATCCTCGGAATCAACGGAACCAGGGGAAGGGCGGCTCTTATCAACCCACAAAAAATTCCGCCAATTTAGAAAATTCCGTCATGAAAGTCTGTTACATTGTTGGTTTACATGTTTCCATCTTCTTTAAGGGTTAGGCCTTGGTTGATTGATAAATTGCTATCATTATCTGTTGGCTAACCTCTGTTGCAGGACATGAAAGCCATCATGAAAATCACTCAATCATCTGCACAGGTAAGGTAGGTATTGTATCTCGTTCCTCTATCTCTTAATAGATTACTATATGTTAAATATGCTATATAATCTCGAGAACCGGCTGGCCATTCATATGCTCCAGGATCTGATGTTCCCCTCAAACAAAAATAATGATGATCTAAGCACACGTGTTTAATCGTTGGATAGGTCGTTAGGTTGGAAAAGCTTGGGGACGATGGTTCTGTCTTGCACGTCGTGATTGCAGATGGTGTCCTGACCTGAGTTTCTTCAGTCTAGCAATACTATTCTCGAGTATCTTGCTATTTTATCATTTTTTTGGCATTCGTTTTAAAGATTTCTTTTTCTTTAGCCCAGCATGCATCATACGCATTCTTGAGCATTATTGTGCTTCGCCTGTCCAAAATGTCTCGATAAAGGTGAATAGCTATGCCCGTGATCTCGAGTAAGGAGAATCATTCCACTCTGAGTCCGAAGGTTTCTATCGGTCCACTCACTCGGTCTGGTTAGCTTGAAGTTCCTATCTAGAGTTTAGTTAATTATCTCTTTCCTTTTCCGTTGCTCCGACCGCTTGCCGTGTTTTCCTTTCCTTAGTTGTTAGTTCCTCTAGACTAGCATCATTTGGTTCGCCATTTCCTTTGTGATTAGTCTGAAGTTTTCGGAAGATTCCTATCGCTTGTTGGTTGAGAACAGGTGTCGTTGCCTTAATGCCCACTTTTCAGTCTACTCCGCGTCATCTCCGCTTCATCTCCATGTTCTATTTCGCTTTCGCTACACCTCCGCTCGCTCCCCTGTAAAGAGGACGTTAAGGAGGGGCATCTGTTGACACCCATTTTATGACCAATTAGTCAGGTTATCTTCTTACTCATCTTAATGATGCTCCGAGTTGTTCACCATTGCCGAGTCTTCTTGGGCAAGTTAAAAGTCTCTTTTATGGGTCATTGCCTTCCTTGATTGAGTCTTATCCTTGTTTGATGCTAGGCAAGCACTTCCGGTTCATTTTTCACCCTCTTGTGCATAACGCATCTTCAATAGCACGTTATAAGTAACATAACGCACCTTATAAGGTCCATTATAGTCTTCTCGTCCACTGTCTCACCCAGCGTCTCACTTAGCATCTCTATAGTTTAACGGTCCTACACCTACCCGTTATAATCATCATAAAGCCCTCATGTTGAGCCGTTATAGTCTTCCTACCTACCGTCTCTTCTTCCGTCTCAGTTAGCATCTTTGTTGTTTAACGGCTCTAAGGTCCCCTGTCATCCATAACATAACGCACTCATATTGGTTCGTTATATACCCACTTAGGTCAAGTCTCATCACCACCTCAGCTCTGTCTGTCTTCACGACCTTGTGCACATGACGGACTGACTTATCCCCATTATACCTTCACTATAACGCTTTGGTTCCCATCCGTTATGTTCACTAGAGTCCTAAGCCCGAACGTCTCGCTTGCTGTTCTTATCTTTTATTGGATAAGGTCACATGACGAACTGATGGAGGTGCGTTATGATAACATGGTGGTCTATCGAGGATGTGTTATGCCTCACGGAGGAGTTCTAGCAGAACTGTTCTTCTCTGCAACTCCGTGGATGGATTGTAGAGGTTGTTATCTAAAACACAGGGGTGAGCCTCATTTCATAGGCTCAGTAGGGATCCCGCGGACCCCCACCTCGCACGAAAGAAACAAGGGGAAACACGTGAGCAAGCACGGAAGGTGACGCTACCTACCGAAAGTACGGTGGAACCAACAAGCAATAATAAATAAACAAAAAAGCTATCTACACTAGCCATACCGTACAAAACAACCTCGGTCTGACAAAACACAAGTCCGCACCTGTTAGGAGAAAGGAGCTCTATCCACTAGAAGAAAGATCGAATGCGTCCCCTGACGTCTTACACCACACCTAAATGTTTCCCTATTCGCCCCAGGCGAAAACTGAGACACGCTCAACAAGTACCACGAACAAGGACTGGTTGGGGTCGTGCTCGTCAGCGTGGGTCCAATGCCCCCAGCCACGTGTGCACACACAGACCATGCGCCCTTGGTCAGGTGCTCTAGCTGGTTCTTCCCCCGAAGCCTGGACTCGGCTGTACGTGGGGCCCCTACGGCAACCAGCTTAACAACCGTCTCACTCGGGTCATGCTCTGCACCACTCCTGAGTGGGTCCGCACTCGCGTGCGCAGGAAAGTTATGACTAGTGGACAGGTCACTGGAGGTGAAACTCGACTCACGAAAATCACCAGTCGAAAGGAAACAGAGCGGCGGTCCTCTCAGGACTGCCCCTCAGCCTAGCAGTCCTCTCTGGACCGCAAGGAGAGCCTAGCGGTCTCCTCCGGGACCGCAAGGCCCAGCCAAACGGTAAAGTCATGACCGCAAGGGACGAGTCACAGTTGAGTCTAGCGGTCTATTGCCAGACCGCTGGCCTAGCCAAACGGTCAAGCCATGACTACAAGAAAATGAGCCTCCGTAAAGCCTAGCGGTCTATCGCCTGACCGCTAGGCTAGCCAAACGGCCCTCCCTGGACCGCAAGGTGGCAGGAAACGGTCGTGCCCTGACCGTTACCCAGCACATATCCCCAACGGTCGGAAACACGCGTCCCGAGGGTGCAACGATCAAAATGGGAGAAACGATCGCCTAGCGACTGCGAATCCGCAGGAAGCGGTCTATCGCGTGACCGCCACACCGAGCCTAGCCGTCCTAGGAAGACCGCTAAGGCCTACTGACAATACAATAAAGTGAAACGGTCTCCTGGAGACCGCTAAGGGAGCCAAGCAGTCCTTCGAAGGGTCGCAAGGTCCACCAGAGCGTGAAATCGATGGGAAAGCCCAAAAAACTCGATCCATACTCCGATCATCGCCCGATGAGGAGAAAACAAAGAGAAATTCATCCCCAAGCCTCCAAGCATGCATCTACACCCTTAGATCGGTCAAAAATCCCACGGAACGAGAGATCCGACGCTCAACCCCAAATCATGGAATTTGACCCACCCGGCTCAAAAACGCCCCTCTCGACCTCTCCTCGGCCTATAAATCGCGGGGAAAGCAGTAAAGTGCGTAGGGATCCGTCCCCCTACCTCAATGGAGCTCGAAAGTCACCGGATCGCCGTCGATCTTGAAATCACGCTTTTAAACCACGATCTCCATGCCCCACGCCGCGAGAATGCCACCACCACGATCACCACGCCGTCGCCGTCGGTCCGCCGTCTACAGCCGGAGGAAGAAGAGGCGTCGCGGGCCACACACGAGAAGAAGCCATGCCTGGGGAGGGGTTTCTCCAACGAGAAAGAAGAGAGAAGAAGAAGAAAGAAGAAGGGAAAAAGGAAAAAGGAAAAAGGAGGGGATATTTATAGAAAATTTGCCAGGTTATCTATCATCATCCTCGAATGACAGCCATCATGACCCTGCCATTTTGCTTTTCCCTATGTAAAAATGAAAACGTGCCCTTGTGGCAAGTGCGTATCATGAAGAAACGCCTTTGTTCATAGTTGTGACATAAGTTAAACACGCCCCTACCACAGTCGCTATTTCGTTTAAAACTACAAAACGTAGAATCCTCCTGTTAACCTCGCATCACTCCCTCTCCCTCCATTCCTCTCTTTGTGGCTCTCTCATCTCTCTCGTCCTCTCTCATTTCTCTGCAACCCCGCTGGCGACCACCCCATTCCTGACGCTGATGGATGCCGGTGTCGGTCTGAGCTCAGTGAAGAGAAGGTGAGTTTTGGCACCCACCGTCGTCCTCCATGAAGATGAAGGAGACCATGGGGAGGGCATCCCTCCTGTGGCGGATGATGTGCCTCCACCGACCTCCATTTGCCTAAGCCAATGTGCCCAGACCATAAATGCATGAAGGTAGATGTGCACATTTCTAGGTTTATGCTTAAGAGAAAACAATATGCATAGACCTGCTACAGTGTGAACTCTGACTTGGCCATGCAAATGTGCACAGACTTCTACAGTGAATTGTACAGACCTTAAGTGCATGTGAACAATGATATGCACAGACCTTGTGTCATGCATGCACCGACTTCATACAGTAGTTGCACTGACTTAAACAGTGGTTGCATCGACCTTTATGCTTAGCCAAATGAAAACTTGCACCGACTTACTACAGTGACGTGCACGGACCTTATCGTTCATAATGCAAGACTTGCACCGACCTTGCGTGCGATTGGCAGCTATATGCACCGACCCTGTTATGCCATATGCACTGACCTATGCGAGACCTGCACCGACCTTGTGTTGCCTTTAGACATAGGTGCACCAACCTTTTATTGCGTAGGGCAAAGATTGCACTGACCTTGTCATGCAGATGGCAAAACATGCACCAACCTCGTGTGTAGGATGCAAGGAATGCACCAACCTTGTGTTGCCTTAGGACATAGGTGCACCGACCTTACAGTAAACAACACCAAGGTTGTATGTGGAGGACAAGCAATGCACCGACCTTAGAGTGAACTGCACGGAGGTTATGTGTGGAAAGCTATCAATGCACTAACCTTACAGTAAACTGCATCGAGTTTAGAAATGGTGTGAGCATGAAATGCACCGACCTTATATGACTTAACATGAAAACTAGCATCGACTTGAATAGTAATGTGCACCAACTTGACCTGCACTTAGCGAAAGATGCACTGATCTTATGTGCAAGGAACATGAACTAGCACCGACCTTAGTCCATACTAGCACCGACCTAGTGTAACATGCACAAACCTAAGTGAGTGTGCTACAGGAACTAGCACAGACCTTATCATGCCATAAGCAAGACATGCACTGACTTTGATCACTATTCAAACTAGAAGTGTACCGACCTTGTAACACATACAAGCAATGTGCACCGACCTTGGTTTGCCAAATGAACATGAAGTGCACCAACCTTAGCATACACACAGGCTGTTCGATGAAATGCCATGCATACAGGAATGTCATGCACACACTCTAAGGCATATTCTTGGGTGAATATATCATGATATTTGACTTATATTGATTGACTTATGGTGTATGACATCATCAAAACCATAGGGATGTAACAATCTCCCCCTTTTTGATGATGGCAACACTATAAGTCAATCAATATCAATGCAATGCAATCAATAGAAATGATCACATGGGCGGTTCGTCCTGGGCCGCTCAAGGGATGCGGCCAGGAGGGAGCTGCACAAGTGCACTAATCAAACTAACCCAAGGGAAGATAGGCGGTTAGGGCTGAGCCGCCCAAATGGATGTGCGGCTAAGGGTCGCCCGCATAACCCAACCGACCTACAACAGTGTCAGTCAAAATAGCTTTGACCAAGCAACACCTCTTGCCGACACTCCAAGATGAATGGGCACCACTTTGCCGTTCAAGGGGATGAGCGGGCGAGACTGCGCCGCTCAACCCATCGAAGAGAGATGGACGGCTGGAAGCCAGCTACACTAGGGGACGTGTGGTCTATCGTTCGACCACACAACCCAAAACACCAAGAGTGGCCGCACATGTGGATGTGCGGTGCCTGGCTCGACCGCTCAACCCTTACGGTGAGCAAAGCATGGGGTTGGCCCGACGGAGGCCTTCCCATGCCCTGTTTGTTCCGAAATGAAGGGGAAACAACCCTGGGCACACACACAATCACATAGACTCCGACTGGAGTCAAAACGACGCACGAATAACAAGAAACAGGCGATTCTATCGAAGTTACCCAAAAAGGGTTTCATGGCTTCCCGGAGCCCTACCGGCCAAACGAGACCAGCAATCGAGATGAGATCGGTGATTATGGAATGCCCACGTCCCAGGGAGTCCATTGATAGTAACCGATCCAAAAATCGTTGCCGTTTTTCGACCGACCTTACGAAACCTACAAAACCATGATTTCGCTAGAACGGACCCAAACTCAGCCGTTTCCCCGCCAAACGACGTGCAATGGCAGGGAAAATGAGTAGAATGAAGTGGTGTTCCGTCTCCCAACCTTCACCGAAGAAACCGTGCGTCGAAGTGACTAAACCATGCCGAAAATCACCCGGAATGCGAACGGCGCCTTCTTGGAATCCACCGAGGGATCGCGCCCGCCACGCTCCAACCGCCGCTCTATCCCGTGAACCGATCTCCCCAACGCGTCCCCGCCTCGGCCAGTTCCGCAATGGTGCGCGCCCCTGTGGACGTGTAAAATTACACGTCTGCATGTCCCGATTAGTCCAGCATCAACAAACAACTTCAATTGAAGAGATTACGGAGAACACGTCCCGTTCGAACCCTCCGAAGAAACAACACATTACCTTGAGGTCATTCCCGGAGTCACGACAGCGAAGAGAAACTAACCCCCGGGGAGGCTCACAACTCATGGGCCCCGAAGAGAACTAAGTGGATCGTCAATCGGACTCAAAATGGGCCCAAATTCACTTCAACGGCACGCCCTAGCGCTACTTCAACGGCACGCCCCCTGGCATCCTTCGCTGGCACACCCAATGGGCCTTCAACGGCACACCCCTGAAGCCCGCTCAGCGGTACGCTCCATGCTGCCTTTAGCGACACACTGACCGAGTGCCCTTCGCCGGTACGCTTCCAACGCTCTTCAACGGTGCACTCACCAAGTGCCCTTCGCCGGCATGCTGACTTCCAACGCTCTTCAACGGCACGCTGCCAATGCCTTCAGCAACATGCTTCCTTAATGACACGTCCGGCAGGGAAGATCTTACGCCATTTCTCGACGGATTTTTGGCACGCAACGGGCTGGCTGAGGTGTCGAACGGAGAGGGTGGCACGCTGGCTATGCTCCCTGTCACTAAAAATGACTGGAGTCAAATCCTCATTAATGCCCTACGTTCCCACCTCCGCCATTCTCGCGTTTGAAGGCCCTGTGCCGTTGGGGTATAAAGGTGAGTCTTTCATCTGCATTTGTATATACCTCACCCTCTCATACAGTTCCTCCATGGTATTCAATTTGTTCATTGCCAGAATGTGGCGGAACTGATGGGTGGCATTGGATACAATCATTTTAACTTGTTCCGTCTTCGAGAGTGTATCCCTCAACTTCTCGGCAATTGACCTTCATCTATCAGCAAACTGGACAAAATCTTCTTTCGGCTTTATTTTCTCAGCAATTAAATCAGTAACAGACAAGGATGGACCAACACGGTCTCTGTATTTCTGCAGAAACTTTCTCTTTGCCACATCAAAATCACCAGCCTCAGTTGGCTCCAAAGAATAGAACCATTCGAGAGCCAATCCGTCCAAAGATCTTCTGAACAAATAGGCCAGAGACGCCTTATTGTTCTGCCAAAATGAGGTTTCATATAAAAAGTCCTTCAGATGAATGAAGGGATTTCCCGTTCCATTGTACCGACGGAAGGTCGGCATCTCTGACAGAGGCAAGTGAAATGGTGGCATAACAGGAACAGCAATCTCTGGGGCATCCTTGAGGATAGACATCTTCCTTATCTGTTCTTCCATATTCGCTATTTTCTTCAGGAGGATGTCATTGCTGGACTCGACTGGGGCCGGATTAGAGGGGTATTGGTTCGGCAAAGGGCTCCTCAAGAACAGCTGAGCTGGGGGAACTTGGGGTTTAGCAAAGGAATAGCCTGCTGGAGCAGGGGTAGGGGTTATAGGACGGGAGAGAATGACAGCCTGATTGACTTGCTGGACCGCCTGGTCCTTAGGGGGGTTGATACAGTGGCCACCCGCGGCCTGGAGAGGGTTTGAAGAGGAGGAAAGGATATCTTTCCCTTTGAAAGCAGCCTGGATCTTTTGGCGTTGTGCCTCATCCAGTTGAGAGAGAGCTTTGATCAAATCATCAACATCAAGGGAGGAAGCAGTTCCTCCGGATGCGAATTGGGGTTGGACTTGGGACGATGCAGGGTCTCCCACCTGGCTAGTATCAACCATGTAGACTTGGGGGTTCTGGTGTTGAGGAGTGAAATATTGGGTGTGAGCATGGTCCCCTTGGTAGTGAACCTGCTGATGGGAAGAAGGTAGGTAGTAAACTGGGACATGATTCCCGTCAGCATGGTATTACTGTTGGGAAAAGTCGGCGGCCTGCTCCTACTGACCTACCTCCTCATCTTGAGACTGCTCTAAGCTGGTCATCTCTAGAGTTCTTCCTGACCTGAGCATCATGTTGCTAATGACTGGGTAGAAAATGTTTTAACTCAAACAATTATAACAAGACCAAAGATCACAAACAATCAACACCAATTACAATGAACACCCACTATCAACACAATCATTCCCAATCAAATATCCAAGTAAAACGCGAAGCATGCAAAAGGGTTACCGAACACACCTGGGGGTGTTGATTTTAAACCCCGTGGGGAGTTATGGGAGAGGGAAGTGCATGCAATGCAATAACTACGTGGTGTGTGGTGATGAATGAGTGTGTTGTTAGTGACTGAGAGTCACGGTGAATGAAATGAACCGGGTGCTGAATGCCAAAAGAGCAACAGGAAACAGAAGAAGCAAAGGGAGAAGGAATGGAGGGGTGCCCCTCCACCGGTGACTGTCGTAGAGGAGCAGATGGAATCCTTCATGCGAGTAGCAGAGGAGCAAGAGGAATGGTCCGTTGTTTGCCGTGGAATGGCCTCCTCTATGCCAACCTTATTCCTTTTTTTTTCCCCGCGGGCGGTATTGCGGCCGTCGAGCCTGGCGTTTTGGTGGATTCTCATCGCTCCTTGGTAAGCGTTTGGCGTGTTATTGGTTTCGAGATCAGAGGCAGGTGTAAAAGAGGAGCGTGTGGCAGCGGCTAGCTTAACCGCTATGGCAGAATGTGGCTGTCTGTGAGAAGCATTGCCCATTCTCCAATGTGTAAGGCTGTGTTGACGCTGCTCCAGAAGGATGAGTGCCAGTTGGGCGGTGTTCATGAGAGTTTGTGGCTGGTGTTGCGATTCCGAGGTGTTGTGAATTAGAGCTTGCGGAGTTGCAGAGGGTCTGTTGAGTATCGGAGGATTGGCTCCTCAGTATGAGATTGTCTCGGTTGTGTGAGACATGTTGTTGTCGTGCCGTTGCTTGAGACATTATGGTTTGTGGCACTGGCTGGATGGAGAGTTAGGAAAATATGCTGGCAAGGTTGCCGCATGAGCACCCTGTTCTTGTGTTGGAAGTCGTGTTCTCGGATGAGATCGAGCTTTGTAGAAGTGATCTCTGACATATTATGGGTCCCAGTTGGTGGCCGTGATCGGCTAGTAAGGTTGACCGAGTGATCGACCATGGTAAGATGTGTATTGTCTGGGGACCCGTGTGCATTAATCGTGGTGCTATCGACTAGCTTGCTGTGGTAGCAGGTGGCACTTGTCGATTTTGGAGAAGTGCGCCATAGATTGTAAGAGGTTGTGTTCTGTGGCTCTATGGTAAGAGCTGAGTCGAGATTTGGCAGGCGTCCGTTTGGAATGGTTGAGATAAGTTGTGATTGGATAGCAATTGGACGATGCCTGTGTGTGGGGGTCTCTGAAGAGATGTTGAAGTTGGATAAGATGATCCTTGGTCTGTGACCAGCAAGGGAGGATTTTCCCGTGAGTCTGAGTTGAGTGACGCGAGGATCGAGGATTGTGGAATATTGTCATGTGGTTTCGCCATGCTCCACTGAGAGGCTAGAGTTGGCGTGAGGCTTGGATCGGATGCGGTGTCCGAGCGAGTTTGGGCTTGAGGTGTGATAATGGTATGCGGATGGTCAGCGGATGGCCTGTCGCGATTCGGATTGTGCCTGTTGGGCCGGTGAAGATTTTTCGTTGATGAGTATCTGGTGACCAGTGAATGGTCTTTTTACAGACAAAAGATGCTGGTTCTTGGGGCTCGAGAATGGCGAGAGTCGTGGACCAGTGAGACCTTGGGTGGCCGATCATGAGATGTGCCTTCTCGGATTGAATCTAGGATTTTACTGAAAGTTTATCTTCTGGTAGAGTTGGTCTTGTGTTGCTTAGGGTATTCGGCTTGCCAGGTGTGAGCTGGTGGAAGTTCAGTGATGGTTGCCCTTGGTGCAGGGCGTGAGATCGGTCAGCGGGTTGTGAAGTTGGCGTTTGGTTGGTCCGCCGAGCATAGGCATTGACCGGTGTTGGTTCTCGTAACGAGGAGTGCATTTCCTCAGTGAGTGAAATGGTGGCAGCGATGCCGTGGCTGGTTTTGTGTTGGCTGAGGTGATGCCAGACAGTACTTCTTGCATGCGCCTACTCTGATGATCGATGTGTCTTAGATTGTGAGCGAGGTGTTGACCGTGATTATTATCTGGTTGTGTCCCTCAGGATCGTGTGTTTTGCGAGTTTTAAGATTTGGCTAGGGCTCTGACGGCATTGTCAATTGATTCAGACATTCTCCCCTGGTGGCTTGGTGCTTGTCCTGAATTTCGAGGATAAAATTCTTATAAGTGGGGAGGGCTGAGTTGAAGCTTCACCACGAAACATATCTCCAGAAGTTTGCAGCAATGGTTGATTCTATTGAGACTTTACACACTGCATTGGGGATTCAATGCTCCAAGTTTGATGATCTATCTAATTATCTTTGCCATCAACCAGAACAGCCAGCTTCCCCTTAATCTTCCATAGCAACTTCATTTCACTCAGTTCCAGCTTGAACCAACTCCAGCTTGACTCCCTCTCCCCTTCTATTTCTTTTTGTTGATGCCAAAGGGGGAGATGAATGTGCTATTTGGGGCCATGTGCTATTTTGTGAACTGTGGATTGGAAATCCACACTTTTACTGAACCTTGTTAAATGTGTTGTCAAATGAACCTTGTTAAATGTGTTGTTAAATCCCGGTGCCACCCCAAGGACCCCTTCTCCTCGAGGAGGACAGTCCAAACCCACCCATGAGAGCTCCATTGCCACCACTCTTACCTTCTGATCCTCATCCGGAGCCATCTTATTGTGAGCCACCTTAGCCCGAGCCACCCGTGTTTCTAACGAGTACACTTCTCATCGCCGAGTCACTACTTAGCTGGCTCAAGGATGGCTTGGTCCCACCTCCTTATCCACCTATGGACCCTAAATTACCAATAGTGTCTGTCAACTCCTACCACACCACGTTTTGGTCTAGTCATCATGTCGGTACATTGGATGGCCTTATTATGGGATTAAACTTACAAATGAAGTTGACGCAAATGTTGGCCCAAGGCTTTGACCAACCCACGAGTCGTCGCTTCACCCACCCTGCCTTAGGGTCCATTACCTCCGTGTACACCATGGGTTATGTCACCACGGAGGTCCTTTTATTCCTTCCCTTGCCAGCCGAACCTCACTTTAGTCCATTTGTCCTAAGGGAGGAACCCTATATCCTATACACCATCCCATCCGCCACTAGGGGTCATACGTTCTTTGACCCATTTGACCTCTTCCCAAGTGAGAGTCATGAC
This sequence comes from Amorphophallus titanum, assembly GCA_024336825.1. Classification (NCBI taxonomy): domain Eukaryota; kingdom Viridiplantae; phylum Streptophyta; class Magnoliopsida; order Alismatales; family Araceae; genus Amorphophallus; species Amorphophallus titanum. The sequence continues at coordinate 13,606,644 of JANBPO010002596.1, forward strand.
CTGCCACTCCTCTTCTACCATTTCGAGGATGTCCTCCACCACACCCCTCCCACTCGGGCCAGGCTACCTTGACCTAGCAATGGGTCCGAACCATCATATGAGGGTAAGGAAGACTTTGGTTCTCCTGGCCCACCCGAACCTCCCGAACTTCCCACACCCAAGTCCCATTGGAGCTCGATGCATGCCTGGTTAGTATTGGGGTGTTTAGGAGTCCCCCATGACGTCAACCTTCGGTTATGTCAAATGCATGCATGGCACACATTCGGGTGTCCTGGTCCCCCATTGCATGTGTATGGGTAAGACTAACTATTGGTTTAGGGTCATGTGAGAGTCTGTGTTTTTCTTTGTTTGCCCAGTATGTCAAGAGTGGGTCGAGTCTGTTGTAAACTCGTAATGTTTGTCCCTTTTGAGTACGAGGCAAGTCAGTCCTTATGCGCTTGTTGTGGACTTACTAGCGTTGGGTTCAGCTCTTCTTAGTGTATTGGATCTAGTTACCAAAGGGATACATCGGTGATTCCTAATGAGTCATTGAGTCATCTTCCTTCCTTGAGAGTGACCCCACCCCAGAGTGTCTGCCACTAGCCTCATTCCCCGCAGCGTAGCATATGAAATGTATACGGGATGAGTAGGTGCCGATCTCTAGGAGTGGAGCGTACTCCGCGCTTCTTGATGCGGTGATGGATCCACTGGAGCGACACATGAGTAGCTACCCCATACTCGACGGGGTCTAGTTCTTCCTACCTAGGGAGAATTGATAGGAATCGACATCGGGCCTCTAGCTAGTTTTCCCTCCCAGTAGGACGCTACTGACTATGCGAGAGGGCCCACAGAAACTAGCTTAAAAATCGTACAATGGGAACACCCCGCCACCTCTCCCAGGTGGGCCGACACGGACATCGTCGAGCTACGACTAGTGGTTCCATCACAAGGAAAGAGAAAGTTACTCTTTTGGGATGTAAAATAATGCTACAATGTACAAAATACTTTAAACATGGCATGTATGAATCATGAAATGCATTAGAAATTACATAAACAATCTTTTGAAATCTCCAGGTATATAACGAATTAGGACCACCTTGTTACATACTATAACGGAATGGGGAAAGACCGCTATACGCAACAGAACTCATAAAAATCCATAGTCAACCGAGGCTATAATGCACCCGAGCAGACGCACTGTAAGACTATAATGTACGGGGGTAGGGGCGTTAAAGTCAACAGGCATACAACACGATCGACAAGGGCTATAATGCACCAAGGGTGGGGCGTTATAGTAACATAACGTGCCTCCCATGGCCCGTTATGCTCACCAAAACAATCAGAATCTACAGTTTAAATAGGGGATATAACGCACCAGCACAGGGGCGTTAAAGACACCCAAACTCGAAAATTCACAGAAAACCCATAGTTTCATGCATGATATAACGCACACATGTTGGGGCGTTAAACGACAATTACAGACCTATGGGAGACCACCACAAGGGGAAATAACGCACCTAAACTGGTGCACCAAATGACTATAACGCATTGGGGCAGGCGTGTTATGTCGACTGGGTTTCAAGATTCCGGAGTTCGGAACTGAACCCCCTCCCGATCGACCGAAATCGACGGGGGACGTGGGGAAAAGCATTTCTAAACCACCCTACCATGCCATAACAGCATTCTATACCTACACATGCCGTCAAAATTAAAAGACGATGCCCATGGAAACAATTTCAAGCATTATGGACTAAAAATAGACTAAACAAGAACATGCACGAAAAATGAAGAAAAGGGCGTTGGACCACGGCGCATGTGGTGCCGGCGGTGTCCTAACGAGACAAGGAGTCCATCCCCCTACCTGGACTACGACGAAAATGGTGATTCGATGGCGATCCGGTGAGAGGGCGACGCGGCACCTCCCAGCCTAACTCGGCTCCACGCTCCGCTAATCGAGAGAAGATGGGCGCCAACGCGATCCTTGCGACGCGACCAATCTAATGGTACCTCCCTTGCTTCGATCAGCGGTCGTCTGGACCAGAAATCGAGAGAGGAATGTATTTCGATAAATTAGCCTAAAATTCTACAAAATAGAGTTTTACATGAAAAATGATGAAAATGGCGAAGGATGGCGACGCATGTGGCGTCAACGGGTTCCTAGCGAGACGATGAATCTATTCCCCTACCTCTTGCGCAACGAAGATCGCGAATCGGTGCAGATCGGGCGACGGGGGCCACATCGTCCTTCCACTCGCACGCACCTCCACGCTCCGCAATTCGAGGGATGAAGGGTACCGACGTGATCCTCACGTCGAGCCCGTCCCGTCAATACCTTCCACGCATCGACCCGAGGGCGAATGGGCCGCGAACTGAGTGAAAGGGGGAGAGAGGAGAGAGAACGTGTGAGGGGGAGAGAGAGAAATGAGAGGAACAGAGAGAGAGATGAGAGAAATGAGAGGAGAGAGAGGGGCGCGTGGGTTTAAAAAAATGTGATTTTTCTATTTGTATTTTTTTGAAAAATTACCTCTATTTGCAATGAGTCAGGTATGCTACTGCTTGGTAGTCGCCTCTTTAAATAAGTGCAATTTCTTTTTTGTTGTTCATAAATTGATATTTCATTGCTGATAAACATCATTTTGGTATTACAAGGACTGATCCGGACCCACATTTCTTAGACCCAGGTGAGAGCGGCGTACGATGGGCTGCCCGACTTCCAGAGGGTGAGGATAGAGGCAATGGGATTCGGGCCCTTTCTGAGTATAGAGCTGGTACGCCCTGACTGGATCTTGATTCAAGTTTTGAGGGAGAGATGGGACAGGGTCAGTCGGGCATTTCTGATGTCCTGGGGGGACATGGTGCCGTCCTTAGAGGATATTACTAGGATTATCGGGCTTAGAGTAGATGGGGAGGTTGTGAGTGAGGTGACCCTCCCAGACTATAGTGAGTCAGCCCTGAGACTTTTAGGCCTAGACACAGTGTACGAGCCCCCTTGTAGGAGTATTGCCCATACAAACTTGACTAGGGCTATGGGGTTGGGAGATGCCCAGCAGAAGTCGAGGGAGACTATGACAGACTATGTAGAGCAGTTGACTGAGAGTGCCCGAGCTGCTTACTGCTAGGACCCGATCGAGAGGGAGAGGGCTGACATAGACTTGAGGAGGTTTTTGTTTATGATGCTCGGGAGGTTGCTATTGGGGACAAAGGGGGATGACATCAACTATAAGTTTTTGGGTGTGCTGGAGGACCTGGAGGGAGTAGGGAGGTACACTTGGGGGGCTGCCTTGCTAGCACACCTAATAGCTGACCTATCTATGGGGACCGGTCGAGAGACGATCGTCAGTGGCTTCTCACCCTTTCTTTAGGTATGCACTTTCTCTGATTTCCTATTCGATTGATTTGTAATTATACTTATGAATGTGACTGATGAATGCTGATGATTGCAGGTGTGGAGCCATCTCTACGTGCCAATGGACCGAGTCGACCCCCGACCCAGAGAGGAGGCTGTCTGTCCCCTAGCTCGACGATGATTGCCTCTCATGATCGTAGCGCCTCATGACTATGAGCTTTTGGTCATGAGATGGGAGTTCCGTGACTTCCCTCCTTCACTAGTACGTAAATAAATATGATGCATTCCCTTTTTTTATCAATTTCCTGTCATTAATTTCTTGCTATATATGATGCTTACGATTTATTATATGCAGGTTGTATGGAGACCATACGAGGGGATGCCCAATGAGGGCCAGCCGTGGGTCGTAGCAGGCCGACCTTGCTTTGGGCGTGGCATCTGGGTTCACTGCTTGAACGAGATTGAGCCGCTACGGCTTCAGTTGGTCAAGAGGACCCTCGGCCTGCACCAGGAGTGGGTTGATGTGGAGGAGCCCCACAGGATCGGACGAAAGACTCGTGGGAAGATGAAGGTGATTGATTGGCGGCTGCGGTTTCCAGACCAGTACACAGACTGGCAGTGAGGCGGAGTCTCAGTTGCCTCCTACGCTCCAGACAGCTCAGCCTACCTTCGGCGTTACTGGGTGACGTATGCTGGTCGAGTTCAGATGAGGCTGATAGGGGTATGTATGAATGCTTTCTAGATTTATATGCTCCTAAGACATGTTGCTAATGAATGGCTTATGCAGGATGCGCGGGATAGGGCTGTAGTTGACTTACACGCCCACCTCCATAGCTTGGAATCCCAGCTGGCGACTACTCGTGCAGATCTAGAGGCTCTGGTGAGTATGCACTATCTATATGCTCTTTCCTTTCTTTTGACTATTATGATATGATATGTGTTTAGTTCGTGGTAGGGATCCGCGTGACCCCTACTAAGTCTGGCTGTGACTCACCCTTCCTTCTTGCAGGTGAGCCGTCTCAGCCGTCGACCAGTGATTCTCGAGATTTTGGAGACCGCCCTTAGAGGGCCAGCTGTCTGTTAGTCTGTTCTTTTTATAGTTTTGCCAGGGTATGCCCCGTGTAGTTGTAGTTATCTTTTCTTTTCTGTGGGACTTGTACCTTTGTGGATGTTGTAAATCTAGACTAATTTATATTTATATCACTCTGATATTTTAAATTACTTTCACCTTAATTTTAATTAATCATTGCCAAAAATTAACAATGCACGCTGTGAATTCTAATTTCTAATGCAATCCCTCAACAAACCCATCTAACCCTTCGGGGGCCTCATCAGCCTCCTGGGTGGCGTCCCCAGTTCTTGGTAGTGGTAATTCGGTACTTGTACCGGGTTATCGGTGCCATGGGCTCTAGGTCGTTATAGTCCGGGACAGACGTTTAGTAGCTGCTAGACTTTCTGATCTCGGGACAGCCTTGGATGAGTTCCCTCCCCACCAGGCAAGGGTTTTGGCTAAGAGGGTTTGTGTGATTTGTTGCGTTTGTTATGTACTCAATTAGCAAATCATTCATTTTTTTCTTTGTGTGGCAGGTGACTTGGACTCCTAATGCGATAGACAATAAAACTGTTCAGCCGTGGGTGAGGGAGGGGCGAGCTTGGTTCCAAAGAGATACGGTGCTATTTTGCTTGAACTTGAGGGAGTCGCTCTTCCTTCGCCTAGTGTGGAGGACGCTATGGTGGCATCAGCTGCCAGTGGCGATTCCAGCCTAGCACAAGTCAGATGGGGGATGTCGTCGGACTTCGGCGAGTGATCTGGACTGGGCCTCCCGCTATCGTGCAGAGGCAGAGGCACTACAGAAAGGGCCCTCACTGGAGCATGATAGGACCGTGAGGAGTAGCGAGGCTTACTTGGCAGACAACTGGGACCGGTATGCTGGACGGCTTCGTCTCGACACTCGAGAAGTGAGTTCTCTCTTAGCTCTCGAATGTAGTGTTCTTATTCAACTTCTGAGGCTAAGTGAGTTTGTGACTTGATGTGCAGATGCCTGAGACTGAAGTAGTGAGGATTCTCAAGGATCAGATCATCATCCTTGACCAGACGATCGTGAACTGACGACATGAGATTTGAGAGATCGTAAGTCAAAGCAATAAAATTGATCTTGAATTGGGAATTGACTAGATTTGACTAACTGCTTGCCCCTTGTGTTGGCAGCGAGGGGAGCTGGCTTATGTGCACTTGAGAGCAGGTGTAGAGGTCGGCCCTTCGTTCTCAGCTGACATCGTGGATGAGTTGAAGGATCGCCTAGCCTGGGCCATCGAGCAAGTCGAGGAGCGAGAGGCCGAGCTGGCTGAGGAGGGAAGAACCTAACACTGAAGCTGAAAGCAATTCTCTTCTTTATCATCTTTGCCTGTTTCACATGACTATTCATTTTCTGCAGAGGAAGGAGCTGGCGGCCAGCCTGGCCGTTCGTCGAGAGCAGGAGGGCCGCATTGAGGAGCTGACTCGCCAACTAGGAGAGACGAGCACGATTGAGCGGCTCGAGGGTCGGCTTGCTGAGGCGAAGGAGAGAGAGGCTGAGGCACGTGCTCGAGAGATGGTGTAACAACCCAGAGCCCATGGCACCGATAACCCGGTACAAGTACCGAATTACCGCTACCATGAACTGGGGACGCCACCTAGGAGGCTCAAGGCGATCCCTTAGCATCGGGTATTTTTATTATTATGGTGGAAGCCTTAAGTAGAGGCCTTAAGAGTTTGCTTGCCAACGGGGCTATCACACCCTACTCAGGTCCCCGAGGATGCCCAGTCATTAAACATTTGCTCTATGCGGATGACACTCTTCTTTTTCTTAATGGGCATGTTTCTAATCTACATAAGCTTATGGACTTCTTAAACAGCTATGAGCGAGCCTCGGGGCAGAAGATTAACCACTCCAAGAGTAGTTTTCTTCTGTCCAATTCTGCACCTCTAGGGGTGGCCGCCCACATTGCCGATATTACCAATTTCTACCAGTAGAGTGGTGCCCTTACCTACTTGGGTGTGCCTATCCAGCAAGGAAGAACCTTGGTTATAGATTACAAGTACCTCATTGAGAAGATCAACGCCTGTATATCATCATGGAAAACTAGGCTGTTATTTCAAGCTGGAAGGATTACCCTCATTAACTCTGTGCTATGTTCCGTGCCTATCTATCTTGTGGTTGTCGCTGCTATTTCTAAGACTATTGTAGCATACATTGAACGCCTATGTGCAGCTTTCTTCTGGGGGGACTCTGACGAGCACCAGCGACGTCATTGGCTCCCTTGCAGTGTTATGCAGCATCCTTTTATTGAAGGTGGCCTGGGCATGCGTAGTGTCTGGCACATTCAGCTTTCTCTTGCTGTCAAACTTGTGTGGACGATCCAGTAAGGTTCTTCCCTTTGGGCCAACTACGAGTGTTTTCGCTTCAAGAATGTGCTTGGGTTGACTTCTCACAGGTCATCTCTTGCCCCTAAATACCCGCATGGTTTCTCCAGGAAGATCTTCAGAGCCGCTCTGGACGTGGCAGCAAATAACTCGAGGTGGATTCTGGGAAACAGGAACAAGATTGATTTCCTTGATGACAATTGGGTGGGGGATACTACATTGTGACACGGCCTGGCCTCTAACTACCAGGGCCCTCCTACCACTGTGTGCGAAGTTCTCTCCAACGGATCGCACCCTATTAGAGCACTTCTGTCTGATCCCCGCATGCTGGATGGGATCCAATTGTCACCCTATGAAGATCATTGTGTTTGGTCCGCCTCCAGTTCTGCAGAATTCTCCCTTAAATCTACTTACAATCAGCTTAGACCTGTTGTCATCAAGCACACACCTTGGTCACCGCTCTGGAATCGGATGTTTCAGTGGTGTGCATCCTTATTTGCTTGGCCCCTCCTACACAGGGCTATCCCTGTGGACAGTAGAGTTTCTGAATGTGGCATATACATGGTGTCCCATTGTAATTGTTGCAGGGACCCTCATACTGAAGATTTGGATCCTCTGTTCTTATATGGCAACCTGGCTAGATCGCTATGGAATTGGCTACTCCCTCTTCTAGATGTAGGACATGGATCCTGATCTCATATTGCTCAACGGCTTTAGGATATCCTTACTATTTACAATGTGCATACCCCTCATGGCTTTATTGTCATATATGCCTCAATTCTTATTGTTTGGGAACTCTAGAAAGCCAGATGTAAAACGTGGTTTGAGGGCCATCATATTTCCAGCTCCTCCATTATTCGAAGCATTCACTCGCTTATCAATGCAGCCTTGTACAATAAAGTCTTCAAGCAGCATTCTACTAGCAAGCAGCTGGAGCTCATAGCTAACTCTGGTTTTAATCAGCGAACGGCTCCTACCTCTATCAAGCTAGTGAGGTGGATTCCTCCAATCCGGGGCTTGGTACTAAATTTTGATGGTGCTAGCAAAGGGAATCCAGGACATAGTGGCGGAGGTGGTTGTATTAGAGATGGCCGTGGGTCTCTTCTTCTGGCTTTCAAGCATTACTATGGTTTTGGAACTAGCCTTACTACTAAAACATGCACTATGTGCGATGGCATCTGTCTCACTACTGAGCATGGATTGATTATCACTGAAATACGCACCAATGCGGCGAATTTGGCTTCATCCCTTCTGGTGGGGACACCCTCACCTTGGCATTGTTTGAGATGGTGGAGGGAAATCAAGGATGTCGTTCAGTCCTTGGAAATCTCTGTTTCTCATGTATATAGAGAAGCCAATCAGGTCGCTGATGCCCTGGCGACATATGCCTGCCACGACCGAGAAAATCATGTCTTCCTCTCTTCTAAAGATCTACCTAGGACATGCTTTGGCCCAGTTGTGGGCGACAGGCTAGGTCTAGTTGCCATTAGGTTGTCTTAGTTGTCTCCTTTACCTTATTCGAGTGGTGTACTTTTTTAGGGGTATGCCCCGTTGATCTTGTATGTTTCATGAATTTATTAATAAAATCTCTCTTGGGTCAAAAAAAAGGCTATTGCCTCCCCTTCTTCTTCCACCTTTGCTACCACCACTTCTGCTTCTGACGCCGCTCGACACATCATGTCGATACATCGACGATGGCCGCCACGGCCTTCCCCTACATCTCCACCACCTTTGCCATCTCCACCATCTCATTTGTCCTCACTACATCCGTCATCACCATCACCTACATCTCTACCACCATCGCCTTCGTCTCCATCACTATCACCTTCACCACCTCTTCCTCCATCTCCTTCCTTGCCCAAGCCTGAGCAAGCTATACCCATACCTTTACCTTTGCCATCACCTCCACTCATGCCTGTTATCACCACTATCCCTTTGCCCTCCAAGCCTATCCCCTCCACCTCTTTATCCACTTTCACCCCACGGAGCAGGTGTATGCTACCTTTGGTGCCCCTCGGGTCTGATTCCCGGGAAGAAAATGAGCCAAGTCAGGACGGTTTGGTGTTGGTTTTATCTTTCAAGCTTCAAGATTTTATCTACCGGATGTCGGTCCGTGTCCTGATCTCTGGCTATTTTGGGAATGATGAGCTTCCACTACCTATGATGGTTGCTAAGCAAAGCTCCCTCACATTGGTGCCAGTTCCTTCAAAAGTGAGGTCGATGGCAATCTCATTGCTCCCCGGAGGTTTGATTATTGATGCCATTATTACCCCTCGCTCTGTTGCCGTTCAGATCACTGGCCCAGAAGGGTTCTCCACCCAGATTGTGCTAACTCATACAGCTGCCAAGAGTTTGCTAGATTCTATGTTCAAGGGGCAATTCACCGTATTCTCAAGCTTTTCGAAGGACATTCTACACTTTCTATGCAATCTCCCTCGGTTCATCACCACGTCGGCCACGTCAATGCCGTGTATCACTCTCCCTTAGTTCCGTCCCGCTCTTCTATTAAGGGAGTTATGCTTCATGACTGATTGCCGAGAGGAGTTGTCAAATCTCATGATTATGGTACCGAGGGGCAAAACTGCGTGGTTTCATGATGCTCATCCTTCCAAGGAGTCACTTGATCGAGAATGTCTGTCCATTGTTAGCGTCGAGTGTCTAGGGGCAACTGCCCCGGCAAGGCTGCATATTTATAATTGGGCCAGGCCATCTGCTAGATGGGCCTGCTATTTAAGAAGACATTGCAAATTAAGAAGCCTAAAGGTTCGAGCCCGTGTCAGGCAGGTCCATTATCAAGAGATTTCTACTAAGAAGAGGTGGCGACGCAAGTACAAGGGCCACAGGTTGTGGACTCAGGGGGGCCACTTCTTCTTCCTCTCCTTTCCATTCATCATTTTCCCTACTTAGTTCCCACCCTTGGGTGGTGTGCTCGCCTTCTTCCAGTCCCACATCTATTATCTCCTCCTCTCTACCCAAGTCCACGAACCCTCATCCTTCCTCTCATCCGGAGCCCCCGAATTCTCCTTACCTCCACGATTCTAGGCCTCGCCCTAGGCCCTTCTTTCATCCCCATCTTCGGATTTCACCTAATTCTTCTTCCATGGGACTCCCGGGTGTTGCTTCTTATTCTTCTCTGACCCTGTCGAATGACCAAAATTCTTCTTCTCCGACCACATTGGATGATTATTCCTTTTCTTCTTCACCACTGCAACAATCTCCTCATCGTCTTTCTACTCTTTCCTTCTCACCCTTTCGGGGTTCTCACCCTTTTTCTTGCTATTTTTGAGACTTTAGCCCACCTTGATCTCAGTTAATCCCTGGTCATTCTGTATATGATTCCTTGTTATCAGGGTCTCTGTGCCTTAATGAGAGAGTTCTAGCCCTCGTCTCTCTTCCATTTATCCCTTCTTCGTCTAGTGTGATGTCTGTCGCTTTTTCCGTGTCAAGGAATCTCTACACTTTGCTATCCTCTCCTTCTTTATCCTGTCAAGCAAGGAAAATGAAGCTCGATGATTTGGGTGTTGTTATGGTGGATTTGATGGCTCCTAGGGTTGGTGGAGGGTTGGGCTGAGGTGGCAGATGAGGTGGCAAGGTGGGGAGGAGAGAGAGGGTTGTGCCCTAGAGAGAGAAAGAGGAGAGAGAGAGGGGGCCACCCCCTTGGGGAGAGAGAGCTAGAGAGAGAGAGACAAAGGTATCACAAGGGCCGCCAACTCACCGGCCCGCAGAGGCGGTCCCCCGCTGCCGACTCATCGCCCGTGTAAGCCTGGCGCCGACTCACCCAAGACGAAGCCTGGCGCCGACTCACCCAAGACGAAGCTCATCGCCGACTCACACCCGGTGCCGATTCAGCCCAATCGAAGCTCGGCGCTGACTCACCTCGATCCATGGCGCCGATTCATCAGTGGTCAGCCCCCTATTCTGGTCAAACCCTGGCGCCGACTCTTGTCAGCTAGGGCTGCTCGCCGACTGAGTCTCGTGTGGCGAGTCTTCGAACAAAGTAGGCCCCACTCTTAATAGCTATGATGAAATAAACACATCTGCGGGCCCCGCACTGCTTGTCCCTCACTCGCGACACCCGCGGCTGGGGGGCATTTGTTGACGTCTAAAATATTGCTATACGACAAGCACGCCGTAAAAGTCGGGAATTTTTGGCCAGGCGAGAAGAAGCTAAGGAAAGTGCAAAGAAGGGTCCTTCCAGACTGCTGAAGATTCAGGTCACCTGGCAAGAGTATCAGGGAATCTGCAGCTCATCACCTCGGGACGTTTGAAGAAGTCTACAACAGATCGGCAATGTCGTACGGTCTGTCGAAATTTTTATAAACCCAACAAACCGGCATCGACTCGGTCGTGCCGAACAAACCCCCCCACCTCGTTCGATCTGGACAGAAATGTATCTGGTGGTCCGCCACCTGATAAGGAACCCTCCTGAGGTGAAGAAACGTCCCTGGTCCCTCAAAATGGTGTGCCGAAGGCCATGTCAGCAAAAAACCCGAGTGACTCGAGCCGGGTACACGTGTTGTCGGAAAGATCCGTAAGTGGCCGAAAAAGCTGCTCAGTCAGGGCGAAAGTACTCCGAGTGATAACCCACTCAATGAGGATGCCACGCGTATGCACGGAACGGGCCTGGTAGCACAAATCACAGTGCCGAAGGCCGAATCAGGATAAAACCCGAGTAACCCGACACAAATTTGGCACGTGTCGAAAATTGCTCGGAATAGTAAATCGGGGGCCGGAAGCGGGGATATATGCACTTCGAGACTACTGCATCAAACCTCAAGCTGCACAGGACGTCGGGCTTTAGTCGGGGTCAGTTTCGAGACAGTAAGCAAAATGACGAAAATACCCTTTAGTGAATCGGCGCCACCCATCGCCAATTGAATCGACGCCCCCCAATGGCATGCGTCGGCGCCCCCTCTCAATAAGATGAGTCGGCGCCCCCCTTGCCTTGCGTTGGATCGGCGTCCGCCTTTGACAAGGCGCAGAGCGGTGGGTCGACGCAGGGTTGCCCATCCCATCCCCTAGACGATACTCTGTTTCGGCTATAAGAAGGAGACTTACGTTCGAGCGCCGTAGAAGAGGGAGAGTTAGAACAAGTAGAAGAAAAAGGGAATAACAAGAGTAGAGAGAAGGAGAGCTCCTTTTCGGTAGGTGGGTCTCCGTCACAGAAAATCCCAGGGAGTCGATATCTTTATTGTTATCCCCATTCCCTGCTGTTCTATTTTGATTTCGTCTTGCTTCTTTGTACTCTGGTAGCAGAATACAAGCTGGTGACGCTAGGGGGGGAAGAGATACCCAGGACGTGGAACTCTGTCAACCTCAGGAAATTCTTTCAGTGAAACATCACTAGCCATACCCCACTAAGGTAAGTTTTCCACATATCACGAGAAGCTAACCTACGGGTTCCCTAAAGGCGAGCACCACTCCCCTTGAAAATGAGAAGATAACCTACGAGTTTCCTAAAGGTGAGCTCCACTCCCCTTGAAAATAAGAAGGTAGCCTACGGGTCCCCTAAATGTGAGCATCACTCCCGTTGAAAATGAGAAGGTAACCTACAGGTTCCCTAAAAGAAAGCACCGTTCCCCTTGAAAATGAGAAGGTAACTTACGGGTTCCCTAAAGGCGAGCGCCGATCCCCTTGAAAATGAGAAGGTAACCTACGAGTTCCTTAAAGGTGAGCACCGCTCCCCTTGAAAATGAGAAGGTAACCTACAGGTCCCCTAAAGGAGAGCACCGCTCCCCTTGAAAATGAGAAGGTAACCTACGGGTTCCCTAAAAGAAAGCACCACTCCTCTTGAAAATGAGAAGGTAACCTACGAGTTCCCTAAAGGCGAGCACCGCTCCCCTTGAAAATGAGAGGGTTACTGATGCGGGACGGACACGTGGCCTGGGACTCTAGCTCGTGGGCATCCCTAAGCAAGGAATGCATGGGACTGTGCGCGGTTGAGGAACCGGCAATGAGTCGGGTAGTCGGCTCTTCCGTGCTTATACTTGGATTGAGTCACGGGATGGGTCTCTCTCTCTCTCTCTCTTCGCAGCGGTGATTGAATATAAAATGAGCTATTATCCTATCACATGCAGCGGCATATAGAAAATATACGAGTAAAGCAAATGCTAAAGAGAGGAGTGGAGACGATACCTCCACACTCCGGGCGTGGGGAAGACAACCACGGCCAGTTACGGTAACTCCCAATTAAAATAATTTTACAATAGTTACAAAAGTTAATTTCTTCGCCCGCTCCACGCAGGGAGGTAAAGGACTACAGTGGGGCTCGGGAGGACCGACCCTGGGTTGACGGGCAGCAATCTGGAGGTGCGTATAGGACAAACTCGGCCTGCTGGTCTAACTCGGTCCTGTGCCAACTCGGTCCTGCGCCGACTTGGTTCTGACTCGGCAGACAGCAAGTTGTGACTTCCAAGGAGACATCACCTCCCTGAGCTCTTCTGGAGGGGCCGATTAGTTGGATCATCGGCGGTATGTCCTTGATCGACTCCTGGGAGGGGCGGTCGCTGAAGTTGACCTTTGGTATTTATAAGTGAATTTTCCCTGGACTATAAAATCAGGCCTACATAGAGTACAGATCTGCGCGCCTCGGCGGCTAGAATTTCTGCGATCAGATCCAGAGACAGATTGAGGCGATACTAGTGCTGTTTGAAAGAAGACTCCAAGGGCTACAATATATATTTTTTTCAATTCAATCTAGTGAGCGGATTGGAAAAGACAAGCTCTATGGATTGCTATTTTGTTTCTGGAACTGGTGATAGACGCTCAGGACATATAGAAATCTGCTTGAAGATGATGGTTGACCGGAAATGAAATGATTGTTTCTAAGGCTAAGAAAAATATGGGAGATAGGGGAGGATGTTAGAAACACCCAATAATTTATTTCATTTTTTCCAAAAATTCTAAGGGTGTTGGAAAATTCAGATAATGGGACACTATCCTATGGATCTATAGAAATGACAGATTACAGGGGAAGAACAATAAACCTGGGATAAATAATAAGTCGACCCTTACATCATCAGCCTTATAAACTTGATTTTTTAGAAGAGATCCCAGTGAGGGTCCACCCTATGAGTTGACCCATGCCCAATATGACCAAAGACCATCTCAAAGCCTGCAAAAACACAGAGGAAACCACATTAGTATGAGCATTAGCATCAAATAACCTTCTACATTATAATTGGCATTTTTTGAATGAAAATCCACAACCTCACTACATGAAATCTCACATGAACATGCAATTCAAGCTTGAGTGCAATTTTCCATTCACATGTCATATTCTCGAGAGTGAAGATTTGAGTTCAAAACATATAATTCTTGCACGAATACAAATCCATGAATGTCACATTTCACACAAACCATACAAGTAGACTTGAGTTGTCACTTTACAAATCAAAGATGAATGAAGTTAACCCCAAGTCACACATATATTGGAATCATCAAAATCATATGCTCAAAATCAATTAGGGAGTCCAACATTAGCCAAGAGGGTCATCCCTTAGCCTATTTCAGTGAGAAACTTTGTGAGGCTAGGACTAGGTACTCCACCTAGGACAAGGTGCTCTACGCCGTGGTCCAATCCCTTCGACATTGGAGGCACTATCTCTTACCCAAGGAGTTTGTGATCTTTTCGGACCACAAGACATTGAAGTATCTCAACACCCAACAAAAGCTTAATGCCCGCCATACCGGTTGGGTTAAACACATTCAAGCTTACACCTTTGTCATAAAGTACAAAGCGGGTAGTGAGAATCGCACCACTGATGCGCTAAGTAGGCAGATAGCCTTACTTTTCACCATCCAGGTGGAAGTCACGGGGTTTGAGTGAGTCAAAGGAGAGTACCCAAGTTGCCCCAATTTTAGGAATCTCTACACCACCCTCTCTACCCAACGCCACACGGAACACAAGGGATTCATGCTCCAAGAGGGGTATCTCTTCAAGGGGACTAGGTTGTGTGTACCCCGGACATCACTTCGAGATTTCTTGGTTTGAGAGCTACATAGTGGTGACCTGGCTGGTCACTTTGGGGTCCAAAAGACCATTGAGTTAGTTGAGAAATAGTTCTATTGGCCCAATCTTAAGAGGGATGTAGCCAACATTGTGGGTTAATGTCACACTTGTGCTTCTGCCAAGCAGGTGAAGCAAAACACTGGGCTTTACACACCCCTCCCCATCCCGGATCGACCTTGGGAGGGCTTGAGCATGGATTTTATCCTTGGCCTACCTAGGACTCTTCGCAAATATGATTCCATTTTTGTGGTCATTGATAGGTTCTCCAAGATGGCCCACTTTATCCCATGTTCCAAAACTTCGGATGCTTCTAGGGTAGCTCGTTTATTCTTTGATGAGGTGGTCCGACTCCATGGACTACCTAAGACCATTGTGACCGATCGGGACGTGAAATTCACTAGTTACTTTTGGAAAACCCTTTGGCATCTGATGGGAACCCTCCTCAAATTCTCGACTGCCTATCACCCTCAAACTAACGGCTAAACTGTGGTTGTCAACCAAAGCCTTGAGAACTTACTCTGTTGCCTAGTCGGGAACCACCCCGGGAATTGGGATCTCCTCTTACCTCAGGTCGAGTTTGCCTAAATGATTCTATCAATAGGTCCATAGGCAAGAGTCCATTCGAAGTTGTGCATGGTTATAGGCCTAGGAAGCCTTCGGATCTTATTCCCCTCCCTTGCTTGCTAGAGTGTCAGTCTCAGTTGAGTCTTTTTCCCAGCATATCAAATAGTTGCATCATAAATAATTTCAGATAACAGTCAATCAACCAAGTTTGATACTTCGGCAGAGATTTGATCTAAGATCTCCTTACGCAAGAGGTGGCGTTCAGGATAGGCTTAACCTATCTTTCCAGCCACGCCTTTCTATATACCAATTGGTTGATGACTAGAGCGCATGCGACAGATGAATATATTAGAAGCATCAAATGTTGGCAGTAAACGATCGTAAGCATTCATCTAATCACAGTAGAGAAGATATAAGCAATCACACACAAGACAGATCAATTTTTAGGTGGTTCGATCTCGAGCATGAGATCTACATCCACCCCTTACTCAACTAAGTAAGGCTTCAACTGCCAAATAGCTTGAACTCTGCTGATCCATAGCTTCAAGGTTGAAATCCCTACAATCAGCCGAGCCTCACAACTTGCTTCTCGCTGAGCAACACAGCTTGCTGTCCAAGGATCACACATCGCCACTGAGCACCACAGCTTCCTCCGTTGATACATAACTTGTAGACAATTCAGAAGGAAATTGAAAAAGAACAAAGGAAAGCGATGACAGAAAGAAAAAATGTAGCTCCACTGGAGCAGTTTGACTCTGGATCTGATCTAGGAGTCAAGACAACAACTCTACCTCTCAATCTCACTTCTCACTCAAACTTTCTTCTCAGACTTACGGCACTCTATTTTTCTTCTCACTCTCTGCAACAAGCTCTTTCTCTCTCGAACTTTGATGCTCTCTTGCTCTTTTCTCCTCTTCTTCTAATCTATTGAGAATCTCGAATTTGAGTGCTCGATCACTTTTTATACAGGCAAGCACAAGTCTTGTGGTCCCACGAGCTTTTTAAATTTTGGGCGCATGGAAGACACACTCCCGCCGAATAATTTCATCCAAAAAGCGCACTTCGAAGGCCCACATGTCAGGGGCTAAAGAAGAGTTGATCCACGTGTCTGATGTAGAAAGTAATCTACTCCACATGGCAAAATGTTCAGTTCAGCCTCTTACCTTGGATCACGTGCCCTTAATCCTTTTAACTTTAAAGTTCACGTGAGAATAATGCAGTTTGCCTTTATGCAACCCAGGTGTTCAAGCATGGATCTAGGTTGTTTCTGGTTATTTATCAAAACAGAAGTAGAGAGTTATTAGCAGTCTTATCATCATGAGGCTTATGCCGCAAATGATAAGAATCAAGGCAAATGCTGGCTCAGATGTTTCAACAAGTTCAGACAATCATGTAAATGAATGCTCAAAATTCTACATAAGCATCAGTGCTTAAACAATATGCATCAACCTATATAGCTAAGCCATGCAGTAAGTTAGAATAGTAGCATCGACTTTTATGTAACACAGGTAGACCTTATTTGATAGAAAGACTATTTCTGAAATGAAGGTGCATCGACCTGTGTGTGGATAAGCCAGTGCTTCTTGAACAATAGCATCGATATAAGTAAGTGCACCGACCACTCTGAACAATAGATACACAAGGTGCATCGACCTTGAGAATGATAACCTCTATCGCACCAACATTATGCTGCCAGCACTGGCTTACTAGCATTCACTTGCTTGTAGTGTGCATCAACCCTTCTATGACATGCATCGACCTTACGCTGCAATCGCTACGTTACTAGCATTGACCTTTCTCTAACGTGTATCGACCTTATGCTTCAATTGCTAGGTCACTAGCATCAACCTGTGTACAAGGTGCACTGACCTTATAGCACAAGCTGTGAACAAAGTGCACAAGGTGCATCGACCTGATCAAGGGGGGTGGTGGTCAAGGTCAAAAGCATATCCACGGTCCAGTCTGTTAAATCCATCTCAGAGAAGATTCTGCCCACACTATGGCCCAATAGTCAGCCTGTCATCTCAGTGCTTGATCTAGATTTTTCATGGGCCTATGCACCACGCAAGCCCACTACTGCACCGGTGAACATCAAAGAGAAGCCCAAGATCAGATATTCAAAGGGCTGGTCCATTATACTAAAGCTGGGCTATCAGTCGGGGAGAGACCTCGGGACACAATTGCAAGGACGTACCAAGCCGGTCCCCAAAGGTAGAAGAATGAGCAGGAGGGGCCTCGGTTACCGAGAATCCTCATTATCAGTTTTGGCCGACTCAGGACCACTCACCTGGGATTATCGCCAACATTTTGTCAAAGATCCTCTCCAGCCAGGCACAATGAAAGCATCACCAAGTCAGTCCAAGCCGAAAGACACAGCCTGCATAGTTGTCGGCCCGCCATTGCTACCAAAGGGGCCCGTTGATGATATGCTCAATTTCAGCCGAGCATTTGTAAGATTATTCTATGAAGAAGACTGCTGGAGAAGTTAGGAGGTGCGACTAGCACGTTATGAGCCAAATAATCCAGCATACCATCCGCAGGAAAGGGGGAGCTCAACATTTTCACTTGGTCTCCTTCCCGCTTATGCTTATTATTTCAAGAGCTGGATTTCATACCCCGTTCACCTCTCATTATGACCAGTCCTCTGTTATTCCAAACTCCAACTAACTTCCTCATCGTAAAAGTCTGTGACTGTGGCCACTGCCCGCCCATTGATCTCTCCACTCCATTTTTCTCTTCCTCTGATCCATTCTTAGATCTTTTCTGTCCATCTATCCATCCCCTCGTGCTTCCTCCTCCTCCTTCTTCATCTTGCTGTATGATCTACACTGATCTCCAAAAAAATGTCAAATTTGAAACGGAGATTTCGGTGGAAGATTATGCTCTTTTCTGTCCGTCCTCCTCCCAGGGGCATGAGGCCCCTCCTACTTCCCTTCCATTATATTTTCTCTCTCCTAGGTTAGATGTAGGACCCATCGAGTCTAGGGAAGTAGAGTCTGTTAGGTCTAGAGACGTAGGGTCTTGTTCTAGGTCATCCAACCCATCCTTGGCTGAGCCGCGCCTGCTGGCACGTCATTCCAAATCTATTCCTGATAGGTTCTTGCAGGATCTAGCTCAGTGATGTCGTGCACTTCTCAAATGCCCGGAGTTCATAGCTACGGTGATTGTGAAAGAAGAAGATGAGGAGCAAGACGGGGTGTGGGGTGACGATGGATTGGGAGTCTATGAGATCATGGATGAGAAGGACCCAGTTGTTTTTTAGGACAGTGACGTAAATGACATTGTCGATTTATACACCCAAGGCTGGAAGAGATTCGACGAGCCATCTTCAGCAGTGGATTAACCTACGAAGGAAATAAATCTGGGTACTAAAGAAGACCCCAGGCCCATTATCATTGTTGCTAATCTCTCTCCAGAAGTTGAAGAAGAGTTGATCAAGGTCCTGAGGGAGTATAGCGGTTCTTTTGCCTAGTCTTACGAGGACATGCCAGGTCTTGACCCTTCCTTGGTGGAACACCGATTAGTGCTTAAACTAGGGGCAACACCCATTAAATAGAAGCTAAGGAGATTTCACCCCCACATGGCTTTAAGGATGAAGGAAGAAGTTGATAAATTGTATAAGGTCTGGTTCATTAGAGTTGTCTTATATCCTCAGTGGGTGAATATATATAGCAGAGAAATCGCCCCTTCCAGAATAAAACTAATCCATAGCCAGAATATTTCCTTTGTCCAGGTGGCAAGGAATATTCTGTCTCCTTTTGTCCTTCTAGAAATCAGTCACGTGCTTTGGATTGCCTTCTAAAAGGCTTTAGGTCGATGGCACGTGATCTACTTGATTCTCACATTTTTTTGGATGAAGTGAAGCTACATCGATGCAGCTACTTAATGCATCAAGGTAGTGTAGCTAAAAAGCTTTCGAATAGTTGGCTTCAAATTGCTGGTTCTGAGCTGAGTGCGTCGATGCACTCCTCAGATACGTCAGTGCAGTGAGCATAGAATCCTTGGCTAAAAGCTTCGAATGCTAGCATTTGTCTTGGTGTGTCGATGCAACTGTCTGATGCGTTGATGCGCTAAATGAAGACAGAGGCTTTTGTGCAGTGGCTTCGAACTGCTAGTTCCCCTTTCAGAGGTCGAGCAGAGTGCATCGATGCACTCCTCTGATTTGTCGGTGCTGTGAAGATAGATTCTCTTGAACAGAAGGCTTCAAGTGCTGGCCTTGACTTGGTGCATCGAGGTAGTTCTCTGTTGCATCAATGTAGAACTCTAGAAATTGCTTCTGAGGGCTTGGCTACATCGAGGCAGTGGTGATCCTGCTTCGACATTCTCATGACTAATAGAACTTTTATTCTCTTGAGTTCTCTTACAAAATCCTCTTGGTATTTAGGCTGTAAACTAATATGTACAAGACTTCATAATAACTATCCATCATCCTTGCATTTTTGGTACAATTCTTTTTCACTTGAATGCATCAACCTTCAATGAGTTTGTTTTGCTGCATCGATGTGACAGATAAGTGCATTGACCTAATTAGCGATATAGCACTTGAGTGTCTTGATGCATCGAGGCATGAAGCTCCTGCTCTGACCTGATTCTTCATGAAACATTTCTGTTGTGTCGATGCGGTGGCTGAGTGCATCGACCTGATCAATGTGAAGATGCTTAGTTGTATCGACCTACTGAACTTACCAAATCTGGATGCATTGACTTCCTTCTTCAGTTAGCGGGTGTTTTGACAGAGCACAAGTCGGCTTCTGAAACTTCTCAAGTTGACTTTCACTTCATGAAAATCTTCATCCTTGCTCACCTTTGCTTGGCATTAATCCTCTTTGAACTTACTGGTTTGTACACTGCAAAATAGCTAGAACTAGATCATGCTTGAACTGATATATCTTACGCTGCACTTCTTGACAGACTTGCTCAACCTGTTCTTCACATACTCAAGTATCCACATGTAGAATTAAGACATGATATCTTATAAGTGCATGACATATATTTAAAAACATTAATCCAGTGCACTCTACATCAAACATGTGACATCATCAAACTTCAATAAATCATGAAATCAATGTATCAAGATCAGTGCACCAATGCACTATGACATCATCAAGATTATGAGTCATAGTGTTTGACATCATCAAAATCACAGGGATATACAACAATCTCCCCTTTTTTGATGATGACAACACTATGAGTCATAAAACATCATGCTGACTCATATCAAACTATTCTCCCCCTTTGACTTCATCAAAAAGGAAACGATAGTTTGATAAAACCAGTAGAGATATTCTCAGTGAAAACATGTTTTGACATGAAATATGCAATGATAATCTCCTCTAATAATGCTCCCCCTTGACATGAGAAGAAAATTTTTCCCTTTCAATAAATGAACACGTCTCCCAAACTAATCCTCAGAGAGAGGGTCACACAACTCCTTCCCCTCTTCGCCTAGAGGAAGAAAAAGCCTTTGCGCGCGTGGGCATGCTCCTTCAACTCAAAGAAGATGTGGAAGAGATCCAGTGAAGGCTCGACCCCACACAAACGACACAAGAAGATGAAGGAGAATATGAAAGTATAGGAATTAGAGACCAACTGGACTGGTGCTAGTTCGTAGAACCGAAGCAATTCGGCAACAAAGTAATGAAGAGGAAGGCGGAACTTGCACTTCTAGGCCAGGAGGAAGGAACAGAAGAGGCAGGGGCGAGTGTCCAGACTGGACTCATGGGGCTCTGCGGCAGAAAAATGATACTTCCAAGGCAACCCATATCGACCCTCGAGTCGCTTCACCACATCCTCAGTCAGCTCACTGCGTAGAGGTTCCGTCGGTGTCGTAAAAGCCCTAGGAGCCCGCTCAACTTCTTGCACCTCGACCTCGAAATGTTGGTCCGCCATGTAGTAATCTGGAGAGCTGGAAGAGGAAGAAGAGGACACTGTGCTGGATGACTCAGGGGGAAGCAAAAGTTGGCAAATCGCTGCCGTCGTAACCTCTGCAAGCTTTGTGAAGGCCGTCGCAACTCTTTGCTCCTCTAAGTTTCCCTCGCAGTGCATGAGCCTCTCGCAAAAGCAAAGATGGTGGAAGGAAAAGCCCTACGCGACGGAAGTTAGGAGCAATAGCACGCGCTACGCTAATAAATCCCCCAGGGGAAGCGGCGCGACATTCCAGTCTTCAAAAAGGGGACTACACACATCAATTCGTAAGAATTATGATCATGACAGGCGTATCTCTAGGACAGCGGCATCAAGTGGCCCCTGTCAGAGAAAATTCCCACTAAGCTCGAACCACATACACTTACCCCAAATGCTACTCGACCGAGCCTAATCTTGGCTCGGGAGTAGGAGGAGGACAAGTGGAGAGGGGAAATTTTACCGCCCGAAAAGGAACGTCCAAATGAGGTCTCGCCAGACCAAACGAGGCCCGACTCCTATGAGTGACAGCCTTTTCGGGACCCACTAAGCCCAATAACTCACTCGGATTAAACGCTTCCTAGGTGACCTTCGAGTTCGAAAGTCTAAGCGTCAGGTGGACCGGTAGGTCCCTTCGAGGGCCTATGTATCCCGCCTGAGCCTTGCACCTGTCACTCGGGAGAACCCCCTAAAGCCAGTGCCATATGCTCAGACTGACTGACAAAGGCTTATCCAAGCGACCATTGCGCGCCCTTTACGAGCTGGGAATCATGGGGATAATGACGATTAAGAGCCCTCGCACCTTAACGAGCCCACGAAGGGGACGTAACCCCCCCTGAAACTCCTCGCCTCACAGGGCTCTCACGTTCATGAGTCTCTATATAAACCTGGGAGGCCTCCAATGAAAGGTAAGCATTGTTAAGCGATACTAACCCTAAGCTAGAGCCACTTCACCACTTGGTGGAGAGGAATCGCGTGCCCTCATCTCCTTCCCCCGTCTCCTTGCACCAGAGCTCTACCATAATCGCTAACTTAAGCATCGGAGGGTTTCCCTGGGGATTCATCCCCGGGCACCTCTGACTCGTTTCCCTCTTTGTAGTTCTAGCCTTCATGGTCATCGTCCTCAGCTCAGGCACCTCGTGAGATAACCCCTCTTCATTAACCATTGCCATATTTTTACTATGCAATTATTGGCCTTAGGTTTGCATGTATTTCATTTAAATTGTTATTTTCAATAAACATGCATAAACGTGGTCTCTTGTAATCCGTTTGATGTCACCAACAGTTCCCACCAGACTGCTTCTCTTTTTTTTAAAAAAAAAAACCTTCATTTGTCTACGGTTCAACAGTCCTCATCTGACCATTTTTGTTCTCGTTGACGGTCTGATGGAGACCGTTTGGTTCTTTGAGTGGCCCAGGTTGGACCGTTTCATTTCTCTTTTGCCTGGGCATTCATTACGGTCTGCTAGAGACCAATTTGTTCCGTGAACAGTCTTTCTTACATTGTTTATTTCCCATGGTTCCACTTCTAATGGTCCAAAGAGGACTGTCTGCCCCAAGCGGTCGACCTTAGATCGTGTGTATTCCCCCAACATCCCAGCTATTTAGCTCCCATTCAACGGTCACCCATGGACCGTTCAGAATCTTGGGGCGGTCTGATTTAGGCCATTTTTATCATAAGCGATCCGAGGTGGACCGTTCCTTTTCTCACACTGTCCTTGTTAGGACTGCTTTCGACTCGTCGTGATCGACGGCACCCCACCTCCCTCCCCGCCATTGATAACGGCCCTAGGGGCCCTACAAATGCTCCTGAGGGGTGGTGTGCCCCCTTTCAATCCATCTAGGATCACATGCATGCATCAAAATCGAAAATGAGGGTAGGTTTTGCATAGCCTACCTCGGAGGCTTTGGGCGATCGCTCCACCGCCGTTGCCACCACCTCCAGTGGCGCTCTTGCTTCCTCGGTCGTTCCAGCAATGATCATCATTGCCTTGCCCTCGATCGCAGACGGTGGGGGCACCTCCACGGCTGCCTCCGATGCCGGTGCTGCCTCCTCCGGTGGGTTCGCCGCTACCAGTGGTGGGGCTCCTCCTCTGGCCATCCGACGGGCTAGACGGCTCAAGACCTGCTTCTTGAAGTGCATGTGCGAGCAGAGAAGGCTGAGGAGGGCTTGGTGTGGGGGGGGTAAGCTTAGAAGAACGGAGAGAATGGAGAGAAATGGGCGGGCAGTGAGCTTCGGTTCGTGGCGGAGGGAGTTGAATGGGGAGTTGAGAGAGGAAGAAGGCATTGGCATCGGTTCATTTTTTGAAACTGATGATCAAAACACGGTCTATCGATGGGCCGTTCAGCTTTTAGGCGATCCTGATCAGGCCATTTTCGAGTGACACCCCCATATGCATTTAAACGGTCTATCTATGACCGTTAATCCATTGGGTGGTCTACCATAGGGCCATTCCCATGCAATGATGAGATTCCAATTCTCATTGTCTCTATTGTCCCACTTGGACCATTTATTCACTTGTGGCGGTCTGGAGTTGACCGTTTCTATGTTGAGATAATGAGCGACCCTCTTAGCCTTATTTTTTTTGCTGCATCATGTGCCTAATTGATAAACCTTGTGG
Source organism: Amorphophallus titanum (assembly GCA_024336825.1). Taxonomy (NCBI): domain Eukaryota; kingdom Viridiplantae; phylum Streptophyta; class Magnoliopsida; order Alismatales; family Araceae; genus Amorphophallus; species Amorphophallus titanum. The sequence continues at coordinate 13,630,469 of JANBPO010002596.1, forward strand.
CTTGATGATCTTGTTTCATGATATATGATTGTAAAATTCTGTTCATGACCTCTTGCAGCATCACTACATTTCCTCATCCGGGTCAGGTAAGTCAAGAAAGTATCTCCATCCCTAATCCCTTAATGCATTACTATATGGTATCTATGCTATATTATCTTGAGAACCAACCGGTCATTCACGTGTTCCAGGCTGATGTTCCCCTATAACAAAAATGATGATGATCTAGGTACACGCGTTTAATCATCGGATAGGCCGTTAGGTTGGGAAAATTAGGGGATGATGGTTCTATCTCGCACGCCGTGGTTGCAGATAGTGTCCTGACCCTGATTGCCCCGGTCTAGCAATACTATTCTCGAGTATTTTATATTTTATCCTACACATATGGATCGACCTGTTTGTTCAATGCTGTGGGAGATGCATCGACCTTTCAATGCAACACTTCTTCATATGCACTGACCTTACTTTCTCAATGCATGAATATGCATCGACCTTATAATGCATCGCGTGAATATGCATCAACCTTTCTTTCTAAGTGCATGAAGATGCATCGACTTGCTTGACTATGAAATATATGGATGCATCGACCTTCTAATCATAAAACCACTACTGCATCGACCTTATAAGCATGACATCTCCGTTGCACTGACCTGACTACTTTAATTGTAGTCGCTGTATCGACCTTACTCCTTTAACCAAGTCGGAGTGCATCGACCTGAGATCAACAGGTGCTCTGACTTTTCTTCCATCGGTGACCTGGCTTCTTTCCTCATCAATTCTTCACTGTTCATTTACCCCTTTAGACCTGTTCTTTTCAGTATTTAGACACAGACTTCTACATATAATGCAATCATAATAAAAGCAATGGTAACAAGCAATTGCATTAGGTTGATTAACATCAAAAGTAATGCACTAATGCAACATTTACACATATGACATCATCATGCAGACTCAAGATGAGTCATAGTGTTTGACATCATCAAAACCACAGGGACACACAGGGTGAGGTTTTTGCATCCGTCCGTGCCGTGTGATACACAATTGTTCGGTCACTTTGGCACGTGTGCATGCATATCTTCCTCTTAATTTCACTTGCTGCGACACTGCTTGCAATTATAAGGTTGGATCAATAGACGCTAAATCGCAGAGGTACTCCGCGGATCGGCGATATCGGCGCTACGCCATATTTTTCGTCGGTTGCTATGAAATAAAATCCTCAAAATATTTCGAGAGAATTACAGGTGCAACAGAGAGCTTGTCCCATTTGTCCCTTTTTCCTATTCCCCCCACCAAATTAATCTCTTTTAAATTCTGTGAGTTGAACAGGGGCAATAATGGCTCTTCTCCATTTCTCTGAAGACATCTTCAACTATATGTCCAATAAAGAGGCATTGTCTACATCAGACAATGTGAACAATACTTATTATGGGTTAGTTTATGCAAGTCATTGGTATGCTTCAAGTCCAAAAGCATGGATAAGCTGCTGTTCTAATTGGACAATTTAAGTTAATTTCATAATTCCATTTAATGAGTGCATGCTGGTTTTAATGTGAACAACAATTTGGTAGTTTACCAAGAGTACCTAGATTACAAACAGCCACTGATGATCCAAAATGGAAAACCCTAGGCTCCATTAGGATTCTTTCCTCAAGAAGATTTGCAGATTGCACCACCAACTTTGAAGTAAATGGCACATGATGAGGAGGCTTAAGATCTAAATTCTGGTTGAAAGACCATCAAAAGTCTAGGTGATTAGTTATTGCTTGACAAGTAGTGATTAATGGCTAATCAAAAACCTTGTAAAGGACAGCTTTCGAATCTGAATGCAGTCCAAGACCTATAATAAATGGTAGATATGCAATAAACATAAATTGAGTCAGCTAAAGGCTAGTCAAACCTATATAAGAAGCTAGACAATGAGTAAAAGTGACTTCTTTATAAAAGGCCTAGATCGGACTTCATTAATTCCCAGAGTATAAGATGACCAAATAACCATAACATGGTTGTATGACCATCTCTTTACGGTTTTGGGAGAAGTGACATATCACACTAACGGCCCCCTATATGACCATAGGTCCATGTAGTTAAGTGAGCAGTTAAGGGCAGTTTGGATATTTTTCAACTTATTGATTCTTATAGACTGTAATGCAATTTTTCCTTTTCTTTTCTTGTCACCCTCTCTATCAGGGACATTTGAATAATTCTGATATCTTAGAATTAATACATATATGAGAGACTGGCCGACCCTTTCTCTTGGATCAGCTAGAACTCTCCCCCCTCCCAATCGGCCTATGTCTCTCGCTTTCTCTTTTCATGGTATTAGAGTGGGTGTCCGATCCCTTAGAACCCCTTTTTCTCTTTATCGATACCCTCTGAGAAGGCTGCAACTCCTTTTTGCACCGACTGCTGCTGTCCGCTGCTATCCTTCTGTTGACTGAGGGATCCTCCCACCGGCCACTGCTGTTTGCTGCTGTTCATTGTTGTCCCAAACAGTGAAAGTCCTTTCCCTGTAGGCTGCGACCCTTTTACAGTTCCTCCGGGCTAGCACAAGGGAGTGGCCCTCCCTTCTCTCCACTCTGGTGCGGTTCTAGTCCACTGTGGGCCCTTCTAGGGGCATATTTCTCCCTTCCCTACAAGGGAAGATCAGAGCCACAAGGGCTTCTCGGACCCTTTTCCTTAAGATCACAGTGTGTCTTCTCTTTGCTGCACTTTTGGTGGCCTTCTCTTAGACAGCAGACTCTTCTCTTCCTGATACATCCCTTCCAGGTTGCTACAGTTGCACTCTTTTTTGTGACCAGCCGTTAACTCTCAAGTACGGCATTTATTTTCTACCTTCAGCCATGGCAACAATCATTCTATAGCATCAGAGGTGTCCTCTCCTATGGTCTAGCCTGCACGACTGGCTTCTATTGGCCAAACCACACTACAGATCACTCTGGAAAATTTGACGGAGCACAATTATCCTTCATGGGCTGTTGTTGCTGAACTCTACATCGCTGGCTGTGATAATTTGGGTCTATTAACTGGTAATGAGAAGACGCCAGATCCTTGGGACTCTCTTTTTCATATCTGGAGGTGGGATAACAATGTGATGATGTCTTGGCCACTAAACTCTATCAACCCTGGAATCCCAATTGACAAAGTCTACTGCTACAGGCATGTGGAAAACCTTGGCTGGTCTCTATGGTGAAAAAAAAAGAACATTCGTCTCTATCAGTTGAGCGACAATGTTTATGAGTTAAAGCCCACTTTCAGTCACTACCTACTTTTGCGCCCTCACTTCTCTCTGCAATAAGTTGGATGTCTATTGTACTACTAAATAGATATCCTTTGCAATCCATCAGCCCTAGCTTTCTCTTCAAGAAGATGACAAGATTGTGAAGTTCTTAAGTGGACTAAATTCTGAGTACGATGTTTTAAGGGGGCAAATCCTTAGCATTGATCAGGCTCCTTTGTTGGAAAAAACTTGTGTTAAAGTTCTCAACAAGGAGCAATGCCGTCGGGTCATAGGAAGCAAGCAGCCCAATCTTCCTACTTCTGATGTAGGTGAATACTTTGCACTTGCCACTATAGAAAGCAAGCCTAAGTCTAGGAATGGCAAACCACAGAGTGCGAAGATGTGTGAGCACTACAGTCACTCAAACCATGACAGTGATTTCTGCTATGAGAAGTTTCCAGATAAGAAACTCTATAAGTTTAGAACCGAAAAGGAGAAAAAGCCAAGGGTAATTGTAGTCGTTATGCAACCCCCTTTGCCTCCTAAGGGTGGGCCCTCCACTTCCACTACTTTTGGACCTACTGCACTTTCTTCCTCTGATATTACTATGCTTCAACGGATTCTTTCGCCACTTGTCTACGACTCCATCTTCATCCTCCTCAACCATACATGGTGCCGCTTTAAGTGCCACAACTAGGTTCTCTAATCACGTCTGAGTCATTGGTTTGGGTGCAATGGACCATGACTGGTGCTTCTACATCTTTTACTTCCTATTCATTGCTGTCCGACAAGGATAAAGTTATTACTGCTGATAGCACTCGCACGAGGCTCCATCCTCCTTTCAGACCAGCTTACCTTGTCTTCCACCCTTTAGTTCCTTCCCTTTCCATTAATTTGCTTTCTGTCAGCAGCCTTATCAAACAATTGTATTGTTCCATAACCTTCTTTTTTGATCATTGTGTTTTTCGAGATGTATGAACAAAGCAAATGATTGTGATTGGCCGTAAAATAAATGACCTTTATGTTTTTCAACCATATGAGAAAAGTGCACTTCAGTCACCAGCACCTCCTAGACTGGACAAGAGACTACATAAGATCCAGTTGTTGCACTCTAGATTAGAGAACCTCTCTTTAGTTCCTTAAGAGTCCTATTTCCTACTTTGCTTCAAGTAATAAATGTTAGGTCTTTAGAGTGTCAAGTCTGCCAATTGGCAAAGTATTGAAGAACTCAATTTTCTTATTCTATGAATAAAAGCACCGCTTCTTTTAAAATTGTGCATTCTAATGTGTGGTGTCCCTCTCCAGTCACATCCTTCCCCTACGACGCCCCGAGTCATATGGCATTATCAATGACCCACCATAATTCATAAACCCAAGGGCAACATGAATGAAGGATTCCCTCAAGGCAGCCGAGCAGGTTGTACCACTAAAACCCATGGCAAATAATCATATAAAAATAGCCAAAAAATTCTTTAAAATAGTAAAAATACACCGGACGAATCCTAGATCCGCACTACTAAGAATCCGCTAAACCATGGATGTTACAACCGCCATTGTGTTTTTGGTGCTAGTCGTGTCTGTTTCGCGCTGTGTTGGCTTCCGGTCGACCAGGTTGTGACCCAGTGGTCGACCTTCGGCCTTGTGGATGTACCAGACACTGTGGGTTCCGTGTTCATATTTTTGGGTGTGTCCGGCGGTACCAAGTTATCTCGATTGACGTACCCAAGAGTCTTAGGGGTCCGAGTGATCCCATGTGTTTCGGGCTTTCATGCTTTTGGTAGATCGAGTCATCATGAGTCAATGTGTGCGCGGTGGGTATTCCCCACGCGACGTGGGTTTCTCCGAAAAAGTGGTTTCTGTGTGGGCCTTGTGTGCGGCCTCAGACTGTGAGTCCAGTTAACCAGCCTGGGACTGGAGATTTTTCGTGCATCCCTTAGATGAGGGATTAACTCGGTGACTGGTGAGCTACCTTGGAGATCATGTCACCGTGGTTTTAGACCTAGGGATTAGGCCAAATTGGCAACATTGTGCCGTTACGTGCGACGATCTTGACCTGAGTCTTGTGACTCAAGGACTGTTGGGTTTATTAGGCCTAGTGGACTGTCCAGAGTCGGGTGGCTCTGAGCCACCTGTTACTTCACGTTATTCGCGATGGGTGCGTTCGTGGTTTTCAGTGTTCACATTTAGTGAGTCCCCACTAGTTGTAGCTTTCCTGCGCACGCGGGTACGGACCCACTTGGGAGTGGTGGAGAGCGTGACCTGAGTAAGACTGTTTTACACTAGTTACTGTTGGGCCCCTTGCCTTTGCATCCTGAGTCCAGCTGGGGGGAAAACCAGCTAGAGAACCTGACCTAGAGCAGATGGTCTGTGTGTGCACGTGTAGCTGGGGTCAGAGGACACGCGCTGATGAGTGCGACCCCAGCTAGTCCTTGTTCTATGTTACTAGTACGGTGTCTTAGCCTCCGGCTGGGGCATAATAGGCAGGCACCTGAGGTGCGGACTAAGTCATCAGTGGACTCATTCGGCCTTGCTTCTGGTGGGCAGTACTCCCGTCACGTGACGTGAGTTGTAGTGTCGCAGGTTTCTGTTACCCGTCTGCGAGACGGGATTTCGTGTGTAGTTCGGGTGTTTTCCTGGAGCCGAGGTCTAGAGTTTTCGGTGAGCATCACCGAGGGATTTTACCTAGACGACGTAGAGTTCACGACGGTGAGGTCGTGACTACGTTTCCTAACTGCGTGATTTCGGTGTGGGCCCTTGTCTATAAGAACAGGCCTCCACAATGGTGGCGTCGTGTCATTTTCCTAGTAGTGTGACCAGGGTGGTCGTAGTCTGGTGGTTCGTGTTTGGTTGCTCCCCTGACTGTGGGATCGGGGTGTTGGGTTCCGTTTCGGTACAGTAGGAGTAGCTATAGAGTCGAGGTTTTACCGGCCACCGTGTTTACTATTCTTGGTGTTACTGTTGTTCTTACTATAGTTACTACTTTCCGTACCGCTATTATTTTTGGTTAGGGTTTCGTGGGACCCCTACTGAGCCAGTGATGGTTTTCAAGTGCGGAGGTTCTCCCTTGAGGTTTGAAGGTGCTGCGTAGAGGTTCTTAACTGCCAGCTCGTCGGGCCGAGTGTTCACTCAGCATGTGGTATCCCCCTCCACCTCCCATAGCCCTTAGCCCCTCACCCCTTCACAATCCCATCACCCTTATCCACCCCTACTACACCTATCACCTTCTTGCACACTCAGTTCACAGGTAGCAGCAGAACCCCATCTTGTCGAGTCTGCCCTGGGGCCATCCAGCATTCTCTGGAGGTGTACCATACATCGACGAAAAGATCTTCAAGTCAGCTTTGACATCGAGGTGATACCACCTTCATCCGAGTTCAGGGCTGTTCGGGAGATCCATTTTTGTCAAAGTGCGCATCTGGCATCTGAGGGAAGACCGGAGCACTGGTGCAGAAGCTGCTACTTCCACACCTTAGCTCCCCTTGGTGTGCCGTTTGGCTGGGACGTTCCTCTACCAGTCTTCTATCCAACGCAGCTGGCGGAGCCTCGTTTGGAGTCCGGAGCTGTCCATTCCGAATTTTCTTCCCCGAGTGCGTAGGTTAGTCCACTCAGAACTAGAGTAGACACCCCTCCACTCTATGTCCTCTATATCCCTACTATGACCTCCCCTGACAGCCCTCCTGATTAGAGATCGAAGAAGACTCATAAACAGATGCGTCTGCTTTGGTCCCGTACCTTTTTGACTCCGGGAGTGCTCGTGACGGCGTCATGTTCCTGATGCTGTGGCCTGAGAACAGTCCCAGTCTGAGCAGAGCAATCCTGTCCCAGAGCCAGCCACAACCAGCGACAACACCGGACGGTTCCCTAAAAATTCTGGAGCCGTCCTAGACTAGTCAGTGAAAGTTTGGCGCTAGTTTCGGCGTCTTCCCAGTTTGTTACAGTCCGTGGCGGCGTTAACAGCGACGGTCGATCTGTTTGTTCCAGAAGCTGGCAACACCGGTCGAGTGGCCTCTTCGGTATCCCAGTACTCTTCTTCCCTACCCCGCCTGGCCGGCTTAGCGCCCCTCCCTATGTAGAGGTAGTATTTTGTTGTAATCTCAAGCTCCCCTCCCCTAGTCCAACCCCCCTGTGTGGGGAGTATTGCATGTAATTTTAAACAGGGGAAGCGACTTCGGCGCAACGTGTGGGGAACCCACACTTCCCCGCTCGCCCTCATCTCCTAACGGGGTTGGTTTCTTCAAACAGACCAAGTAAGCTCGAAACCCTTGCTCTCATTTCTGTGCTTGTTCATTTCATATATGTGAAATTACTCCGTTGAGTGAGAGAGAGAGCACCCGACCCTGGAGTGTTCCACCTCCGAGCGGTCACCGTGGGTGAGTGAGAGAGAGACCTAGTGCCCCAATTGGCACCCGACCAGCCCTTAACTTGTGGGCTCCATACCCTTGGGACGGCCACCCTAGCCCTATTGGCACTCTACCAGTAAGGGACTTGACCCACCACCTCCACTCGGCATCACCGAATCACCCGGGGCTCGTGTGTATGCAACGATAGTTCGGCCACTTTCAAGGACCTCGTTCTATTGTTGATTGTGTTTGCGTGGTAGGTCCGAGGGTCCTTGTCTTGTTGCTGCATTACCCCTAGTAGTGTCACATCAGTTAGTATCAGAGCAAGTTTTAGACTTGTCTCTACTAAGTCTAGTCCTAGGGTGCATTTTCATCCAATTCATCATCATGGCTACCTCCCTTTAGTCATACCCATCCCACTCTGCCCTCCACCCGGATCCGATCGACCCGGTACTTTTGGAAATCTTTCGAGATGAGGGTATTACCTTTGATGGATCACATTCTAGTGATTATCTTAGGTGGGAGGCTGCCATGGAAAGGTACGGCTCAGTAGGGATCCCGTGGAACCCCAACCAAGAAAATAACGGCGGAAAGAAAAGCTATGCTAACTAACAGGAGTACGGTAGAAGTAACGAGATGCAGAGAGTAAGAGGGAAAAACTGCCTACTCTAACAAAACCGTACTATTGAACCTCGGTCTAGCGAACTCGAGTCTGAAACTACCAGGAGACAGGAGCACTACTCACTAGAAGAACAATCGGATGCGTCCCCTGACGTCTTACACCGTGTCACAAGTGTCTAACTACAGCGCCCCGGGTGTGAGACTCAGACACACACAAGTACCACAACAAGGACTAGCTGGGGTCACTCTTGTCAGCATGTGTCCTAAGCCCCCAACTACGTGTGTACACACAGACCATCTACTCTAGGTCAGGTCCTCTGGCTGGTTTTCGCCCCCACCGGACTCTGGTGGCAAAGGCAAGGGGCCCACGGAGACTAGCCTAAAAATCATCTAACTCGGGTCAAGCTCTCCACCACTCCCAGGCGGGTCCGCACACATGTGCGCAGGAAGCTACGACTAGTGGACAGGTCACTGGAAGGTAGACTCTCAAGTCAACGGAAAATAATGTTCGAACCCGATGAAGCACGGGGGTCATCCCACGTACCAGCACCATCGCACAGTGACCACAGTCGGAGAAGAAACGGGACTGCACGCCGCATAGAGCAGGCCAGAGCATAATGGACCCACTCTGGTGCGTCAAAGACCCAGCAGAAACTAGACTATAATGCGCCTGCCCAGGGGCATTATAGTACTTAACGGACCATCGCAGGTGCGTTAAGTCTTGAGTCACAAGAGGGAACATAACACACAGCTCTAGGGGCATTATATACATAACAGACTAGCCATGGTGCGTTATGCCACGGAGTGAAAATAGACTATAACGCACTCCTCTAGGGGCATTATAGAACTTAACGGACCATCTCTGGTGCATTAAGTGGAAGGCAATGGCATTAAGCATAATGCACCTTCCCTGGGACATCATATGGTCATAACGGACCTACCTAGGCACGTTATGTGACCAGGACCCCCAACGGTCAAAACCAATGGTCAAAAACCCATACTGCACCAACACAGAGGCGTTATGCGAAACATAACGGTCAGTCGTGGGGCCGTTAAACCCACAAAAGCCAGACTCAAAACCCACGGAGCATAACTCCCCTCCCTGGGTGCGTTATGCACATAACGGCCACTGGGACGACCGCTATGTCGTCCCGATGGTGAAATGGCGAATTAGGCACAAAAATGTCGGCCACACCCCCATACCCCAAAGGGAGAGGGGGAAATCAAGGGGGAAGCTCCCCAATAGCCCTAGGCATGATTCTACGGTCTCGGATCGGCCAAAGATGCGGTGAAATAGTAGATCGACTCACAATCCCAAAAATATGAATTTTTTCTAAAATCTCCAAATACACCCGCTCGGCTTACCACGGCCTACGAAACTAGCGAGAAATGAAGTACGCGGGTTAAGGATCCGTCCCCCTACCTCCACTGAAGATTTCGTGCACCATGGACGTCAATCCACAAAGAAAACGTCGTAAAATCCTCGCCGGCTCACGATCTCACGAACCGCCTCCACCATCGCGATCCTCGCTCCATCCTTGCCGCTCCACACCCCACGATCCTCGCCGCCTCGCCCCTGTCCACCTCCGTTGGCCGCCGGAGAAGAGTGGGAGAGAGGAGAGAGTGTGAGAAGAGAGAGGGAGGGAAGAGAGAAATGAGAGATGGGGTATGCTTGGTTGAAGTCCGTGCAATTCAGAGTCCGTGTATTTCTCAGTCTTTGAAAGGTTAGGTCCGTGCATATCAATATAAGGTTCGTGCAAGTCTACATCTTGCATAATTGAAGTCTGTGCAAACACAAACAAGGTCCGCACACATTTTAATGTCCATGCATATCTCATGTTAAGGCCAGAAAATAAAGTTCGTGCACAAACAAAGTCCATGCATGTGTTGGTCGTGTTGAAAACATAAGCCCGTGCATGTTTTAGTTTTGTTGAAAACAAAAGTCCGTGCATGTGTTGGTCATGTTGAAAACAAAAGTCTGTGCATGTTTTAGTGCTGTTGAAAACATAAGTCCATGCATATGTTTAATGTGTGAAACTTGAGTCCGTGCACATTTGCTTAGACTCTCTATCAAGTCCGTGCATATGTCTAATGTGTGAAACCTGAGTCCGTGCATACATGATCTCATGCTAGATAAGGTCTGTGCATTACCATATAGCATTGACTAACTGTTTTCTCATTGCAGGGACTTGAGCACGTGAACGATCAAGTAAAGACAGCCAATATTCAAGCATCCTATGTGCAACCTGAGAACTTAATTCACAAGGAACTCAATGGTCAACTGAAGGAACCAGGATCAAACAACTAAGAAGCATGGGGCAGACATCTGTGTCTCTCACGTGATCACTTAAATCACATTTGAAGTAGGAGCTCGTGAGGATAGCAGAACCAATGATTGGCACATGATCCAAGGTAGATCATCCTTGGAAGAAGCTGCCACGTGGATAGCTAATGCGTCGAGATTCTGCCACGTGGCTAAGAGATTCCTGAGATTTCTTGGCGAGAACAAGCCCTCCACAGGGCTAGTGTGTGAGCTTGTGGGTCCCAGACTGAAGCTATAAAAACACTCCATCTGCGATCAAAGAAAAGGAGGAGACGGAGAAAGAAAAATGAGTAGAAGATTTCTGAGAAGAGATCTGAAGAGAGACAGAGGAAGAAAGAGAGAGAGTAGCAGAGAGGGAAAAAGAAGTAGTAGAAGAAGAAGAGGTTGAAATCTCGTGAGAAAAAGCAAGAGGAAGAAAGAGAAAGATTGAGAGCTCAAGGAGAGGAAAGAGAAGTCCTAGCTGAAGATCTATCTTTACTGGACTTCAGATCAGATCCAAGCCAGTCAGCTCCTGCGAGAGCCACATTCCGTTTACAATTTCTTTCAGCTTTTCGGTGCTGTGATTTATCATTTTTGTCTTTCCTTTAATCCTTTGTTTCAAGCTATAAGTCAGCAGAGCAAGCTGTATTGCTCAGCGGTTGTAGAGGATTGGTTCCTCTGGACAGCAAGCTGTGTTGCTCAGCGATTACAGAGGATTGGTTCCTCTGGACAGCAAGCTGTGTTGCTCAGCGGAAGCAAGCTATGTTGCTCAGTGGTTGTAGGCAAGCTGTAATGCCTAGCAGGTTAAGCTGTGTATCAGCAAGAAGTCTCACTCTAGTTTGAGTGGGGGATGGACGTAGGTCTGCGAGTAGCAGACTGAACCATCATAAAATTCTCAATGTACCATGGTGTGATTGTTTGGTTTGATTCTGCTAGATGAATGCTTAGGGATGATCATCTTCTGCTCATCGTTCTATCTTGTGAGGAATTTTGATGCACATTCTATGTTTGATATTAGTGTTGAGAGTAGTTCTGATATTGTTCTCTAAGTCATCGATATGCTACGCAGTAAGCATCCCAGTTAACTAAGTGAATCTCTAATTCTGCAATTGCGTCGGGCGAAAGTGTGGTTCGGTCGGGACCAGCAGTCCGCCATACCATCAAGGCTATGGCGTTAATTACATCCCCCGCTAGGAGGGAAAACCTTTGATTAATTACCGAGATAAAGGGGCTGCCAAGGCCGAAATGAAGAATGCGAATGATCATGCGAGATATTATAATCTACCATGCACGGTTTGTTAGAGCGGAACTCTCAGTACGCGGCGGAGAACATAGGTCCGAAGACCACCATCACGCACAGCAATAGCTTTCGGTCGGACGTTGCCCGACTTTCTGCTAATGTCGTTTGATATACCAAAAGCCCGCGCACTCAAGCATGCATTGGTGCGGCGTGAATGCTTAGATGAAAATATAAAGGCAGAGATAGGGGATTAAGTAATTCGAGTTCAAATAAACCAAATCACTCAATTTATTGATTAACAAGATTTGCTTAATTCTGCTATTAGTATTGGAAATCACCCCAGAAGCGAGGAGAAGATCAAACAGTAAACGGCTCGATCCTAGCATGAAAACGGTGGGACGAGCGTAGGAGAAGGGGCTAAAACGGCGCCATGAAGTGTGGGTATAAGCTGAAACGGCATCGCCACCATAGGTAAAGGGGGGGTTTGAAATGGCACACCCCTTTGAGGGCGTGCCGGTTCAAGGCGCTCCGTTTCAAGGGCGCGCCATTGAACTATGGCGCCGATTCAACTCCGTTTCACGAAAATCGAGCTTCGATTGATTTCTTTTCCAGGTTTATTCAAATGTTTCAGAAACTTTTGAGTGTTCATTGAATTAATTGCACATTGGGTTGGTCCCGAATAGCTCACGCGAGGTTCGTACTCCAGCGTGGCGATTGTTCCGAGTTGAGTCGGTCCATTATGCTAACTCATTAGACAGCCTTTATACTTATTCGATTCAAAAATTCGGTAGCATCTCCGCATCCCGGAGGGTGTATCAGGGAGAAACGGGGAGTACTCACGTAGTGGAGCAAACCCCTAGAGGGCCGGGTGGCACAACGACGGCCGACAAACCTGAATGGATAGGAAGACCCCGAGGGCTAGCCTACTAGGGGCACCGAGTCCGTGGGTGAGAGCGAGTGAATGCAACGACACACGATGGGAGCGAAAATTTCGAGGGCTAGCCTACGAGGGGCACGCGACCCGAGTCGACATTACGCCTGAAATTTGACCCAGGACCCCGAATTGGATAGGAAGACCCCGAGGCAAGCCTACAAGGGGAGCTCTACAGGCCAAGAGGTTAACCCAGGACCCCGAATTGGGTAGGGAGACATCCCGAGGGCCAGCCTACAAGGGAGCTCCACATACCCGGGGTTTATTCATCAATTCCATCCCTCAATGTACCGCGGTGGGCTGCTGGCACTATGGCGATCATTGTTTCTCCTCATGGGAGGCAAACCTCTGGAGATACTACCATTAAGAGGCAGGCCCCGGGGATGTAGAGCCAGCAAGGGATCAGATGTAGAGGGCCAACATGCTCCTCTAGCTGTGCAAAGATGGGTTGAGGTACTAGTGTATGCGCAGTGTCCTGCAGACAACCGTCTAACGGACATTCAGACGAGCAACTTGATGTTCATATCTAATGCGCATAGAAACCACAGTGCACGATAAAAATTAAATAAGAGTAGAGTGCATCGGCTTTAGGGAATTTTGGACTGGCTTTGGACCCCAACAACCCATTGGCGCGGGTGATGAGGGCCATATGACCGTTTCCATAGGAGATCAGATGTGCTAGATCTACACAGTATTCTCCTAATGTGGGGGCCGCTTGCACCTCATTCTGAGGTTTCTTCATCTCTTAATATATTCAAGGGCTGTTTCATCTGCCCTTTGTCTTGTTGAGTAAAGCTCAGCCACCGTGACTTCCCTCTCGGTGACATGAAATCTCTCTCTGAATTTCTTCTGCATATCCGACCAGTCGCTGATCGACCAGATCGAAACGTTGGAGTACCATTCAAATGCCAGCCCCGTCAGCGAGGACCCAAAAACTTCAACAAGTACGACTCATCTGTGGCTAGATCACCCATGACGATCATATAGTATGCAACATGTTCCTTCGGAGATCACTTCCCGTCGAACTTGTCAAACTTGGGCAGGTGACTGATCCCTAGAGGGAGCCACTTGGCTGCCTGGTGTGGCGGGTATGGCACTCGGTGGGCATCAAATGCAACATAGTCACCTCACTTCACTCAGTAAGCTTCAGCTTGATCATCCTTTCCACCATCATCTTGCTGACAGCAGTTGGATCGGCTGGCTCCGGGTAGAAGTGTGCCGACTATAGGTAAGGAGTGACCAAGGTGGTTGCCTACGGGGGAGGCCGCACCAATGGAGGTGGCTGGTGCACTTGGGGTAGAATTGGTGGCATCAACGGTTGAGGTGGGCACTGCTGGGTGGTTGCCATGCTAGGTTCTGCCGGCTGGGGCAAGGTATATAGCGGTAGGAAGTCACTTGGGTTGGCACCTCCCTGTGATGACTCAGCTTGTATCTCAAGCTACTTGGAGGCCGAAGCTTGCTCCGTCTTCTCCATCAATAGCTTCTTCAGGAGTTCTATCTCCTGCTGGTACTTCTAGAGCCGCATCAGTACTGACGGATCCGTGGTCACCGTGTTGGGGATGGCTTGTGTCATTTCCCTTGAAGCTCTTTCAGATGAGATGTTCAGCAACACCTCCTCCTCTTCAACCGTCACCACGTTTACAGTGAGGGTGGTCACTTCTTCAGGTGATATCTACTTTTCTTTCGCTGTTCTCAGCATCTCCCTTGCAACTTCAACCCTTCTGGTGTTCAGCCTTGGCCTTTCGGCTAATTGAGCCAATTCCCGGGGGTCATCAGGCAAACCTCTGTATTTATCGGTCACTCTGGCCATGTTGCAGGTGAAAACCCGCATGCACTTCCTTTATCTGTGAACCTTCCTTCTTGCATGACCAAGGAAGGTTAGCCTCTTGAATACAGAGACTTTTCTTATCTCCCTTTGCCGGGGAACAGCTTCATCGGCTTCAAATTCCAAGCCTTCTTCATGTCCATTGTCGTCTACAGACGACATCATTCCTCTTTCTTCTTTTTCTTCAACTACCATCGGTGGACAGTCGTCTTCTTTCGCCATGGCTGCTTGCAACAGCCGTTGTTGGCCTACTGAGGGGTTGCCCATACCCCTGAAATAGTTTTTGACCATACTGGTCAATTCTTCTTGCCCTAGTCCCTGATGTAGGATTGGGGAGAGTTGTCGACCTCCCACTAGAGGGATGTTAGCTAGCCAGGATCTTCCGACAGGTTGCTCAAATCTTCTCCCCACTGTGGGGACATCAGCTTGTCAAGCACTTTCCCTAAAACTTGCACGGTGTGGAGGATCTGCGATAATCTCTTCTTTTCTCGGGGCTAGCCCCCTCTCATTCTTCTTCCCCGCCTCGGCGGGCTTGGAGTGGCAGTAGACAGGTGCCTCTCGACGGATAGGTTAGATCTTTTTAGGGACCCAAACTTGTTTAACCACTTTCCACTGTGTGTTTTGTTTTTAACTCCAATAGTAGACCCCGGAGGAAAGGTCGATCCATGGGGTCGACACTTTTTCCATGCAGTCTACGTGACTTAGACTCATTCAGAACATGGGGTCTGTGTGACGTTAACTCTAAAAGGACACCTCGGAGGAAAGGTCGACCCATGGAGTCGACACTTTCTCCTTGGGTGTCTGTTTTTCTATCAAATAGAACACCCATTGAGAAAGGTCGACCCATGGGGTCGACACTTTCTCCTTGGGTGTCTATTTTTCTATCAAACAGAACACCAGTAGAGAAAGGTCGACCCATTGGGTCGACACTTTTTCTCTGGGATCCAGTTTTGGCATAACCCGTTGATGCAAGTGTCGACCCTAGAGGTGACACTTTTTCTGGGACGTTTCGATTGGGTTTCCAGTTTTCACTTCGAACCCATGTTAATGAGATCCAATTGGGTGGTATTTTACCCTAATGCCCTTAGGGCTATAACCTATCATTGGAAGTGCATATGAGAGAGTTTTATGAAAGGTATTGTGGTCATTTGAAGTTGGTTTCTTTAGGGTATATTGCAGCTATGATTTTCATTCGAAAAAGATAACTCCAGTAGCTAACTTTGTGTTCTTCATGCAGGCGAAAGAGGAGGGAGCAGGAGAGGACTTCCAAGCCATATTTGATCTCTTCCTGTCGAGATTTGAAGGATGTTGATGAAGAGAGTTGCAAGCAGAATGAAGTGATGAATCTGAAGGTGTCTTCATTGCGAGCAATGGCTCACATCAACCTGAATATCTTAGGAGTCTACAAAAGGGAAAACTTCTATATCTATCCCTTTGTGCTAACATTCTTCATCTATTGTAGGAAAAGAAGAAAGAGGGAGAGGAAAATGTGAAGGAGGGCAACACACCATCAAGGAGGAGGAAGAAGAAGGCACAGAGATCGTCTTTCACGAGCCGTACCCTCGTTCTAGGAGCTACAGCTACGGCTCTCCATCATTCGAGGCTTTGGGCACTTGAAAGGCCTTGTGCGGCTGCTTCCACTCCAAGGATCGACATCCAGCGCACCCTACCTACTGATTGAAGGGAGTTGTGGGACATTCAAGGGGGAAATATATATATATATGCTTTCATTTGTTTATGATGTCCCTATTAACATATATAAGGTTTTGAGGATACTGATTTTTTTATTTTTGATGTTTGCAGGTATGATAGGAGCTTGGATTTGAAGGAATATGTGCTCGATCCTCAAGGAGAACAATCTACTGCTCCAACCTGTGGTAGATTCGACTCTCTCCAAACTAGGCTTCAAGGAAGACCTTCTTACGGCTATTGGAGAAACAATGGGATATTTCTACATCCTGTTAAAGTTTATTTCCTTGTGTGCTTCATAGTTAAATCTTTATAGATCAATATCGTGTGGTCATTATATATCCTTTGTGTTCGTTAAACTCTGAATATCACTGTGTGTGTGGACGGAGCGGTGTCTCCATGTGGTTTCAGTGTCCGGGGCGTGTTCCCTGACATGTGTGTGTGTCTGCTGCGGTGGCAGCATATTGGGGCTTGTCCCCGTGTGTGTATTGCTGTGGAAGCAGCGTGTATGGTTGGGGTTCGTCTCTGTGTTGCTACATTTGTAGCGTGGAGTGAAGCCTCACCCGGTTGGGTGAGGGGTGGACGTAGGAAGTCCGTCGTGGTCCCAAACCACCTTAAAAACCCTGTGCCGTATGTGATTGCCTGTCTGACTATCCTTGTCAAAGCTCCATGACTTCATTAAGGGTGTGCATTGCCAAAGCTTTTCATGTTAGAACATCTCAATTTCAATTCATACAGATATATAGTGTTTGGTCATCATCAAAACCCATCTTAGTTAAACATTTACTTAAGGAGGGGGTTCAACAATCATCAGTGTCGGCTTCGTGCACCCGTGGGTCCTCGGAGCCAACAGTTGAAGCTAATGGGGTTGGAAGATTGTCGCTACTAGACCCGGCCTGAGGTTGTCCCAGGTCATCCCTGTTGGACTGACAGCTGTCGGTTGGCATCCCAGAAGCTTGGCTGGAGTTGTCTGCCAATGCCAGTGACGCCTGAAGATCTTTGTTTCGGGGACCTTCCTCATGGCGAAAGTGTGGCGAACTAGGTTCTTCAATTGTCTGGGAGGCCGCAGGGGTCTCCTCTATCTCAACATCCTCGTGGATGGATGAGGAAGCCTCATCAGGTGTTGGAACTGGGGTACTGGTTCTAGCGGGGAGTGGGATTAAAATCTCCTCTCCCTCATCTCCCAAGCTGTCGAACTTCGTGTTGGCGACAACCGGGTCGACGGTTGGCTGCGTCGGTCCCACGGCATGGACCGCATGGTAGACACAGAAGTCTGGGTCTTGGTCATAGCCGAGACCTCTAGTATCTTTTTGGGAGAATGAGGGTTGCCCCCAGGCTTGTGAGGGTTTCCACAGATTGTGGAAATATCTCCGTTGTGCGGAGCCTTGCCACTGAGGAATATGCTGCTTGAGGCACATCTCCCAAATGCAAGGCGATAGGTCATCCAGAATTTGGACTGCTTCAGGGACATTATCGGCTCGCCTGGACCAGCTGAAATCATCTTCTGGTGGGGCTGGAGGAACCATGTCTCCTTTATGGAAAATGATGGACTTGTCCCTTCTCACCTTTTTCTTGGATCGGTGTTGTAGTCTGTCAGTGACGATGAATGTTGTAAGCCGCTCAACCCTATGTTCGTATGAGGCACACACGAGCTAGATGCAGTTTGGCGGCAGGCATATGCTCTTGTCGATCGCTCGGCTAATAACATTAGCCTCGAAATCGACTTTGCACCTCTCATGGCAGTCTATGGTTGACTTGGCGCTAAGGCGTAGCCGGTGAAGCTTGGCCTTCTCTTCGTCAATGGAGAAGAGGTCGTCCTCCTCTTCTTCTGAGAGCCAGCCGTTGCTCTTGCTCTTAATTACGGGTAAGGGACTGGTTCCCTTGAAGTAGAGAGCCGCATCGGCCAGGTTGCATTCTGCTGGAGTGAATGGAGACAGGTCTGCAAAGACTGCATGTTGTTCCCCATCCTTAATATATTTGATGCATTGATGGAGGGTTGAGGGGATGACCTAGTTTTCATGGAGCCAGGGCCTGCCCAACAACACTTTGTCGGATGTGTTGGAGTCGATGATGTAGAAGGTCGCCTTGGAGGCGAAATCATCGAGTACCAAATCAACATCCACCCGACCGAGGACCTCCTCAGTTTTCTGATTGAAGCCAGATATCTTGACTGCCTAGACCTTCTAGAGGTAGGGGGTCAGAAATAGAGTCTTGAATATTTTGAGGGGCATGATGTTAACAGCCGAACTGGCATCTACCAGGATCTGATTTACTTCATGCCCATTAATTTTCCCCTTCATATAGAGGGGTAGATTATGGCACGGAGGAGAGAGAAGAAAGTGTTTCTCCATGAAGGTGATAGCAGCTGTGAAAGCCTCGTATATGGCAACTTTTATTTCTGCCGCTGACTATCTCTGTCTGACCATCGATCTGAGGATGATATGCAGTGGAGAACTTGAGGTGTGCACCTAGCATGTGCCATAGGGTCTTCCAAAAGTAGCTGGTGAACCTAATATCTCGATCAGACACTATGGTGCGGGATAGCCCAAATTTGCATACAACATGAGAGAGGACCAGGTGAGCAACCCTTGAGGTATCCGGATAAAGAGTGCCATCTTGGAGAAGTGATCCACTACTACAAAGACGGAATCATACTTTCGGAGGGTACGTGGTAGTCCCAACACAAAATCCATACTGATATCATGCCACGGGATGTCTAGAAGGGGAAGAGGGGTATAAAGACCAGAACCTGCTTCTTCATCTTGGATGTAGCACATATGCGGCACTGGGCCATAATACGAGTGACATCCCGCTTCAGGCTCGGCCAATAAAATCGGTGCCCTACAACCTCGATAGTCTTGTTTCGACCGAAGTGGCCGACTAGACGTCCTGCATGAAGTTCCCACATAAGAAAATCTCAAACAAAAGTCCGAGGAACACACAGTCTATCTCCTCGAAAGAAACCCCTCCTAAAGCACATAATTGCTATACTCCCTAGAAGGTCCTGCCTGGAGCGCAACATAAACCAGACCAAAGTTCGGGCAATCAGCATAAGTCTGCCTCATCTTCTCAAGCCCCACTACCTTAACACTCAGAGTGGATAACAAACACAAATGCCAACTCAAGGCGTCAGCCACCCTATTCTCTACCCTGGCCTTGTGTTTGAGCACAAAGGTGTACTCCTAGAGATACTCCACCCACCTACTGTGACGTGCATTAAGTTTCTTCTGGGCATGAAGGAACTTGAGAGCCTCATGATCAGAATATAAAATAAACTTCTGATGTAATAAATAGTGTCTCCAATGCCTCAAATCTTGAACAATTGTATAGAACTCCTTATCATACGTAGAATATCGCAGTTTGGTGTTACTCAACTTCTCGCTGTAGAAGGCAATGGGGTGGGACTCCTGACTCAAGACACCCTCAATAGGCCAATACCCACTCCAGAAGCATCGCATGAAACTTCAAACACCTTCAAAAAATTAGGTAGCCGAAGGATAGGTGCTTGGGTCATGAGCTCCTTGAGGGCTCGGAATGCAGCTAAGACGGCCTTTGTCCATACGAACATCCCCTTCCGAATGCAATCGGTGATCGGGGCTGTGATGGAACTAAATCCTCAAATAAAGTGACGATAGAACGTCATAAGGCCATGAAAGTTGCGAACATCGTGGAGGGTATGGGGATCAGGACAGTCAACAATAGCCCAAATCTTCTCCGCATCTGCGGAGACTCCATCACCAGAAACAATAAACCCTAAGAAGGTAATCTGGCTAGACATAAATGCGCACTTCTTCGAGTTAGCATATAGACTCTCTCTCCATAAGATGGAACAAACCTGCCTCAGATGGTCCAAGTGGTCTTCCCTAGAACAATTGTAGATGAGGATATCATCAAAATAGACCACAACAAAGATGCTAATAAGAGGTCGCAAGACCAGGGTCATCAGCTGCATGAATGTGCTAGGGGCATTGGTCAACCCAAGGGCATGACCAACCACTCATATAGACCATCCTTGGTCTTAAAGGTTATCTTCTACTCATCACCTGGCCTAATCCTAACCTGGTGATAGCCACTCTTAAGGTCAATCTTGGAAAAGATAGTGGCTCCCACCATCATGTCAAGCATATCATCTAGACGAGGAATAAAAAATCTTTTATAAATCGCCTGTAGTAGCTAGCCAGACCAAGAAAACTCCTGACTTTTGACACAGTCGTTGGTCAGCTTCTGTTCTTGACTGCTTCAACCTTAGAATAATCCACAGAGATACCTTCCTTTGAAATAATATGGCCAAGGAAAGTGATCTCCTTTAGTCAGAACTTACATTTGTTGAGCTTCGCATAGAGTTGGTGTTCTCTTAATATTTGCCAAGCTATTCTTAAATGTTCTTCATGTTCCTCTTGTGTCTTGGCATAGATAAGAATGTCATCAATAAAGACGACCACAAATCTATCCAGATAGGGCCTGAAGATATTGTTCATGAGTTGCATAAAAGTTGTTGGGACATTGGTTAGCCCAAACGTCATAACCACAAATTCGTAGTGCCCATATCTGCTTCGAAAAGCTGTTTGGAAACATCTTCATCTTTAATCCTCAGCTGATGATAACTAGATCTGAGGTCTATTTTATAGAAATACTCCACTCTAGAGATATGGTCAAATAACTCATCAATATGCGCAAAGGATATTTTTTTTATTGTGAGTTGATTCAATTGTCGATAATCGATGCAAAGCTTGAGGGATCCATCATTCTTCCTGACGAATAGAATCGGCGCATCCCAAGGGGATGTGCTTGGTCGAATAAAACCCTTCTCTAGTAATTCTTGTAATTGCCTCTTCAGCTCCTTGAGTTTTACGGGGGACATCCTGTAAGGAGCTTTGGAGACAGGTTCGGCTCCAGGGATTAGTTCAATGAAAAAGTTTACTTCCCTTGCAGGTGATACACCAGGTAGTTTGGAAGGAAAGACGTCAGCAAAGTCTCTTACAATAGGGATTTCCTCTTGAATGAGTTCCTTGGACTCGGTGATAACTATGGAAGCAAAAAAAGCTTCACAACCTTGCGAGATAAGTTTGCAGGCGTGAAGAGAAGAAATAAGAATAGGATGCTTCCTATATTTGATGCCAAGTAAAGAAATCCTTGGAGGGTCTAGTTTGTAGAAGGAAATTTGCCTATCATGACAATTAATGTTGGCATAGTGTCCACATAGCCAGTCTACACCTAAGATGGCATCGTAGCCTTCCATGTCAAGGCATACGAGATTTGCAAGAAGATTATGGCCTCCTATGGTTACCTTACTATTTGGGTAGTGGATTTTGAGTTCGATTCCAGAACCTAAAGGTGTAGTATTAGCTAAATCCATAGGTAAAGGAATAGGTGAAATTGGTAAAGTTTTATCAAAAGTAGTAGATATAAAAGAATATGAAACACCGGTATCAAATAATGCAAAGATAGGATGTGAATGAATTTGAATGGTACCTTCAATCATCTCTCCTTCCTTTGTAGATTCTTCCTCCATTACGGCATTGAGATGAGCCTACCGCCTGCGCCCACCATCATTTTTGGAGGGTTGTTCCTTCATAAGTGGGCAATCGGGCTTGTGGTGGTCCCGGCTACCACAACGAAGACAAGCACCGAGGCGCTTCTAGCATTCTTCGACTGAATGACCAAACTTCTCACAGAATGAGCAAGCCGCCATGACTTGCTTCTCCTCTTCCTTCACCTTCTTGTTCTTGTTGTTGCGGCTACCATTATCATTTCAAAATCTCTTCTTAGTGTCACGAGATTTGTAGGTTCCCGTGATGCTGAACCCTTCTACTTTCTTCCCTCTATTCTCGTGCTTGCGGCTAGATTCTTCCCCCTTGCCCTTGAATTTCTTGACTTTTTCAAGGGTCCATACAATTGCACCGTATGAACCATCTCCATATAAGTTCATATATTTTGGGGCCCAAGTTGCTTGACAAAAATGGGCCTCAATCTATTCATAAAGTGATTGGCCTTTAGCAATTCCGTACTAACAAGATCCGAAGCATACGATGCCAGCCTTGAAAATTGTAGCTCATATTCAACTACAGACATCATGCCTTACCAAAGGGAGGTGAACTCGGCTACCTTTCTCTCCTGTACATGCTTCGAAAAATATTTTTCACGGAAGAGTTCAAGACACTCCTCCTAGGTGAGTTATCCATTTGGTAGATGGACAGAGGAGGCCTTCCACCATGTATGTGCATCCTTGTTGAGTTGGAATGTAGCTAGTAGGACCTTCTCCTGGTCCTTGCATTGCATAATGTTGAAGATTCTATCTATCTCATCAATCCAGTTCTCTACTTCATCGAGGTTGGATGATCCCCAAAACTATGGTGGGTTCATACTCTGAAAGTTTCGATGAAGATCACTCATGCCGGCTTGCGTGCCTACTTGTGCTACCATTTGCAGGGCTTGGGTGAGACCCTGGACAGTCTACTGCATGGCCTCCAAGTTTGCTCGGTTAGCGGCCATTTGGAAAGTAAGGTTCTTGAGAAAAATAGACAATTGACATTTTCTTTGGAATTATGAGGGTTAACCTAACAGGTTAATTCTTATTAGAGACCTATCTTAACCCGTGCTCTACCTAATCTCACATGGGTTTGAAGAATTACTTCCTAGTTCATAGGTGTGGGTCCTTAAATCTTGGACTTAACCTATGACTTGACATTTTCATAAGACTTACTTATACCTAGGCTCTAATACCAACTTAACTGTCATGCCCTGAGATATGCAGTGAAATTATATCGAGAGCGTGAACAACCGACAAGTAAAGCCTAAAACTAGAATGATAATCAGAGCTCTATAACATTCACACCAAAGAATGAATGCACAAGATATGGTCAAACTCAACTTTATTGAATAATAATCAAAAGTTACATCTTGACAATTGACTCTTGACCATGTGACTCACTAGACTTAATAAAGTGAAAAATTGCATTGACAAGACTTTCGACTAACATAAGTATACTCATGGCACTCTAGGCTTCTCTCGGTCTTTCTTCACACTCAGACTCGCCACTTGAGGAGTTCGATTCCAACCTGCTAGAGTTTTCTGAAAAGAAAAGATTATAAAAGTAGGGAATGAGCACACTCACCTAGTAGATAACTTCATGTCAACATGATGGCAATGTTTACATGATTAATATTTTAGCTCTAGAAGGCAAGATAATAAAATAAGATGCAACAAAATATGCAAATAAAACCATAATAATAACAAGATATCAAGATATGGACTATGGAGTTATGAGAACAAAAGTTTCGGCCTTTCAATAATGAGCATATACTTTCATAACCTTGAAAAGGTTACGCACAAGAAAGTCATGTAACAAGCAAGCATGTATAAATTCATGAGATTGCCTCATGGATTTCACCCTTTTATAAAAAAAATTACTCTCAGTGCAATGCAACGTCAGTAATCATCATACCTAATGGTTAATAGTATATTTCTGGCCATCTGTTGAGGGGACTAGACTGGAGCCCTTAGACACCATCTGTGCCCGCCTTTGCATCTTCAAGTTATAAATCAAGTTACTTCCTTGAGAAATAGTAATAAAGTTTGGCCAATAATGTCAAGTTCAAATAATACCATTAAGGTGATAATAACCAAGGTAGGAACATACCAAAATGAACATGTGAAGTCAAAAATGAATTAATGACATTGTCATGCTATGGGAGGAATCTGATAGCATAACAATATATTTATCAATTTCTATAATCCATTAGTGACTTAAGGAATAAGGTGTTGGGTTCCATATAATTAGAAGATCACCTAAGAACAGAGTAAGATCAACCCTTAGGTTAGAACTCGGGTTGGATAGCAAGTAGATAGGACATGGTTGTGACAAGACCGCTATCAGGAGGACGTGATCAAGTCTTGGCCGCGATCAAGAGTGGAGTCGATGCATGGAAAAATTGGGTTGACTCAGTAGATATTCTGCTCACTAAAACATGGTCGCGGTCATTGGCCAGCCGCTAACTGCAGGTAGCGGTCGACTCCAGACCACGGTCAAGACAAAGTGCTATAAATGCAATAAACGTGCAGTACTTTCTTGACTTGGGTTTTTAGGGTACAACCAACTCGACATCCTAGTGGGAATCCCAGACTCGTGGAGACTTATGGAGGTCTTGAAATAAGATAACCTAGTCCGACAGAAGGAATATCCGATGGAGAGGCTCTCAAGTCCAAGAAAAGTTTCCTATAAAGTGTAGTGACTAATAGTAACGTACTGGAGTACGGGCTATGTGTAAGTAATAGAAATCTGAAATAAGATGAGAAGGGAATGTGCTAAAGCATAAATCTCTGTGTAATCAATTGAAATTCCTTTATTTACAAACTATACAAATTTTGGCCTGAAATTAATAGTTTTTATTTGAGCAAAAATTTTAAAAGGGGATCTATTCAGCCCCCCTCTAGATCTCATCCTTGCACACAACAAAGGAAGACTAGTGGTGTACGCATCCTGCCAGTTGAAGCCACACGAGGAGAATTACCCTACTCATGATCTTGAGCTGGCAGCTGTAATCTTTGCTCTGAAGATCTGGAGGCATTATTTGTATGGGGAGAAGTTTGAGATTCTTACTGACCACTAGAGTTTGAGGTATGTGTTCACTCAGAAGGACCTCAACCTCAGGCAGAGGAGGTGGATGGATTACATGAAGGACTACAATTTCACCCTATCTTATCAGCCGGGTAGGATGAACGTGGTAGCTGATGCGTTGAGCGGGAAGGTGGTGGTCAACCATATGATGTTGAGGAAGTGGAGGCTTTGGGAGCAAGTACCAGTTGCAACTTTCAGACTTAAGGTCCCGAGGGACCAGGGGTCGGCCATGCTTGCTAGCCCGACTGTCACACCAGCCATTCGTCGTCAGGTGATGGAGGCTCAGTGAGAGGACCCCGAGCTACCTCGCATCCTGTCGATGGCAGAGGTGGAGTTCGACGAGGATGAGGCGATGAGGTTTAAGGGCAGGTTGTATGTCCCTGAGGAGGAGCAGGTGAGGAGAGCCGTGTTGCAGGAGGCACATGGCACTCGTTATACGGTCCATCCAGGAGCGACGAGGATGTATCAAAATCTGAAGATGTAATTTTGGTGGCCAGGGATGAAGAGAGATGCGGCAGAGTTTGTGGCCCGGTGTTTGGTGTGCCAGCAGGTGAACGCAGAACACCAATGGCCAGGAGATATGTTGCAGCCTCTAGACATTCCAGAATGGAAGTGGGACCATGTGACTATGGATTTCGTAGTTGGCTTGTCACGAAACCCGAGTGGTCATGATGGCATTTGGTTCTTAGTAGATAGATTGACGAAAATAGGCCATTTGTTGCCAATTAAGGTTAGTTGGGTTGTTCAGAGATTGGCCCGGTTGTATGTGGAGCGGATCGTGCCTTTCCATGGGGTTCCTATCTCCATTGTCTCGGATCGAGACCCCCGTTTCACTTTTGGCTTTTGGCGGAGTTTCCCGAGGGCTCTGGGGACAGAGTTGGCATTTAGTTTGGCTTATCACCCACAGTCTGACGGTTAGTCAGAGAGAACCATTCAGACTCTGGAGATATGTTGAGGCCTTGCTACCTGGAATGGCAGGGTTCATGGAGCCATCATTTACCATTGGTGGAGTTCGCATACAATAACAGCTATTACTCGAGCATTGGCATGGCACCTTATGAGGCGTTGTATGGGCGTCTGTGTCAGACTCCACTGGATTGGTTCAAGGTCGGTGAGCGGATCATGACGGGACCGAAGTTGGTGTAGTAGTGCGTTGAAGTGGTCCGGCTCATCCGATAGAGATTGCTGGTGGCGCAAAGTAGGCAGAAGAACTATGCAGACTGTCGGAGGAGACCTCTCTACTTTGAAGTAGGTGACCAGGTGTTTCTAAGGGTCTCCCCCATGAAAGGGGTAATGCGGTTTGGCAAGCGTGGGAAGTTGAATCCCTGCTATATTGGACTGATCCCTATCGTGGAGCGCATCGGTGAAGTGGCGTATAGGTTGCAGTTGCCCCCGAGGTTGGATGTTGTGGATGATGTGTTCCATGTTTCCATGCTAAGGAAGTATATGCCCGACGCTTCCCATGTTTTGGAGGATGCCGTATGGCCTGAGGTGACGTCTGATCTGTCTGATTTTTTTTTGATTTTTTAGATTTTCTAGATAAACTAACCTTTTTCCTTTTCTTTTTCACCTTTTCTTCTTCCTCTTCTTCTTCTTCCTTCCTCTCCCGTTGGAGAGCCCCCAAACTGCGAACCTCCTTCCCCGGACGACCGAGGCGCGGCCCCACACACTCCGGTGATGGCGCGGCGATGGCGGCGGCGACGAGGTGAGCGCTACGGTGTTCCTTGCGCGACGAGAGGCGGGGAGTTCGACGTTCTAAAAGCTTCTTCCTTCGATCGGTGGCGATCCGGCAGAGCTCGAGCTCCATTGAGGTAGGAGACGGATTCCCATACTCATCCCATCGTTCCCCGTGATTTGTAGGCCACGGAGAGGCCGAGAGGGGCTTATTTCACGCCGGGAGGATAAAATCCATGTTTTAGGGCTTGTGAGCCGATCCGCCGTTTCATCGCATTTTTGGCTGATCTGAGACCGTAGATGCATGCTAGGGGTTGTAGGGGAGCTTCCCCTTTGTTTTCCTCCTCATCCGTGGATGATCGGGGCGTGGAACGAAGTTTTAGATTTCTTTTCGCCGGCCCGTTCTCGGGCTGTGTGGCGATCCTTCCAGAGACCGCCAGAGTCTCTAGCAGCCCAAGGTGGGAGTGCCAGAGTCCGTGGCGGCCCAAGGGGGGTGCGTCATGGGTTACTATTTTGTCAGCAGGTCCCTGTGTCGTCTGGCGGCTGCACGATAAACCGCCAGATAGTGTGACGGCCTAGGGTCAGGCCGCCAGAGGGGCGAGTTGACCGTTGATTTTCGACTGTTGGTTTTGACCGTTGGAGTCACGTGTACTCTGGCGCACCAGGGTTGGTCCGCCAGAGCGCTGTGGCGGCCTAAGGGTGGGGCGCCAGAGCTAACGTGACCTGTCTTCTAGCGCTCCAGGGTTGGACCGCTAGAGTCTATGGTGGCCTAAGGTAGGTGAGCCAGAGACAGTATTACTTCTTCTTCTGGCACTCCAGGGTTGGACCACCAGAGTCTTGCGGCACTCCAGAGTTGGAATGCCAGAGCCTGTGGCAGCCCAAGGTTGTACCGCCAGGCATTGCACTACACCGAGTGGGCTGTAGCCTTGTTTCTTCAATGGTGGTTTCCGTGAGTTAGTCCTTACTTCCATTGACTTGTCCACTAGTCGTAGCTTCCTGCGCACGCGAGTGCGGACCCACCTGGGAGTGGTGGAGAGCGAGACCCAGTGACAGATGATTTTTAGGCTAGTTTCCGTAGGGCCCTTTGCCTTTGCCACAGAGTCCGGTGGGAGAGAAAACCAGCTAGAGGATCCGACCTAGAGTAGATGGTCTGTGTGTGCACACGTAGTTGGGGGCTTAGGACACGTGCTGATGAGCGTGACCGTAGCTAGTCCTTGTTTGTGGTACTTGTTGCGTGTCTGAGTCTCACACCTGGGGCGTTGTAGCTAGACACTTGTGACGCGGTGTAAGACGTCAGGGAACGCATCTGGTCATTCTTCTAGTGGGAGGTGCTCCTATCTACCAGTAGGTACGGACTTGAGTTTTGACGAACTGAGGTTTGGTTTGCGTGGTGCTCCCATCACGTGACATGAGTTATCGTGTCCTGGGTTTTCATTTCTCATCTGCGAGATGAGATTTCGGGTGTTATTTTCGAGAGCGTTCCCGTAGCCAAGGTATTGGGTTTCTGGTGAGCATCACCAAGGGTTTTTCTTAGATGTCATGGAATTCACGACAGCGAGGTCATGATTATGTTTTCAGACCCTTACACAGGCTTTACAAACTATGGCCCAAGCAGGCGCAGGAGCAAGGGCTGGTGATTTACATCGTAACTTTCAGAGTTTAAATCCTCCGTGATGTTATGGTTCATCCAATCCAAATGAAGCAGAGAATTGGATCGATGAAATGAACCGTATATTTGACGTCATACAGTGTACAGACCAGGAGAAAGTGCGTCTGGCCACTTTTCAATTAAACAAAGATGCACGCACATGGTGGAAGTCAGTTTCGGCACCTCCAGCCGGTGCACCTTATACGTGGGAAGGATTTCTCACCTTATTCCGTACTAAGTATTTTTCGGAGCATGTTAAAGAAAGAAAGGCTATGGAGTTCGCCTCTCTTCGTCAGGGAATGATGACAGTAGCTGAATATGAACTGTAGTTTTCCAGGTTAGCACCGTATGCACCTCATTTGGTCAGCACTGATTTGTTAAAAGCCAATCGATTTATGAATGGGTTAAGGCCCAATTTCATTCAGTAGCTCAGGACCCAAAATATATGTACCTATGCAGAAATGGTCCAGCGGGCATATCTCTATGAAAGGACCTAGGAAAAGGTCAAAAAATTGAAAGGCAAGGGAGAAGAGTCAAGCCGACGATCTGATCGGCGTAATAAGAAAGAGAAGTTCAGCATCACGGAACCTTACAAAAGCCTTGATAGCAAGAAGAGGTCCAGGAACGGGAGCGGGAGTGGTAATTCCTAGAAGAATAAGAAAGTCAAGGAAGAGGATAAGCAAGTCATGGCGGCTTGCACTTTTTGTGAGAAGTTCGGCCATTCAGCCGAAGAATGCTGGAAGCACCTCGACGTTTGCTTACGATATGGCAGTTGAGAGCATCGCATGCCAGACTGCCCTCTCATGAAGGAACAATCATCTGGTAGTGGACGTAGGAGGCAGGCTCGCCTCAATGCTATTTTGGAAGATGATGAAGCGCCTAAGGACGACGGACTTATGGAAGGTACAATTCAAATATGTTCCCATCCTGTATTTGTACTATTTGATACTGGTGCTTCTCATTCCTTTATATCCACCGCTTTTGTAAAAACTTTGCCACTTTCATCAGTTCCTTTACCTTCGGACCTTTCTATTACTACACCTTTAGGCCCGGGAACAAAACTTACAAATTACTACTCTGATAGTGAGGTAATGGTAGAAGGTCACAATCTCCCTGCAAACCTTATGTGCCTTGATATGGAGGACTTTGATGTAATTTTAGGTGTAGATTGGCTAGTAGACCATGACGCCTACATCAATTGTCGGAATAGGACGATATCCTTTCGCAAACCAGATCTTCTAAGGTTTTCCTTCCTTGGAATCAAGTATAGGAAACATCCTGTCATTATTTCTTCTCTTAACGCTTGCAAACTCATTTTACAAGGATGTAAAGCTTTTCTTACTTCGGTAATTGTCACCAAGTCTAAAGAAATCATCTTAGCAGACATCCCCATTGTAAATGAATTTTTCGAAGTGTTTCCATCCGATTTACCCAGTTTACCACCTGAGAGGGAAGTAAACTTTACCATCGAGCTCATTCCAGGAGCAGCACCTGTTTCTATTGCCCCTTACAGGATGTCCCCCACAGAACTTAAGAAATTGAAGAGGCAGCTTCAGGAATTATTAGACAAGGGTTTCATTCGACCTAGCACATCCCCTTAGGGTGCGCCAGTTCTCTTTGTCAAGAAGAAGGATGGTACTCTCAGACTCTGTATCGATTACAGGCGACTGAATCAACCCCCCGCCACTCGACCTCCCACATCCATCGGAGCTCCTCCTCTCACCCACTCTCTCGCACAGACACCACCACCGGCCGCGGTGCTTGTAACGAGGCGCCCATCTTTCACTTTCATATGTTACTTCGCCATTCACTTGGAATAAATGAGGTTGGTGACATAGTTGGTTGATTCACACCCTACGTGGCCTAAGGTTCCCTGTACTCATCGTCATGTTGTCATTAAGGGATGAGTACATCTACATGGGAAAGACGATCATAGGATGACGCCATTATGTTTGGTTGTAGACTCATCTACATGGGAAAGACGACCAAAGGACAGTGTCATTAATGGTAGTTGACTCATCTACATGGGAACGATGACCAAAGGGCAGCGTCGTTAAATTTGGCGATAAACTCTTCCGCAAGGAACGAGCACGGAGAGACAGGATCTGTTATTTCAGGATGTTGTTCTGCCAAACACGTCACGTGAGAACAACATGGAAGAAAGGAAGCGTAGAAGGGAAGGAACGCACAAAGAAACAGAACAAGTGATAGGAAACAAACCATTCCATTCTCATATCTATATAAAGTGTCATGTACACCATAGGCAAAGGGGTCAGTGTATAAGCAACTCACCAACTCTCACCACCGCCCTCCTGGTCATCTCTCCTCCCTCCTAAGACGGGGATCCCTGGGAAGCCTCATGGAGGTCTGCAAGGCGGTGCTAGCCTCACCTCGCAGCGCTTGATTGGCCTCAGTAGCGCGGCGCTCCTCTACTGAGGAAACAAAGTTGCTACCAACAGAGAAGGAGCCAAGCTGACGGAGGCAAGCGCCGTGTTCTCGTCCCCTATGGCAGCACTCCTCACCATCCTCAACCTCTGCTTCGTTACCTCAAGGATCAACTGGAGCTCCATCACCTGGGCCTCCAGTGCCCTTCTCTCGTCTGAACCTCGATGTCGCTCCGCTCTCCTCTCTCCCTCCCTCTCTCTTTCCGCTCTTTCCCACTCTGCCTCTCCTTGCCTTTTGGAGAGAAAACCCTCAGTTCCAAAATGTCTCTGGGCAACTCCTCGTGACGTCACTTCTCCTCCTCCAGCTCCGCTATCCGAGCATCGTGCTCTGCCACCTGAGCAACACGCTCCTCCTCGACCTGCACCACGCGAGTCAGGGCATCTCGGATCCCCACTGCTAGCCAGAGCCGACCATTTCACAACATCAAAAAAAAATAAACAAAAAAATTGGGGAGAGAGGGTGAAGAGCACACGCGATAGCATCAAAAGGCCATGTTTATTTGAAACAAAAGGGGCTAAATTAAAGGTTGGGCACTCTGGGCCTCAATTTCCCTAACTTAGTTACATAAGCACTCCACGACTCTCGGTCTTCCTTTATATGCATTATCGCCTTCTGTGGAATGCTTGTCTTCCATGATTCTTTGATCGCCTTCAGGTCCTTTGCATCACCTTCCGTGGCTAGCTCCCTTTCCTTAATCAAAGGAAGGTCGAAAGGCATAGGAGAATAATGGCGAGGGAGGCCAATTTGAGGATAACACCGGTGTACATTATAAAGGACAAATTCGGTTGTACCAATGAGTTGGAGTTCTACAGCATGAGATGATCTTGCGAGAAGCTTGCGAGGGAGTAAACATGTCGACGCATGAGTAAACATATCTCGCACCATGGTGTGAAAGTGAGTACGTCAATCTCCGCGAGTCTTCAGCTGAGGAACGCGATTGACCACACTCCCACCAAAGCCCAACACATCGGCCATGTGAATGGCCCTTTCCAGTTAGGTTGTAGCTTAGACCTAGGATCTCTAGACCTAATCAATTTACGTTTCAAGACCATATCACCTACTTGAAATTTACGTTCAATTACCTTCTTTTGAAAATAACGTGAGACTCTCTTTTGATAAATAGATATGTGATCGGTCGCATTTATCCTCTTCTCATCTAAGAGTTCCAGCTGGACGAGCAACGCCTCCCGATGTTTGTCGAGATTAAGTTCTTTATCGAGCTGCATCCTTAGGGAAGGGATCAAGATCTCGTATGGGAGCACCGCCTCCATCCCGTAAGTGAGAGCGTTTACCATGGTCGACCACTCGGCCAACCTTACTAGCCGCTCACGGCCACTGCCCAGGACCCACAATCTGCTAGAGATCACTTCTCCAAAACACGATCTCACTCGGAGACACAGTTTTCAATGCGAGAATAGGGTACTCACGCAGCACACTTGTCGACACATTTCCCCAACTCTCAATCCAGCCACTGTCACAAACCACAATGCGTCAAGCAACGGCACGGCAACAACACGTCTCACGCAACTCGAGATAATCTCACACAGAGGAACCAATCCTCCGACGCTCAACACATCCTCTGCAACTCCACAAGCTTCGATTCACAACACCTCAAAAATCACAACACTAGCCACAAACTCTCACAAACACCGCCCAACTGGCACTCACCCTTCTGGAGCAGCACCAACACCCTTACACATCAGGGGATGGGCAACGCTTCTCACAGACAGCTACAATCTGCCACAATGGTTAAGCTAGCCATTACCATACGCTCCTCTCTTACACCTGCCTCTGACCTCAAAACCAATAACATGTCAAACGCTTACCAAGGAGTGATGAAAGTTCCCCCAAAATGCCAAACTCGAAGGCCGCAACATCTCTAGCCACTAGACATCATTCTCTTGAATCTGTCCATGCTAACACCAACCCATCCTCGAGCTGCCTCCACGCGGACCACCATGCCAAGAGTCGCAACACGGACCATAACAGATGCCTTCCAACGCTCATCCGGGCACATCTCTCGACCAGAGCGCCCGATCTGCCACCTCAAACCATGATCTTAACACCTCAGGGGATGGATGAACCTCAAGCTGGGGTGGCCAACCCGATAACAACTCCCTCAGAGCATACTCACGGCCACTTAACCACGAACAATCCGCACCAGCCACTTGCCCGCACTATAGATTCCTCGAACATAGCACCACGGCACCGTGACAACGCACCTATTGGCAACCTCTGCCCAATGCAGCACAACTGGCACCACCATGAATGAGGAAGAAAGCTCTCGACCTCGATCCTCAAACCCCACGTCAGCACTCCAACAACGATAGCAACCACCTTCACAGTGCCAACGCCGCACACTCATGCTCTCACGCGAGAAACCAAGCAAAAATCAATCATAAAACCCTATGCCAGCTACCGACTGTACTAGACCTTATGGACTCTGATCACTGCAATATCTTAAATTTTCATGTACTTCCACAACCATAGCTCTGATACCAACTATAACGACCCAAGATCCAGATACTGGGAATGACCTGATGCCATTCAAATTCTGGCTCGCCGCCTATGAGCTAGACGGCTCGGAAGGGCTAAAAGGATAGGTGTGGTGTACATAGAAATAGAAAATAAAGTAGGATAATTCAATAATTAAACGAAATAAATGACTGACTACAGAAGAGTCCAATCCAACAGAAAGTACAATATAAAGTATGAAAACATAGCTGAAGCTTATGGGTTTTGGGGACACATGGATCAGTTGGATCAGGGCTTGCATTTCGTTTGCTTCCTTTGCGGTTCTTATTAATGGAAAGCCGACTTCTTCCACAGTGGCACGGGCCTCAGGCAGGGAGATCCTGTCTCCTCTCCTCTTTGTGTTGATAGCTAGTGTACTTAGTAGGGTATGGCAGAGAGCAAAGGCTGCAGGTTTGATCAAGGGCTTCCAGGTTGGGAGAGGTGAGTTTTCGGTCGCCCACTTGCAGTATGCCGATGATACCATCCTTTTCCTAGCAGAGGATGAGAGGGAGATGTATGTGGCGAGAATTTTACTGGAGCTATTAGAGGTGACTACTGGCTTGAAGGTAAACTTCAACAAGAGTTTGGTTGTTGGAGTTAACATGAACGATAGGCCTCTTCACCGGGCTGCTCAGATTCTTTGTTGTCAGACAGAGACTTTCCCTATTTCTTACTTGGGGTGTCCCCTCACCCAGGAGCTCTTCGGTGTGCCGATTGGCTTCTTATTATTCAGAGATATGAGACGAGATTGGCGGGCTGGAAGACGAGGCTTCTGTCCTATGGGGGTAGATTAGTCATTTGTAGATTAGTGTTCGACAATTTACCTATCTACTATCTCTCGGTGTTCCACATTCCGAAGACGATGATGAAGAAAATTAAACCTATTCAAGGAAGGTTCTTTTCGCACGACAGTGGAGGGAGGTGAAGGGGTTGACATGAGATTAGGTGGGGAAGGACGGCTACTTCTAAGAAACAAGGGGGCATTGGCATCAAGAATGTGGGTGACTTCCATATGGCTCTTCTCAATAAGTGGGTTTGGAGGCTGGGAGCAAGGGATGAAGATCTTTGCACACAACTCATCAAGTAGAGATACTACGGCAGGAGGAGAATTTAGGATCTGAATTTTCCAGCTCTAACCCAAACGTCTCCTATTTAGCACGACATCTTCTCTTGCAAGGACGTCATTTCCTCTGGGGTCCGGGTCCGTCTAGGGAAAGACGACCATTGCATTTTCTGAAAGGACAGATGGTGTGGTGACTTCACATTAGAAGCCTCTTTTCCTAATCTATTCGCGATCTCAACAGATCCTCTAGGGACGGTTGACCAGCCATTTGACCCCACTTTTTGGGGGGCACCTAGGCACCGACTTTCAGAAGGGACCTCACGAGTGCCGAGATGGAGTAGTTTTAGGATCTTCTCATCCTCTTCGGCTTCGCCCTACACCCCTCAGGGAGGATGCGTGGACTTGGAAGTGGGGAAGGGAGGGGACCTTGTCTGTTAGGTCTACTTATACCATTTCAGATGGTTGGATGCGGCACGACTTTGTTCTCTTCATTTGGAGACCGAGGAGTCTGTTGAAGGTGACCGAGGAGTCTGTTGAAGGTGAAGCTTCTAATCTGGAGGATTTTCCATTAGAAACTTCCCACCAAAGACAGGCTCATGCACTTCCAACCAAGCATCCAGCCAATCTGCTATTTGTGTGGCATGGAGGACAAGTCTGTAGACCACCTCTTTGTAGGCTGTCAGTAAGCACAGGCTGTGTGGGAGGGGATGACTACAAAAGCCCAGTGTGCCCTCGACGAGCAGTCGGATGTGCAGTCCTTCATCAGGTCCTGGGGCAAGAGTTGGCCTCTCAGAGGTGATCTTGCGGTTTGGTGGCTGTTGCACCCGAAAATTGTTTCAAAACAATTAAATGAAGTGTTGCTATGCAACGTCCGACGAGGAGCACGACGTGAGGGCACCATTGGATGCCTAGGGGCATGGGGAAGGGTTCCCCCATTGTTTCCCCATCACCCGGGGGTGATCGGGGCATGGAATGGCGAATTCTGCCGTGTTTCGCCATTCTCGATTTTTCAGGAAGAAAACGGTCCTAACAAGAACCGTTTCTATCAGTGGCGGCCCTCAGGGTGACCGCTTGTCGACCAGCGGGTGTCAACATGGTATGCGGTCGGACGACTGACCGCTACCCATGTGTGGTGGCCAAGCGGCTGACCGCCTTCCTCGCAGAGCCAGCGTGACTCTCGAGGCATTTCTGACCGTTGTATTTTGACCGTTGAGCAGTCTTTGGCTATAACGGTCATGAAGGTGACCGTTTCCCCCAGCCTGGCGGTCTCAAGGGAGACCATTTACGCTCCTAACGGTCACAAGATGACCGTTTCACCTTTCGTGTGGTTTGTGGAGTGGCGATCTCAAGGGGGACCGTTTCACTCCTTAAGCGGCCTAGAGGTCTGCTCTAAACGATCCTCAGGAGACCGTTTATCTCCTTTGAGCGACGGACTGTAGGCGACTGCCCAGCCTTCTCACGCGGTCCAGGGAGGACCGTCTCCCTCCTTGAGGTTGTCCAGCATTTGACTGTTTGTACCAGGGATGGTCCAGAGTGGACCGCCTCCTGTGTTCTGTTCGATCGATGTCCGTTTCTTGTCGATTCTAATCCCGAGTGAGTGGACCTCGATCTATGTGCTGACCTGTGATCCGATTGATGCTGGGCATCTTATGGGGGCCATGTGTTAGGGTGCCGTAGGGTCCCAGGAGGTGGTGTGTTCTCGACTTGTGTCACCGTGAGTCGGTGTCGGTATGAGGAGCGGTCCTTGTACTCGTTCAGTTTAGACGTTGTTTTCCGTGACTAGAGAGTCTGCTCTTCCAGTGACCTCTCCACTAGTCTTAGCTTCCTGTGCACGCGGGTGTGGAGCCACCCGAGAGTGGTGGAGAGCGTGACCCGGTGAGAGATGGTTTTTAGGCTGGTTTGCCCCTTGCCTTTGCAGCCTGAGTCCGGTTGGGCGAAAAACTAGCTAGAGGACCCAACCTAGAGCAGATGGTCTGTGTGTGCACACGTAGTTGGGGGCTCAGGACGCACGCTGACGAGCGCGACCCCAGCTAGTCCTTATTCATTGTACTTGTTGCGTGTCTCAGTTTCCTCCTGGGACGAGTAAGGAGACACTTGTGACGCGGTATAAGACGTCAAGGGACGCATCTGGTCATTCTTCTAGTGGATAATGCTCCTGTCTTCTGACAGGTGTAGACCCGTGTTTTGATGTTCTGAGGTTGGTCTGTACGGTACAGTAGCGTAGTTGGCTTTTCCATTTATTTATTACTGTCTGTTGACTTTATCGTACTTCTGTTAGATAGCGCTACCTTCCGTGCTCACCTGTGGTTCTTGCCTTATTTTTTGTGCGAGGTGGGGGTCTGTGGGATCCCTACTGAGCCTATGAAATGAGGCTCATTCCTTGCGTGTTTTCACCGTATTTCAGGTGAGGCCGGATCTTTGGGTGGCGCGACAGACTTTCAGCGTGGTTCTACGGGCCAGGGTTAGTGCCAATTGCCAGAGCCGGGGGATGCCCCGTGTACTTGTACTTTTCTTTCAGTTGACTGTACTTATATTTGGACATGAAATGTACTGCACCTTGTAGCAGCTTAGTTATTTATTTAATTTCTACATTATTATTTAGTTAATTATTATGCTATCTCTGTAATTATTTTAGATGACAACAGGTTGGTGCATCCTTATTGTTAAAGTTCATGAGGTCGATGCATAAAAGCATTTTATAGTACTCAGGTCGACGCATTTATGTTTACTTAAGACATCAGGTCGATGCACCTATATAGTTAAGCTCTCTCAGGTCGATGCATATACACGCATCTAGTCCATCAAGTTAATGCATCTTCATAGATTCAGTATATCAGGCCGATGCACATATAGAGTTAAGTTCATATCAGGTTGATGCCGCTACACTTATTCTAGCTTGACAGGTCAACATGTGTGCAACATAGGTTGATTCTAGTGATGCATCTATTCACCATGATTAGTCATCAGGTCGATGCATGTCTACAATCTCGTGCGCTCATCCACTCTCTCTTTGCATACCAGGTCTACGTGTGGTTTACACAGGTCGATGTAGTTGTAGTTGATCTACTGCATTCATTCAGAAGTGTAGACACATAGGTCGATGCACTTGATGTATGCATTTATGCATCTGCACTATTTCATACTATCTGTCATTGTCTGATCTTCATAATTTTGGCTACATTTTTCTTATCTTTATAAACCTGCATAAGTCCACGTGCCTTAGGCATCTCTCTCTCAATATTTCATAATCTACATGATCATAAAGTGGTTGATGAATATTCCATGTCTTGTTTGACAGGATCATCAATATGACAACATCAAATGACTTTGACAAATTGATCAAACATCTGAATTGCCGAGGTTGTCGAAGACTTAATTGGTCACGTGGTTCGAAGAATCAATTAGTCTAGCACGTGATCCAATGCTAATAGCTCAGCAAAATAATTCGCCACGTGGATTCATCTTCATTCAGATCTGACACGTAGACTTGATCGAGCTACTTTTTCTAAAAAGTGATTGGTAGGAGCTTTCCCTCCACACGTCGAAGAAATCTTGTGGGGACCACAAGAATCAGCTCAAGGATATAAAAGAGGATCTTTCTTACAACAAAAAAGTGACCGAAGACTAAGGGAAATTGTAATCTAAGAAGAAAAAGGGTACGGGCAGAGAAGTAAGAAGAAGAAGAGCTTGAGAGGAAAGAGCAGCGAAGAGAGGAGAATCCGAGAGTGTAAGGGTCTTCGCAGAAGGGTGAAAGAGAGCCACTAAAAAATAGAGTATCGGAGAGAGGAGAAGAAGCCTGAGAGAAGATAGTTGTTGAAGTTTCGATTTCTGGATCAGATCTAGAATCGACTGCTCAAGAGAGCTAC
This sequence comes from Amorphophallus titanum, assembly GCA_024336825.1. Lineage (NCBI taxonomy): Eukaryota > Viridiplantae > Streptophyta > Magnoliopsida > Alismatales > Araceae > Amorphophallus > Amorphophallus titanum. The sequence continues at coordinate 13,668,459 of JANBPO010002596.1, forward strand.
ATTGTCTTTGAGTTCTATCCGTGTGTTGTTTTGTTCTTTCTTATTTTCCCTTTGAATCTCTCTTCAAGCTATTAGGCAGCGGAGCAAGCTGTGTTGCTCAGCAGCGAGGATTGGTTCCTCGAACTGCAAGCTGTGAAGCTCAGCAGGTTTAGCAAGCAGTGAGGCTCAGTGGTCTGGGATTCAATCCCCAAAGTTGTAGATCAACGGTTTGTAGGAATTCATCTCCGAAACTATGGATAGCGGAATTAAGCTGTGTAATCAGTAGTAAGCCTCACTCAGGTTTGAGTGAGGGGTGGACGTAGGTCTCAAGGTTGAGACCGAACCACCTTAAAACTCTTGTCTCCTTTGTGTGATTCCCTGTAGATTATTGTGTTTCCACTAGATGAATGTTTAGGATCGGATAAGTAGTTTATATTGCAATAGATCTTAATTCTGGCTATCAGCTCACAGCATTTGAGTTACACTAAGTGCATTGTCCCAAACAACATAAAAACATTAGCTTAAGTGGGCGAGCAAAGGTCATGACGCCATTTACATCCCCCATACGAGAGAACACCCTTGATTAATTGCCAAAACTAGGGGCCCTGCAGCGAAAAGAATTAATGCTAATTGCAAAAGAAAGAGGCAAGAATGAATCACACAAGAGCTTGCGCTGAGACACGGGTAATCAAACATATCGGTCTGTCATGGACCCTTTAATATTCGGATGGGAGTCCGTGGCAAGAATGCGGTGAAAACCAAGATAAATCCATTTAATGTCTGCCGAGCACACGGTAATTTTAATAATGATTCGGGAAGAATCTGGTTCGGCAAACGGGTCTGGTTTAATCAGAATGTCAATGCAAGGTAAGGCCGGGTCATGGCCATTTTGGGCATATTCTCGAGACTCAGGCCTGGCTTACAGAGTCGGCATTATTGTCCCTTCAGCACCAGGTCACCGGGAGAGACGGGGCTGCAATATAGAATTTTACTATTATGATCAGTGGAGCCCCTGATTATATTTCTTTGTTGCCCATTTCCCCTTTCTTTTATGCGATTAGGGTGATCTCACGATTTTCCTTTATTTATTTACATAGATTCCCCCCCTCTTTGTCTCCCTTTTTTTTCTTATTTATCTATTTATTTATAATTTTTATGCATTTTGTCCAAATTTTCCTAAATTCCATTCATTCTTATTTTTTTGTATTTTATTGTGGAGGAGTGGGCCGTTGAAAGGCCAAGAAAGAGGCGTGCCGATGAAGCCTAGCTGAGCGCTGGGAGAGTGTATCGATGAGGGCATCAAAAGGTGTACCGGGGAGAAGCAGGGTAGGCGTACCAGCGAGTGAATGGGTGAGGGGTGCCGGTGAGAGGCCACCACAGGGTGTACCGGCAAAGGGCTGAGAAAGGTGCACCGGTGAAGGCAAGACAAGTTTATCGATGAAGGGTATAGGGAGCATGCCGGCGAAGGCACTAAATGCGTGCACCGGTGAGGGCAGGAAGGGTGTACCGGTCAAGGATGAAGGGTAGGTGTGCTGGGGAAGGTCTTCCAGACCTGGGCCAGCGAAGGGTTGAAGGGGGAGAATCGGTGATGGTCTGGGGTGTGAAGTCCGTGGAGGTTTAGGATGGGATGGACGAAGGGTTAAGGTCTGCGCACGTCTGGGCAGGGTCCGTGCCCGTTCTGGGACGAAGTCTATTCAGACTGGGGAAGTCCGTGCAAGTTTTTGGATGCAAAAATGCATGCGAAGTCCGTGCAGGTTTATGGGTAAAAGAATAAAGTCCAAGCAAGATTTCAAGAAAGTCCATGCAAGTTATGCACGGGGTTAAGGGATGAAGTCCATGGAAGTTTTGGGCAAGGTCTATGCGTGTTTGGACGAAGTCCATGCAAGTTTTGGGGTTGAGAAAAAAGGTCCATGCAGATGGGACAAAGTCCATGCGTGTTTGGACGAAGTCCATGCAACTTTTGGAGTTGAGAAACAAGGTCCATGCACGTTGTGCACGGGGTTGAAGAACGAAGTCCGTGCATGTCATGCACGGGGTTGAAGAACAAAGTCCGTGCATGTTCTGCACAAGGTTGAAGAACAAAGTCCGTGCATGCCATGCACAGGGTTGAAGAACAAAGTCTATCCTTGTTCTGCACGGGGTTGAAGAACAAAGTCTGTGCATGTTTTGCACGGGGTTGAAGAACAAAGTCTGTGCATGTTATGCAGGGGGTTGAATAGCAAAGTCTGTGCATGTTCTGCACGGGGTTGAAGAATAAAGTCTGTGCATATTTGATGAAGTACACGCAGATCTGGGCCGAGTCTATGCAGATGCAGGTTAAGTCCATGCATATGGGGGCCAAGTCCATGCAGATGCAGGTTAAGTCCATGCACATAGGGGCCAAGGTCAGTGCAGATTCAGGTTAAGTCCATGCACATGGGATGAAGTCAGTGCACGTGTAGACTAAGGTCAGTGCATGGTCCGTGCATATGCACGGGGTTGAGTCTATGCGATGCTGGGCAAAGTCCATGCATGTTAGGGGTGAAGTCCATGCAGGGTCCGTGCAAATGCGTGCAAGGTAGGAATGGGGTCCGTGCAAGCCTGGGCAAGTCTGTGCAGGGTCCGTGCACATGGAGGCTAGGGGTTATACAAGGCTTGATGAAGTCCGTGCATAGTCTGCACGGGGTTGAAATTGAGAGGGGATAGATGCACCAAGGAAGAAGGTGTACCGGCGAAGGGGGTGTGCCGGCGAAGGACGAACTAGTAGATGTGCCAGTGAAAGAGAGGGCAGCCTGCACCGATGAAGAGTTTAACATGTAATAAAGGGGGTGCGCCGCTCAAGGGGTGTGCAGGCGAAGGATAAGGGAGAGTGTGCCGGTGAAAGGGTTTTAAGGGCATGCCATTGTAGGTTTGGAAGGGTGAACCGGGGAGACACTTGGAGGACCCCACTCCTCTTCATCCCTTTAAGGCCATTCTTTTCTTCTTTTAGCATGTGTGTTGGGGTATTTAGCCATTGTTCAGTCTAGTCCTCTTCATGTTGCCTCTGGTTCTTTTCACCTTGATTAAGGCATTTTATTGTTGATTATTCCACTTCTTTGTTTCTCTCTTTGGTCTTTTAGCATATTATTATTTCTGAGAAAAAATTCGGCAACACCTCTCCTTGACCTGGGCATAAGGGAGATACGGGGAATGCGCCCACATGGAGTGGCAAAACCTGCCAAGTGGAGGTGGGCGTCCGAAGACGGCAACACCTTTAATAAAACATCTGAAAACCCGAGGAAACTGACAGAGGGAAGGCCTCTCTAAGGCTGGTCAAGGGCGCGCCAGCCAAAGATTGTGCCGGTGAAGAGGTGTAAGGGTCAATGCGCCAACGAGGGGGGGCTGTGCCGGACTGGGAGCATACCAGTCAAGGGATAGTTAGTGTGCCGGTAAAGGCACTGAGGGTGGTCCTAAAGCCAGTGAAAGGGAGAATGCCATGGGGTCTAGGGGCTTGGTCCAGCTATAAGAGGGGCCTCAGTTGAGGGTAGGGAAGGCTAGGGACTGGGGGTTTAAGGAAATTAGGGAACGAAAATCAATGGTGGCGTTGGGAGGCTTGGGCTCCCAAGGAAGAAGGGACTCCCCCTTATGGCAAGTGGACGAGGGTGACGGCCAGAGGTCCTTCGAAGGAGACCAAACCACTAGAGAGGGGGGAGAATAGACAAAGGGGGAAATCGCTCCAACGATGCACAACGCAGATGAAGATCGACAAAAAAAAAGGATATTCATGACAAATAGAGACCAAATACATCAAGCATAAGAGGGAAAAAAGAAGAGAAAGAAACGAGCATAGGGAGGAACGGGAGGGTTGAGCAGGGGTGACTACTCCCTACCACCCCAATGCCTCCTACTGCATCAAGACCCTCTCCCTCTCTCTCTCTCTCTCTTACTCTCTTCTCTGGTGGTCGTTAGAGGGGACCTTACAACGGAGTTCTCCTCTTCCCCTTCCTCTTCTTCCTCTTCTCTCTTCTCTATCGACTTCTGCACTCTGTCTCTGTGTTTATTCTTTTTTGGGTCTTCTCTCTCCTATCTCCTTCTCGTGTCTCGTCTGGTGTCTCCTCTGTCTTGTTCGTCGGTGGAAGAGAGGCTTTTAAACCTCAACGGCAGGAGCCTTCAAGCACGGAGCGACGGAGGCGGGAACGTGTGTCATTAAATGGGGATTTGATTTTGGTCCTAGGTGGCAGGGAGCGTAGGTAGCGTGTCCTCCTCCCCGTTTGACACCTCGGCACACTCACTGTGCGCCGAGGATCCACAGGACGTGGGCATAAGATTTTATCTGCCAGATGCGACGGATACGGGAGCCCAGGGCATGCCGCTGAGGGATCAAACCACGCCGGCAAAGGTGTTTGTAGGCGTGCCGCTGAAGGCCACGAGAGCATGCCGTTGAAGAAGCCCAGAGGGGTGTACCAGCGAAGGCACGCTGGGGGCGTGTCGGTGAAGGCCATAGCGGCATGCCAGGGATGAGCTGCCAGGCGTGCCGTTGAAGCAATGCTAGGGCGTGCCGTTGAAGGGCTACCAGGCATGCCGTTGAAGCAGCGCTAGGGCATGCCATTGAAGTGGATTTGGGCCCGTTTTAAGGCCGTTTAACGATCCACCTAGTTCTCTTCGGGGCCCACGAGTTGTGAGCCCCCCAGGGGCTGGTTCCTCTTCATTGTCGTGACTCTGGGAGTGGCTTCACGATAGTGTACCATTTGTTCAGAGGGTCTGGATGGGACGTGTCCTCCGCAATCTCTTCCGTTGAAGTTGTGTATCGCCAACCGGACACTGCGGTCTCGTGGCGAACTACAAGCTGTCAAATTACCCAGGCGATGATATATATTGGCCAGGGCTGCAGGTGCAAGGGCAAGCTTCCGGCCATCAGCAAGCAGGCAGGCCGGATTGATCAGCTCAGGGCGGACAATGCCCTCCTCTTCAAATGGCACCACAAAGGTAGCCAACCAGTAAACTAGATAGGCAGTCAAATAAGTCTTGTCGGGGAGCTTGCGGGGATTCCACCCCTCATTCTTGGGCGCACACAAGTATCGCCTATTTTCAGGCGGGTCAAGAAGCTGATAGTATTGATCAAGAGGCTTGTCATCTTCTGCGAAGCTATCTTGGAAGCAAAACGGGTCATTATAAAAATATTTGACCCAGGCACTGAGGCTGACCCTTACAGTACTGGTAGAAGCAGAAGGAGTCTTTCCTTTCCCAACCCGAGTGAGGTCTCTCAAGACCTTCATCAAATAGCGGAAACCAAAAGGTAAGCCATAAGAGCCGGCTCCAGTAGTGTATGCCCTGTGCAAGTCATCAAGGCAGGCCTCTTCATACATGTGACCAGAAATAGGAAGACCAGAAATACAGTGAAAGCTCCATAAGTCCAGGGATGTCTCTCCCTCTGCAGTCACAAATGTGTTGAAGCGTCGGTTAAATCTCTCAGTTAAGCCCTGAAGAAGTCCGGTGTAGCAAGGATATCGATAAAGAGCGGCGGTCACAGCATGACGAATGCCCACATGCTCCAAAATATCACGATAATGGTGAATGACACCCATCAACCATTCAGAAGCACCCAAGTGAAACCTATGGGAAGCCGTCACCGACCATCTCCCATACCAGCTTGGCGCAGAGCCACTCACAATACGATCCAAGAAGCATAATTTATCGTAATCTTCGGTAACAAACTGAGTGCCTGAAGGCATCAAGAAAAGCCCAAAAGGAGACCCTGTCTTATGTTGCCCAAATAACTCCCACATAGTTGGGATCACTGAACAAGACCTGCAATAACCATATTCATCTGTCTTGAAAAGGCCTAATTGAGCGGATCTTGGGAGCCGAACATGTGAAGAATACTCCAATGGGAAGCTGGGATGAGAGTAAGTGCAAGTTCCCATCATACTGTCTCTCCCCGCCAAAATAGCTCTCTCATGTAGTACCCTCTCAACATATATAGTCGGGTCTGCCGCGTCCAAGTGTTCAGGCACAAAATGTTGCATAAAAAGAAATAAGTGCTCATCTCGAGGAAAGTGCCGCGGATAACGCCCTGACCGTTGATAAGTATAAAAACCCCTCTCCTGGGTAATCAACGACGGGTCGACCTCTCCACCCTCCGTGGAGTCTTCAGAAAGAGGGCCTCTCGTAACCACATTGAAGCCCTGATCAAGCAAAAACATGTTCTCCTTCGTGACATGAGGAGGGGCCAAAGCAGGCATTAGTTGATTTGACAAGTAGGAGGGTTTATTTTTCTCCCCATCTCGGCTGGCACCCCTCCGGGGACGCGTATCTCTCACACGAGACATGGTCAATACCTGGCAAGGAAAGAAAAAAAAAGAGAGAGAGAAACAAAAAACAAGTCAGTTCACCAAGAAAAATGAGATACTACCTCAAGCACAAGTTGATTCAAGACAACTAAGCCATCATGGCCAGGCATGCATATGGGGCACGGGTCGCCCGTCATCCCCTATGGCTCTAACGGGCACCCCGTGGGGGGCATTTGTTGGACCCCAAAAATATCCACAATTAACTCCCAGACAAAATCACTACTGCGCCCGACGCGGTGTCAGGTGTCGGTCTTCTCCTGGATCCCCGGGTGCGCTCGCCGCTGATCTGGAGCACGCGGCCGTCCTCCACCTCCACGTCCAGCTTGATCTCGTCCTTGCGGAGGCGGGGGACATCGGCCTTCAAGACGTGGGGTGCGGCGGGGGTCTCCTTCCAGTCCACCTGGACAGTAACGTGGGTGAAGGGCAAGGGCGCCCCGCCCACGGCCAGGGAGGGGAAGCAGTCCCGGCAGCTGGCGGTGGGAGGTGAGAAGGAGAGGGGGAAAGGCCTCGAAGGGATCGAACACGTCGATGGAGAACCGGAGAAGGCGGCGCTGTTTTTATTTCGGGAGAAGTTTGAGACGTATGAGATTTCGTCTTACAAAAAAAATACGAGAGGCCTCACCAAACGTGTTTAGGTGGGATTTTTTTTTCAAATTTTTATTTAAAATAAAAAGAGTGTTCCGAACAGAACACTATAAATATTTCGGATTTAAAAATCTTGTACGAAGAATTTCCAAGACAGCAAAATCAAACTATTTAAGAAACCGAACCCGATAACCCTAGCTTTCTAAGGCAGACCTTCCGACCCAAGACGGGGACTTCTCTCTCTCCCTCTCTCTCTCTGCCAAATCCTCTACCCCTCTGCTTCTCTCCTCTCAACGGCGGGAAGTGGAGGTGGTAGAGGAAACCACCAGAATCACAGAGAAAAAAAAGTAGAAACGAAGGCCAGTCACAGTAGAAGAAGGATCAAATCATCGCAAAGGAAGTATTTTTTTAATCAATTCAAGAACTCCCCACTTCTCACCTGCACACCCATCTGTAGTACGATAGTGCCTCCATGTGTTTGGTAGCTTTCTTCCTCGAATTTGTTGTGTGAAGGATCGGAGAGTTCTTGATCAGAGGTCCCTGAAGGAAGGAAGAGGAGTGGGAGAAGATGTCTGCGAAGTGGCGGGCATTGCAGCACCGCCACCGCTACACTTACAGCTCTGTCGTCTTCTCCGCCTCTTTCCTTCAATCTCTGGATGTTCTCGGTGGTTCTGCTACTCCTGAGGCAACGGAAACAGCAGGAGCGGCCCCAAAGGGGGCTACTTTCTCTTCTCCCTATGCCGCCAAGTTCCTCGCCCACCTCAGTAACATTGCCTCCCTTGACACCATGTATGCCCAGGTTGCCGCCGCCAAGGACGTCTCTAACTCCTTTGCGGAGCTCCTCGCACATCCTGATGATCGGCTCCCGGTGGAGCTCGTTACTGCTGCTGCGAAGCTATATTTGGAAATGTTGTTCCTCGACAACTCGCTCCCTCTGCACCGAACGCTCATCTCTGCAATTGCAAAGAGCAGGAAGTCACTCCCCCTGGTGGAAATCTGCCTGCTTTCCTTGTGCCGGGAATATGGTAGGCTGGGCAAGGAGGGGAGGATGCGGTTCCCGGTGTCCCGCGCAGTGTTGTCGTTAATGACTTACCCCAAGTTGGGATTTTTGAACTGTATAATAGAGAAGTGTGCAAGGCTGGTGGCAGTGGATGTGGCTATGGGGTTAGCTGCGGTGATTGGGGACATTGGTCTTGGGTCGCGCCCCTCGCCTGCAGTGATGGAGCAGTGCCAGGATGCATTGTCTTGCTTGTATTACTTGCTCCAGAGGTTCCCTTCGAAGTTTGCAAATTCCGAGGAAGATGAGGAGCAGGAGCAGGAGTCGTCTTCACGAGTCTTTGAAATGGCTCTGCGATCGATATTGTGAGGTTTGGTCAGCCCCTGAGGTGTTAAGGTTGTGCTTTGAGGTGGTTGTTTGGATGCCTCGTTGAGAGAGTGCTCCGTCAAACCTAGGATTTCCTTCCTGCTGAGCTGCTGTCAGACGAGCTTGATCTTTCTCATTCTGGTTGTGGAGTCTTTTGGAGTTAAGCTTTGGAAGTGCTGTCTCGGTGAAGCCTTTGTCCTGTGTCTACTTATGTGTGGACTGTCTTAATTCTGAACCTGATCTGCTCTTGTTTCGGTAGTGGCCTGGCTTTGGACCCAGCCTGTGTGTTGGAAGCCGTTGTGCACCGTGTTCGGTGTGCCGTGTTAGGCGGTTGTTGTGTTGTGAAGGTTCAGTAATCGTTTTAGGACATGAGGATGAGCTAAGATTGGTATTCTTCGTGGCTTGTGTTCTGGCTCTTAGCATGATGGTTTTCACTATGGCGACTGGTGATTGACTTGTTAGTAGAATTGGTACTCGAGACGTGGTACATTATTATTTGTGAGTTGGGATGGCGCCGAGAGGTGTGCTGACATGCAGATCCCGAGTTGTCTCTTTTGCCTTTGTGCGTTGTGTAGAGTGCACAGCGGAAGCGTGTGGGCTTATGACCCATTGGTCGAGGATTATTGGTTGGAAGATTCTTACCGGCTGAGAAGATTGTTTCCTCGGTGTGTCTTCGTCTTGGTTGTTTGTGCCTCGATGTTGTTGATTATCATGCCGTTACTTGTGGCATTGTGGTTGTTGGCACTAGCAGTTTCGAGAATTAGGGAAATCTGTTGGCAAAAAATGCTGATTGAGTACCCTTTCATTGTATGCATTTCTTGGAAGTTGTGCTCTCAAGACGTGATCATTGTCCTAAAGGTGCATTTTTCTAAGAGTTGTTGTGGGTCCTTGTTGGTAACCTATGCTTGGCTAGTCTCCTTTTAGCCGTGTGATCAGCTATAATTGTACCTGATGTGACCCAGCTTGCAGATGTGCCTCGTGGTTCTGTGTTGAGAACGGAGCCGAGATTTTGCAAGAGTAGTTGAGGTTGTTTGTTGGTGTGTTTGTTGTGTTCAGCTTGGGAGGAGTTCCCTGTGAGTCTGAATTTGGCATTCTGTAGACCGTGATCTTATCGGTTGGTTGTGCTGTACTCTTCTACTATAGTAGCGTTAGCATGCGACTCGAATCAAATGTAATATCTGAGTGAGGACTAACTCAATTGTGTTTGTGGTCCAGTGCTGTCATTGGCATTCTATGTGCCAGTTTTGTTTGTTCGTTATGGCGCGGAAGCCGATGGTTTGAGCAGTCAGCTGAGATGAATGTTTCTATTGTGAAGAGCTGATGTTTGTTTTATCGGTGGCTTTTTTTCGTGGCATGGGTCAGGTCTCCTTTCCTTGTTAGACGATAGCAATGATGCCCTATTTCGGAGGTGCTAGACTTGTGTTCCTTGCTATGCCATGCTCATTCTGCAGATCGATTTGCTTTCAGATTTGGAGCATGATGATCTTGTTTGTGATCATGGTGTGGCAGTGTTCCTATGAATTGTATTTTTCAAGAATCGTGATTTTGTGTTGTTGTGGTTGGTGTTCGAGGTTTGGCTGATGCTTCAACAGCATAGCCAGTATTTGGGTTGTTCTTCCTTGTTCCCTTGTTAGCTCCTTAAATTTCGAGGATGAAATTTCTAAAAGGGGGAGGACTGTATTACCCTGGATCTTTTGGATCGAAATTAGAGAGCTTTTAGAATGCTTTCGTGGGTCCCGAATTGTAATCAAGGATTCCTATGAGATGAGAAACAAAACCTTGTTCCGAATAATGGCGGATGCCCGAAAGAAAGTCTTGCTCCGTTGCCTATCCCCAGCAGAAGCTTGGCAGGTGATGCAAGAAGTTCATGCCACATCAGTCGGGGCACATCAGGCCGGTCTGAAAATGAAGGTTGAAATAAAGAAACTGGGCTATTACTGGCCCGCTATGTTTGACGATTGCTGTAAATTCGCCAAAACTTGTCAGAAATGTCAAGAACACACCGTGTCAAGAAGACTGCCGGTGTCACTGCACCCCACCATCCCAAGTTGGCCGTTCGCTCAATGGGGTATGGACATGGTGGGCCTTCTGCCAGCATCTTCATCAAGATGTAAATATATCTTAGCAGCCACAGACTACTTCTCTAGATGGGCCGAAGCGATAGCGCTAAGAGAAGTGACGGGGGAGCTGGTCGCCAGATTCTTCCGGTAGAATATAATATTCTAGTTCAGAGTCCCCAGTCGAATTATCTCTGACAATGACAGCCATTTCAGAAACTAGAAGGTTTATTGACTGACTGATAAATACAAAATTGACTGGAGAACGTCATCCCCGTACAACCTCCAAGCCAATGGGCTTGCAGAAGCTTTCAACAAAATGCTCTGCACTTTGCTAGCGAAGACTATTAAATCCAATAAGAAGGATTGGGAAGAAAAGATGTACGAAGCGCTGTGGGCTTACCGTACAGTCTATAAAACCCCAACTGGTTGTTCACCCTTCTCCCTTGTATACGGGTCAGAAGCTGTGGTGCCAATTGAATTGGAGGTCCCATCACTACGGGTCACCATTCAGGATGGGTTGGCTAGCGGCGAACAAATCAACATAGAAAGAAGAATGGAAGAGCTCACCGAGCTCGAAGGAAAGCATCTCTAAGTGCAGCAGAATATTTAACTATACCAAGCTCGTATGGCCTGTGCTTTTAACAAGTTGGTCAAAGGGTGAGAATTCAAGAAAGGTGACCTGGTAATGGTCAAAAGAAGAGAAGTGATGGCCTCCAATCCCAAAGAGAAGTTGGTTGAAAATTGGGTCAGACCATATATCGTCTGTTGAGTCTATGAAGGGGGTGCTTACATCTTTATAGATCACAAAGGTGTAGTCCAGTTCTCCCCTCTTAATGGGAAACATCTGAAGCTGTACCATACAGCCACACCGGCATCCACAGAATGATCGAAGTTCACCTTGGCCTAGTGGCACTCCGCCCTGGCCGAGCTCTCTAAAATATCCAATCAGCTCAGACTAATTCCAAGATCGTTGGTCCACAATTCCAGAAGCATCCCTAGCATACACTAATTCTGGGATCCCTTGAGATCCCCGCATAGTCCCATTGGGTTGCCATTCTTTACAATACCGCCATTACGGACCTTACGTCCAAATCGGTGAAAATTCCTTCTTTTGTGTTAGCACTACCTCCTTGCTAACGAATAAACCACTTTCCTCGGCGCAAGGCCTCGTGCCCTAGCCGACTTTTACACAATACCGCCATTACGGACCTTACGCCCGAATCGACGAAAACTCTTCCTTGCATTAGCATTACCTTCTTTCTAATGAATAAACCACTTTCTACTATTAAATCCTATTCAAAAGCAATGTAATTAGATGCATGAGGGGTTTTAAAACACAAAATCAAATCAGATCATGCATGTAAGAACGGGAATCAAAACGAGCATGATGCAATGTGAACTACAGTTACCAAATAACAACTTGGTGGCCACATAGTTACCTTTTGAGGATTGTTTCTTTAGGAGAGGTCACATGGGCAAGCAATGTTCTCAACTTCCACATTTGAGACAAGCGCCGAGATGCTTCTAACATTCTTCTGTCGAGTGCCCGAACTTTTCACAAAATGAACAAGCCGTGGTGACTTGCGTTCCTTCTTCTTCCTTAATTCCTTTACCTTTTCCATTATTATTTCCATTCATTTTCCCATTATCGCTCCCATTGCGGTACCTCTTATTGTGGTGAGTTTCATCCTTATTTTTTTCCCCTTCCTCCTGCCTATCATATTTTCGACTCGACTCCTCTTTCTTGCCTTTAAGTTTCTCGATCTTCTCTAGTGTCCTTTCACATAGATGTGCTCACTGAACCATCTCCGCATACGTACGGATATTTTGAGACCCAAGTTGTTGAATAAAGCCGGGCCTTAACCCGTCCATAAATTATTTAGCTTTTAAGATATCCCTGCTCACCAGATGTGGGGCATAAGGAGCTAGTCGAGAGAATTGTAATTCGTATTTCGCCACTGACATCATGTCATGTTTGAGAGAAGTGAATTTCATAGCCTTCCACTCTTTAACATGCTCGGAGAAATACTTAGCTCGGAAGAGTGTGAGAAATCTCTCCCAAGTATGTGGTGCATCGGTAGGCGGTGCTGGAATTAACTTCCACCAAGTACGGGCATCCTTGTTCAATTGGAAGGTAGCGAGATGGACCTTGTCCTAATCAGTGTATTGCATGACGTCAAATATACGAGTCATCTTGTCAATTCAGTTCTCCGCTTCATCTGGGTTAGAAGATCTAGAGAATCGTGGGAGATTTAAACTCTGAAAATTGGCATGCAAGCTACCCGCGCCAGCCCTTGCGCCGTTTTGAGCTACTGCTTGCAGAGCCTAGGTAATTCCTACAATAGTTTGTTGCATCTCATCCCAGCTCACACGATGAGCTATGAGAAATTAAGATACCTGAAGAAATAAACACCTAGTTATTTTCCTTAGAATCAGGTAGATTTACCCTAAGATAATTTATATATAACTATCTCATCCCGATCTCTACCCAATTCTCGCATAGGTGTGGAATTCCTTCCGAGTTCATAGGTATGGGTCCTTAACCTTGGACTTAGCCTATGACATGTCATATATTTTTCCCTAGGATTTCTAGGCCTAGGCTCTGATACCAACTTAGCTGTCACGCCCCGAGATTATGCAGCGGAAATAATCGGGAACGCGAACAGTCGGCATGGCAAGTCTCGAGCAAGCAATATAATCAGAGCGCAAGAACAATCACACAAAGTAACTGCACAATAATTTAATCAACCTTCTCTTCCCTTTCATATTAAATAATCATAATCCAAATACACAAGTATTCAACTTTCTTTAAACTTCTAAACTCAACAAAAGAAAAATTACATATAACGACTCAATCTAGACATATTTTGACAATTCTAGGTCTTCACTTGATTCCATGAAACTTTTAATCGCTCTCGGACCCACTACTGGAGTAATCCGAATCCGATTCACTCGTACTTCCTGAAACATTGAGAAAGTAGGTAATGAGCACACTTGTCTAGTAGGTATCTTTGCGTCAACATGTAGGCAACGTTAAAGTAATAAATATTTTAGCTCTAAAGAAATAAGGTAAATCATGTAGATGTGATGAATCACGTGAATAAAACCAAAGTAACGAGATAGATTGAGAATATGATTGAGCAAGTATGATCAAGCAAGAATGTGATTATGGCCTACAAACTCATACAAAGTTTGTGCATGGTTCAAGTTTGTGCAAAGACTTGCTTATGCACACATTAGCTCAGTGCATGTTTTATTCCGGCAAATGCAAGGTCCGTGCATACTAGGTTTACGGCCATATTAGGTCTGTGCACACATAAGGTCTGTGCACCTCACCATTCAAAGTGAGTGCATATGACTTATCAGGACCGTGCAAGGTCGGTACAAGTCATGCGTTGTGCACGATAAGGTCCATGCACGTCTCTATAGCAAGTCAGTGCAATACCGTATGAAGTCGGTGGTTGCCTGTCACAAGGTACGTGCATTTCTTGTTCACATGCATGTAAAGTCTATGCAAAACATAGTCAGTGCATGCCTGCTTAACAGCATATGAAGGATGGTGCATGCTCTACCATATCCTATAAGGTTTGAGCATGTTTTTATCTGAACACTTTGCATTGACAAGCCCACTAGGTCCGTGTAACATTCTAGTCCTTGCACATATGCTTTCATGCACGTATGGTCTGTGCACTTTGTATCCACAAGACTTCATAGTCTGTGCAATAGAAGGTCTAAGCACTCTACTGTTAGTGCATCTTAAGGTCTATGCAATACTCGGTTTCAAAGGAACAAGGTCTGTGCAATATTTGTTTCAAGGGAACAAGGTCAGTGCACATCTGGTTTAATTAAGCCTAAGGTCTGTGCAATGTCTGCTCTTACACATGGTGAATTCCAGTTTGCTACGAGTGACCCTAAATGGTACTCTGTCCTTCTTTTATAGGGAACAATATGGTTCGCAGAGAGGCACGTGACCTCTGAAATGGTAGAAGGGTGGCTCATGGATAAAGGGGGCAAATGAAAGGCACATGATCCGAGGAAAGGAACATTCTATTCCCTGACACATGGATCAATGGAGTTTCAGTAGGGTTTTGTTGCTTCATCCATACGAAGCCCCTGTTCCTATATAAGGATTCACTACCCTTCAAAGAAGGGCGTTGGAGAAAAGCTGCCATAAAAGGTTTCCATCGTCTCCACCTGAAAAGTGAGGATCTCCAGGATCAAGAGAGAGCGTAAGAAACCCTGTTCAAGCCAAGAGGAAGTGAAAGAGAGTTAGAGAGTAGCCAGCCAGTTATTGTGTTTATGCTTCTTTGAAGCTACATTCTCTAGTGTTTTCTTCTCGTTTCCTATTTTTCATTTTGATCTAAATATTGTCACCTATTTTCTGTGTTCCCTCTGGTGTAGAGGAAGGGAGACTGTGTCTCCAGGTTGCAAGTGACAGGTCGTCACTTGTGGGTTCCCTCCGGTTTGGAGGAAGGGAGACTGTGTCTCCAGTTGCTAGTGATAGGATGTTACTAGTGTCTTCCCTCTGGGTTGGAGGAAGAGAGGAGAGTGTTCCTTTAGGCAAGCTATGAGGCAGCCGTTGTCGCTGACTGAGTCTATTTTTCTAGCATGAGCTACTGTATCCTCATTCAGTGTAGACGAGGGGTGGACGTAGATTGCAGTGAGCAATCGAACCACCTAAAAAGGCTTCGTCTCCTTGTGTGATTGTTGCTCTGTCGCTTGTGCATTTTCTGACTTATGTTTGCTTGAGCATGTGGTTACATTGCTTATATTGACCCATAATCTTCTCGTTCAATTGTCTGTGTGTCACCGCTCGCTATCTGAGGTGTTTATTCTGTTGAGTGAGTTTTTCTATTGAGTGCCAAGTGATCTGCATTTATACTCCCCGGTCATCCTGCGTGATACTTTCTCCTAAGTTTTGATATAAAAAATGTCACTACCAGAGTGAGGTAGATTTCTCGTAAGCGGAGTGATGATGTCTATAAAGATCATTTCAATCAGATCGTAGTTTATTCAACAAATTGCACGCTTATCTTTCCAACTACAAAAGGAGATAAACAAGTTTGTAAGTTCAACTTAGAGCTGCATGAAAAAACGTTTGTAAGATCTAAAACTAAATGAAAATATTAACAATTTTTTATGCAAAGATGAGCTCTCGAACAAAGGGAATTCAAGAATAATGAGAAAAGGATATGCACCATACACTTACAATGATACAACCTCGTCAAGGAAGAAAATAATGATACAGCCTCGTCAGAGGAGAAACTAAGGACAACCTTATCCATAGCCATCATGGCAACTGCCGTCTATTTTTGCCAAATAGGAAACGAAGTTGCCTGCAGAGACTACTAAGAAGACGTGGACCCTAGATCGTTCACATAAAGAAGAAATCAACACTGATTTCTATTCCATACCTCTCATCAACCCCTCTATTGGCAGCGAACAATTATCATTTCCGCTGTTTCACAAGGAACTATGCGTCACCCTCAGCTTCTGCATCCTTCATTTCTGTTTCAGTATTCTGCTTCTCAGTTATCCCCCTCTTTGACGTGCGCTTCTTCACATTTTTAATACCAAACACCTTTTTTTGAGACATCTTTGACTGCTTTTTGTTCTTCTGTGATTTGATAAAATTTTGTAGTGTCTGTTGCTCCTTCTTTTGCTTTGCAGAAACAATTTCAGCGACAGCCTTCTGTAGTGCCTCCTTTGCAACTTTGTAAAATTCTGCTGATGTTGACCCCTCCCTAGCACACCTCATTGCATCACGGCAGAGATCATTGTACCTCGCAGTTGAAGGTTCATCACTGGTTCCCCGAAGCCCAACTCCATACTCATCCGATACTACATTGCTCTTGGCATTCCTGGTCCAACGTTTCAATACGTAATCCTTTGGAAGTGTTCTAATACCAACAATAATAAAGACCCTCAGAGCATGCCTACACAAAATTCCTGAAAACTCAAACATGCAGCAACTGCATGTTGCTTTATTATCAGATGCATTAAATGTGACAAAATAAGCCCCATGGGCATCCTCATTCTTGGTTAC
Organism: Amorphophallus titanum; assembly: GCA_024336825.1. NCBI lineage: Eukaryota > Viridiplantae > Streptophyta > Magnoliopsida > Alismatales > Araceae > Amorphophallus > Amorphophallus titanum. The sequence continues at coordinate 13,684,800 of JANBPO010002596.1, forward strand.
ACAATACTTGCTAATTGCCCCATCTTCTATTTTATCTACATGATAACCCAACGATTCAACAAATTCTTCCTGAAATCTGTCGAAAACTGTCCTTGTGTAGATACCTGCTGCCTGTTTTTCCATTGGAGAAGCAGTCTTCAGAAATGGCTTATTGAACAGTGTATCATAATCAGCTTGAGCTTCCTTCTCCTGTCGACATGCTAGTGCTTGTCCAAGTTGTCTAACAGCCACCCTTAGTTGTGTCTTTGCAGTGAAATATTTATCAACAACTTTGCTGATGCTATCTTGACTCTCAGCTCCTACAATTTCTGCAAAGAATGTACCCTTAAGGTAGACTGGCACCCAGTGATGACGGATGTTGTACAAGGACTGAAGATATGTGCTGTCTCTAAGATCATATTTGTCAAGAAGTGACTGCCAGCATGATTCAAAAGCTTCACTGGTTTCTGTCTCATCGATACATCTCCTCAAATCTGTTTCAAATGTAGGTTGGGTCTCAAAAACATCAGACAACCCTTCTTGTATCTTAGCTAAAATGTGCCTCTTGCAAAAACGATGCCTAGTGTTTGGAAAAACCTTTGCCACGGCTGCTGCCATGCAAGAATCCAGGTCAGTTGTTGAGATAGAATCATCTGGTGGCTGATCATTCATGCTACGTTATGGGATTTGTGGGGCGAAAGAAATAGAAGAATCTTCGTAAGGGAAGCTAGAGTGGAGGAAAGGATCGTCTCCTTTATTTGTGATAGAGTGTGTGAGTGGGCTAAAAATATTTGTAAAGTGGATTCCCAAAACTCCTTCCTTTTCTTTTTGTTGGGGAATAGATAGAGGCACTTTTTGGTTTGTATTTTGTATAGGGATTGTTTTTGGGTGGTAACTAATTACACTTGTACATCCCTCCTCTCAATTAATACAATTAGTGGTACCATCCACTTATAAAAAAAAATGAATAGAGAAATGCTATGGTACCCCGGATTTTGCTACCTGATTTGCCAGACCTTCTTCCCACAGATCGGACAGGAAAGGGAAAGGTTGAGTCCAGTGATCCTGAGCTCTTAAGTTTGATGCCGTCCTCACCGGATCTTATGATCTGATGGCCAAGATGAGAGCGGCAAATAGGTGGTAAAAGGCATGGCACCATGGCATTCCTCATATGAATATTTACTAGCTTCACCATGGCAAGTATTATTGAAGACTTACGTACAACTTAAATGGTAATGTTTGACAAAAACTGTAATTACTTTTCCAATACAAATTTCTACACTCTCAAGCTAATTAGATAAATGTTTTCTTTACCATCTACATCAACAAAAGAACCTTCATCATGTGCACAAATGTGTATGCAGGGCAAACATGCATTAAGCAGAAACGAAGAAATGGAGGAACAAATTTTCCAGAGGACAGAAGCTATAATCTCTCCTGACAATCGCAATATGTAAATTGCTACAAGCTCTATTCAAAGACAAAACCCAAATTTACTCTGAACCAACTCGTTGAAATTACACTGGAATGGATATTATGCTTTCTAACTATGAAATTGGAGAGCCAATGTGTTTCCTTTTCAAAAGACTTGAACATGAAAAGTAAGAAGTAAAATATTCTGCAGCAAGGTAGAGTGGGACAACACCTTATGTTGGCTCCTCTTCTGATATTGCAATGTGATAGGGCATACATCAACTTTTGATCAGCCTGTACCATCAACGGGCAAAGTGAAAAGACAAGATGGAGTTAAAAGCATACAAAGGCACAGTGAGCCCTGTGACATTAAGCCATGACTGTTGCCAAAAAAGTTTTCAAAGAAACTTATAATTTTCACCTTCCACAAGATAGGGCATTTTGGCATTTCATGAACTTCATCTACTCACAAATTTCTATGTCAAACTAGTGCTTAATTAGCTATTAATCAAATGTGGAAAAGAAACTTTCCATATACAAATGCTGGGCAAGAACAAGGATGGACGGGGTCGTAATCCATAGATATGAGATAATCATCTTCATCATGGTCTTCATCCAACTACAGCAAATGGAGGACAGCTTTAAGGATATGAAATGATCATGAAATAATTGGGCTGTCACTATCTGTTGTTTGATGACAATCTCTCTAGACCCTATAAAATGATAACTTGGATAAGGGTAGGTAGGATTATCGTGGGACACTACCAGGCTCCAACATAGGGTTTGTTGACAGACGGTGAGAAGTCTTAAATAGTCTTGAACACGAAGTTTGACCAAGTTTCAAAGAGAACAAAATCCCCAATCTGTCACTTCAAATGCCTTTCTTGAGGAATTTCATGCGAAAGGTTAGTCAAGACATGCTTAAGGCAGAGACATTTGTCTTTAATTCTGTGCCAGAACATGAAGAATTCTCATGATATGATGTATGTCTATATGGAAGCCTATGTGGATGACATCTTGGTGAAATCGAGGTCGAAAGAAGAGCACCCCGCTATTTTGGCCAAGGTGTTGCAAAGGGCTCGGGAGTATAAATTGAAGATGAATCTGAAGAAGTGTGTATTTAGAGTATCCTCAGGGAAGCTGTTAGATTTTATAGTTAGCAAGCGGGGGATTCAGATTGATCCAAACAAAGCAAAGGCCGTCATGGACATGCCTCCACCGAAGAATATCACTGAACTTCAAGGATTGATTGGACGTTTACAGTTCATTCTAAGATTTATATCCCAGCATTCTCAAAGGTGTCGTCCATTCTACGAACTGCTCAAGGCGGGGATTAAGTTTGAATGGAATGAAGAATGTCAGAAGGCCTATGATGATCTGAAGGTTTATTTGTCTAATCCCCCAGTTTTGCAACCTCCTGTCCCTGGAAAACCCCTGATCTTATACATTTCTATCATTGAGGACTCCCTAGGAGCTATCCTGGCACAGGTGGACGATGAAGGTAAGTAAAGGGTAGCCTACTATCTCTCCAGGTTGTTCATTCCTGTAGAGGCCAAATACACTACTATGGAGAAGACCTGCGCAACCTTAGTTTGGGTAGCCCAGAAACTGAAACATTATTTTGTTGCCCATGAAGTTAGATTGATTTCTAGAATGGACCCGATTCACTACCTCTTAGAGAAGCTAGTCCTCTCTAGTAGGTTGGCTCATTGACAGAGCTTTCTCTCCCAATTTGATATCACCTTTGTCGTTTAGAAGGCAATCAAGGGATATGCTATCACTGAACATCTTGCTCATTCACCTATCCCTTGTACAAATTCTATCCAGGATGAGTTCCCTGATGAACACCTTGCCGTGCTTACTCATCACCCTTTCTGGTCCTTGCACTTTGATGGTGCTCTTAATTCTCAGGGCCAAGGGATCAGCGTTATTCTCCTCACTCCAGAGGGAGTGACTATCCCCATTGCATACCAACTCACTTTTCCTACTACCAACAACATAGCCGAATATGAGGCTGTCCTTGCTGGATTAAAGCATGCCTATGTTCTAGGCGCACGATACTTGAACATTATAGGAGATTCTTAGCTGGTGCTGTGTCAGGTTCCCTCTACTTATCGCATCCGTGACCCTAAGCTCAAGCCCTATCAAGATCTGGTCACTCTCTTGGCTAAATAATTTCGCAAACTTATATATATTCACACTCCTCAATCTCATAACATTCTTGTTGATGCACTTGCGTCGCTCGCTTCTTCCCTCTCTGTTCCTCTCTGTTGCTCCACTGAGACCATTGTGGTCCAGTGGTTAGATGCTCCTTCCCTTCAGGATCCCTGCTTCGATAACCTTAGGAAGTCCATAGAGAAGAAGGCTGAGAAGGAGGATTTGAAAGAAGTATCCTTAGCTGAACTTGAAGAGATCTTAGAGGAAGAGGAGTTGTCTTGGTACTATGAAATCGAGCAGTATTGCATGGATGGGTCATTCTCGAAATCAGCTAGCGTGAGCAGTGCAAGGCCATCAGAAGAGTCACCTCAAGATACAGAATCATCGCAGGAGAATTGTATAGGCATGCTCTTAATGGAGTTCTTATGAGTTGTTTAGACGATGATGAGGCATGGAAGGTCGTTGAACTAGCTCATTCGAGTGACTGGGGAGGGCATGTTAATGGTCAGGCCTTAGCAAAGAAGATTCTTAGGCAGGGCTATTACTAGCCAACCTTAGAGGAGACTGTTCCACCTATGTTTGTAGGTGCCGTCAATGTCAACTCCATGCTGACAAGATTCACACTCCTACTTCATCCCTCCATCCTCTTTCTGCTCCTTGGCCATTCTCCATGTGGGCTTTTGATATTGTAGGCCCACAAGGTGATCCTAATGCTCCGACTAAGCAGAAATCATTTATCCTCACCGCTACTAAGTACTTCACCAATTGGGCGGAAGCTGAAGTATATGTGGAGATCAAAGCTACCACAGTATGCCGCTTCATCATGAAGAACATTATTGCGTAGTTTGGAGTGCCAAGCGACATCATCACCGACAATGGACCTCAGTTTGTATCACAAGAACTCCAAGACCTCTGCAAGAAATTCAATATTTCACTCCATCATTCATCTCCATACTACCCACAAGGCAACGGTCAAGCCAAGGTCACGAACAAAATCATTCTAAAAATTATCAAGAAAACATGCAAGTCATACAAATTTGCTGATTGGGCCGACAAATTGATAGAAGCTCTATGGGCTTTCGTACCTTTGTCTGTACTCCCACAAGGGAAACTCCTTTTGCCCTCACTTATAGGATGGAGGTGGTACTCCCATACGAGATCTTACTCCCTTCCCTAAGAGTGCAGCTAGATAAAGAACTCAATCTCGATGAACATCGGGAGATGTTGCTAGTCCAACTGGAACTCTTAGATGAGAAGAGGTTGAATGCAGCCAATCATGTCTCTGTTGATCAAAAATGTGTCTCGCGACATTTTCAAAAGAAGGTTATCGAAAGGAAATTCCAAGTGGGTAACATGGTTTTGAAATGCAAATTCATTCGAACGGGTGGTCCTAGGTCTAAGCTGTAACCCAATTGGGAAGGACCGTTTGTAGTTAAAGAGGTGTATCCTGGGAACGCCTATCATTTAGTCAACGCTGAGGGAGAGGAGTTGTCTCATGTGTGGAACAGGCTTCAATTGGTGGCCTAATCCAACTAGGATTGAGGTAGGATAGCTCTAAACCAAGTTAGGATAGTCTTTGGATAGGTTTGGGACCCTTCCTCCTCAGGTTGGGACTCTCCAAGAGAGTCCCGACTAGACTACCAGGGTATCCAGATAAGCGGTCCATTGATGGACCGCGTGAGTCTATACACAGCTTGGAAGGGACCATTCTTCCTCCTTCTGCACACTTCGATTCTTGGTATCTGCACGGTCCTTTTGAGGCCATTTATACGGACTCACGATCGCAAAGGGACTATTTTGATTTCCAAATGGACTATGTGGGACCGTTTACTCTGCGGCCTATCCAGAGACCGTGTACATCTTGGAACAACTTTCTTGGCGACCATGTATGCCCCTGCTGCCTTGGTCTTACCTTTTGCACCTATTCTACTCAAAGCTCTCCATCACTCTCTCTCACTCTCTCAAAGGGCTCATCGTTAGTTTGTTAGTGTCAAGCATTTCGCATTCATTCACATTCATTCAAACACACATTCATTTGCAAAAGAAAATCAAAATCAAAAACAAGTCATCTCACTATCATATCATATCATAAGCATCCATGTACATAAGTAGCATCTTAGTACACTAGGTCTGTCCCTCACGGCTGTCACTATCCCTCGACCCCTTATGTCTCTTTGATGGCGGGGCCATTGCAGAGCTAGCCTCCTCACGAGGGCATCGGCGCCGCTCCTCCTCCTCGTTCCTCCGGCGGTCAGAGGAGCTCATGAAGTATCCATGGAACGATCTGTGCGTGCCGTGTGTGCTGTCACTTGGAAGCCCACTGCGCTCGGGTCTCCAGCTCATCCCCTCCACAATCCCCTCCACCTTTGTCATCTGAAGCCGAGCTCGCTCCGCCTCTGCTCGGTACCACTCCGCCTTAGCCCGGATCCGCTCCATCTCCGCAGCCCCAGCCCGAAGTCACTCCAACTCCACACGAAGAAGTGCCATCTCGACTACATCAATAGGACGGCTCCACTCCATCTCCTCCCTGAGACGGGTGGCCTCCTCCTGCACTGCTACGCAGCTCCACTCGAGCTCCTCTCGTAGCCGGGTCAGCTTGATCGTCGGCATGTGCATGCATCATGGTTAGTCAATCGCATTTCATAATCATAATCAATTGGGAAAGCATAGTGCCCACTTACCCTCTCGATGAGTGCCGCCTCGGCCTACGCCACCATCCCCGCAAACTCCACGTCACGCTCAGCATGATCCGTAGGTGTCTGGGAGGAGGAAGGAGCGTCAGCTCCCTGATGCTAGATCCCCTCGGCTCACTGCATTCAAGTCCAGGTTAGTCAACATCGTAAGCATATGCATATTAAGTCTAAGGGTCAGTAAAACTCACCAGGAGGTCCAACGCCTACCGGAGCTCGTCTTGCTCCTGGACAGTGGAGTGGAGGAGGCCCTAGAGATCGACAATCTTCCCCTGGGGTTTGAGCTGCATATAGGAAGTCAAATGTCAGTGCATCATAACCATAAAAGCATATTAGAAAGCATAGAGTTTAGAGTCTGTCCGGCCGGCGACCATTTTTTAATGATTTCATGCAATTAATCTACCTCATGTGATGCTAATGATATGTGATAATGCAGGTGTGGATCTACTACCACATCCCGATGGAGAGGACTAGACATTAGCATTTGGCGGCTGTGCCATTAGCTCGGTGATGGCAGCCTATCGTGAGCGTGGCCCATCTATCCTACCAGCTGTGTCATTGAGGCATGAGCTGTAGGAGTTCCCTGCCGCGATGGTAGGATTTTTTTATTTTTTATTTTATTTTTTTAAAGGACTAATAAGATACACATATGTTAATGCAGATGGTTTGGAGGTCCTATTTGGGCATGATTGATGCCGACCAGCCATGGGTTGAGGCAAGCCATGCTCGGTTTAGACGGGACCTGTGGATCTATTGCTTGAATGACATCGAGCCACTTCGGCTACGATTGGCTATGAGGACCTTGGGCCTTGCGTAGGAGTGGGTGGATGTGGCCATCTCGCATTAGGAGGAAAACACGGGGGAGGGCAGCTTGCGTTGACTAGTGGGTGTGCTTCCTTGAACAATCAATCTGAGGACTGGCAGCGGGGTGGCACACTTGTGGAGTCATACGCGTAGGACAATGAGGAATACCTATGCCTCTATAGGGCAACATATGTGAAGCGACTCCAGCTTGGGGGACTTATGGAGACAAGTGTGAAATGCAACATTTTTTTGTATATATATGGTGCTAACTTACATGTCTTGGATGCAGGATGCCTGTGATGCCCTGATAGTAGCAGACTTGCGAGCTTGCTTGGTAGACACATGGTAGCAGTTGACTGACACTCATGCAGCTTTAAATGCGTTGGTGAGTGTATGCAATGCATGCTCCTAATTATGATCCTAGATTTCTTATGTTTAGCCATTAATTGTCATCTCATATGTGTTATAGCATGCCTAGCTTGACGCAGAGTCATCAGCAGTAGGGACAAGGGGTGACTCCTCTAATTTGTGTATTCCTTCCTCGGAGGTTACTTTGCTCCATGAGCAGCTTGCCCGTGAAATGGCACATGCCGCGGAGGCAGAGGAGGAGCTCTCTACACAGGTGAGTGTTTCACCATTCAAGTTCGATTGTTCATATTATGTGATGTTGCTAAAAATGGTGAATATGGCAGACAAGAGAGATCCAGGAGGCACTTGCTTTGTGCTACACAAGGTGAGGCAAGGATAGTGGAGCTAGAGGATGAGCTGCGACGTCGTTCAGATGATGGCCTCCCCTGAGACGTCATGGAGTTGAGGATCTCCCTCTAGCTAGAAAGGAGGGACAAAGAGAGAGAGTTGAGAGAGAGGGATAGAGAGAGAGAGAGAGAACTGAGAGGTTGGCAGAGAGAGAGGAGGGGCTTGGAGGCTCAGTTGTTGGAGCTCCGGACCAGCCTAGGCATTATCGAACAGTGGCTGAGAGATGGCGAAGAGCGCTATAAGAGAGCATGTGGGCATGAGTTTTTTGTTAGCAATTTCTTTGTTGCCTTCTCAGAGTGGCAGCACAATGTGGAGACTGAGAGGGGGATGCGGGGCAATAGGAGTACCGCCTTGCACGGTTTGATGATGCCACTTAGGGTTCCTCGTCCAGAGGGTAATGAGAGGAGCAACGCTGAGAGGAGCAATGCTGAGAGTGGTGGTGAGACTTAGAGTGACATGATGTATCTGCTCTCAATTACAGAAAGTTTTGAAAAGATGAAAAGAATGTTTAGTCTTTTGTTCTCTGCTTCTTCCTTTCTTTCTAGTTTATTATAATTTCGAAAGTAGGGGATAGATCTATTCACCCCCCCTCTAGATCTACTCAGCCCATACACAACAGAGGTGCTACCAGATTTTCGTTGGACAATTTGAAAACTGATGACATAAAAGGATAATAGCAGATGGACTGAAGTAAAGAACACCATGGACATATGAACTAAAAAAAATCATTATGAACTAATGTGCAGCAAACATGAAGAGATGGTAAAAATAAATGAAATGAATGAGGAGTCATGTAGTGAGGATCATGGTTCTAGGTACTGCTGAAAATGAAGATGAATATATACAAGAAAAAGAGGAGCAAGAAACAAGGATTCCCAGATTAAGGCACAAAATTTCCAAATGGGCATTTTGCATGCACATATATGCATATATGTTTGTAATTCGTGGTAGAAACCCTTGCGGGGTCTGTTTGGGGAGCCTGTGTGTCGTAGGGATTTCCCCCCATTCATCTAATTTTAGCTGTTGCTATGGGGTTCTCCATGTAGCGGTCTGCACATGGATCCATTTCCTAGTGCCATGCGTCGACGCAATGCCCCATTATGTTGACACAGCTTGGCACTGGACTGCTCTGCTAGGACTATTGTCCAGGGCAGCGAGGCATGTTCACCTGTCAAGCACCTCCTGTACATAGTGGACCTGTATGATAAATCCATCAAGATTGCATGAAAATGGTCAAACACTACGTATACATATTGGAGCATACCAGGTTTTTATTGGAATTGCATGAGCATGGGCATATCTGCCCTTCCACTCACTTTCCAGAACTCAGCATCGCATCTCCACCTTTACGCATGCATCACTTCATATGCAGATTTTGATTGCAAAGGAAATTTCAAGTCCACCCTAATTCTTCGCATTAAAGTAGTTTTTTTTTTTACTAAATTTGCATGCATACGCACGGATTTGAACCCCTTGCCCAAAGGGGTCGACCCTCTCGGGGTCAAGTCTGCCCTATGATAAAAGAAAAGAGGGGAAACAAAGCACAACATATACATGGCATGCTTGCATAACCACCGCTCACAAATGAAAGATCTAAGCACTCCGCGTGCATGATGATTTCCTCACAATGGCCCCCTTTTGCCCCCGGGGCATTTGATCGATCACCTCTCACACATGAGGAATTTGCGTGACAACCCCTTGGGCTTTCTTGAAAAGCATCAAGTTTTGCATAGGTGCATTAAGTTAAGTCAGGGTACCACTAAATCACTTGAGTTCAAGCACTTTTTCTTCATGGTCAGCCCAGCATGCACGGGCAGCATAACACCCATTAGCAGCTTAAGGTGCATCGACGCACCCTAAGGGCTGGGTCAACCTACCCATGGCTAGACTGACCAACAGTCAAGGGTGCGTCGACGCACCCCAAGGGCTGCATCGATGCACTCTCAACTAGCTGCTGTCTCATGACCTGTGGCCCCCGAGTCTACTGGTTTCCTAATAATAGCAGGCTTTCCCTACCCTTTCCCCATTCATGCATTTTCACGAACATGTATTGTGCATCAAGAAAGGAAGGAAAGGAATAAAATTGATCAAATAAGCAAGGAAGCAATGAAAAAGATGGCCCCTGTATGTTGAAGTCCAGTTTCAGCAGGCTTGCACTCTATACGAGTCAATTGGATTGTAGCCCATACAACATAAAAAAGGGGGGGGGGGAGAAATGAATGATTAATTGAACGAAATGATGAATTATGTGTTGATTATATCCAAGTGATTTTTATGATAATAAAACAAAAGATAAGGAACAATCACATGAATCAAACCACTACTCACAAATTTTTTTAGGTGGTTCGGCCAGACACCATTCCGCCTACATCCACCTCTCACTCTAACCCGAGTGAGGATTCCCTTGCCAAAGTAAGACGCAGACTCAGTCTGCAACAGGACGCTGTCTAACAGCTTAACTACCTGAGGGAGACAAATCCCTCAACCTGGTTCTGCAACCCACAAAACCAGACACCTAGCTTCGATACCCACAGAGCTAGAACTAGAGGTCCAACCTCACTTCCGTTGAATCCTCAGAGGGAACCCACGAACAACTACCAGTCACTCACAACCGGAGACTCAGTCTCCCTTCCACTGACACCCAGAGGGAAATCGGAGATAAATCTCCCTTCTCCTGAATCCTCAAGAGGAACACAAGCGAGCAACACCCCGTTGCTCACCACCCAGAGGACACATCCTCTCTTCCTCTGAGTCCACAGAGGAAATATCAGAGATTGCTCTCCCTTCTCCTGAATACACAGGTAGAACCCCGAACTCCAAACAGAGTATCAGAAAAACATAAGTGGAGAAACAATAGACGAAGACACAAACAAAAAGGAAAACACAAGAGAATGTTGCTCCGAGGAGCAGGATGACTCTGGATTTGATCCACGAGACCAATCTTCAAACAAATCTTCAAGCAAAGGCTTAGCAGCTTCAATCTCGAGCTCTCCCCTCTTCTCTTGATCTGATTTTCTCTACTCACACATTTTCTCTCTCTCTTTCTTTGTTTTCTATTGGCTCACTCCTTTTTTGTCTCTTCTCAGACTCTGGCTCTCTCTTCGTAGCAGCTTCTGCTTCACTCTAACCCTTCTTCTTTTTCCAGCTCTCACTCTCTGGCGGCTTCTTCTTGCTTCTCTGGCTGCCCATACATCTTTAGGGAATGGAGCGGCTATATATAGAATAGAGCCTCCGAAAAGGGATGAGGTAAATACCTAGTGAAATTCCATTGGTCCACATGGCAGGAGATTATTCCTCTGGAAGCTTCTGAAAAAGAGTGCCACTTCATCTTGGATCATGTGCTCATTACATGTTCACTTGTGTTCACGTGCCACTCACCTGCCCTTCTTGGGATCACGTACCAGTGATTGGGATCGAACTCACATGTTATCATAATCCCAGTCATGTGCCTTAAGCTATTGAATATAGTTTGGTTATGCTCACTAAGGCATTTCATCAAACACTCTTTCGCTATAGTGATCTTGTGTTGGTGTGGATGCAAGATGCTTCTTACCCTTCAAGTGTTCGATAGAGTTCCTACCAATAAGAAATAAAGCATTTCATCAAACACTTTATAATCAGATGCAGATTTATCCAACATTATATCAGTCAGACACAGAGATCAGAAAGGTAAAAGATGATGTATATGCTTTGATTCAAACATGCAATGCATTAACCTGTGTAAGACACATGTAGACCTTAATTCCAAAATGTGCACAGACCGTAGACATGCTTAGACCTGAATGTGCATGGACTTCTATATGTGCGTAGACCTGAATTCCAAATGTGGACAAACTTCATAGAGTTATATGCAAGACATGCACAGACCTTATAATGTTATATGCAAAACATGCACCGACCTTTTAGAGTTATATGCAAGACATTCACAGACATTATGGAGTTATATGCAAGCATGCTCAAACCTTATATGCTATCTAACATGATGTGCACTGACCTTGTATGCTGACTAGCAAAATGTGCACCAATTTTGTCCATAAACTCATTTGGGTTGTCTTTCTTGGTCATTTTGCATTATTTTACAGGTTAACAGGAGCTTTAGCACGAGGCCCATCCCTCCTGGCCGGCCGGAAGGGGTGGAGGATCAAGTTCCATGGCTTGGAATTTGGAGTTCCTATGCAGTTCATCTCCAACTGTCTTCCAAGTCTTGCGATCTTACTCAAACCGTCTCGTTCCTGTATGCGGCCGACTGTAGACCATCTGATCTCCACACCAGGCCTTTTTCCTGTGTTCCACTTCAGCACTTGCAGCGGCCTATCGTTCGGCCGTCTTCGACGTTTAGCGGTCCCTAGAGGGCCATTTTCTTCCTACATCAGTGCTGCACCCTATGGGTGAGTGGTCTTATCCGTCTCCCTTTTCCAAGGTATGTGATGCTCCTCTTTTGCATTAGGTATTTTGGTGGCGATCACAACTTGATAATGCATGTGAGTGGTTAATTGATTGCACTAGTTGTCCTTTTCATACTAATCACTCACACACCTACACGCAATGCCTCTCTCCTTTTTTTTCCCCTTAAGCACATCTCTTATAGGGAAGGGGAAAAGAGGTGTCTACAATCCCGAATCAAAAGAACACACAATATTATTTTTATCCATCGAATTAGAGTGCGTCCAACATTTGCCCGTCAGTTTGAGGATGAAAGGCGGTACTGAAATTTAGATGGGTCCCAAAGGATTCCTACAATCCTTTCCAGAAATGGGACGTGAACCTGGGTCTCTTGCAGATACAATATTCACAAGACCTCCATGCAACCTTACTACCTCCTTCATGTATAAGGCAGCTAACACACCTACTGTCCACTTTGACTTGATGGGCAATAAATGTGCGGACTTAGTCAATCGATCATTGATTACCCAAATTGTGTCAAAATCGCCATGAGTTCTTGGTAAACCCATTATAAAGTTGTGGACGCACTTTCTGTTAGATCCATTGAGATGTTCATTTGTTGATTTTTTGGTAGGTTTATTAAGTGTTTGGGCGTGCCAGTCACCTAGGTGATGATTTATTTAGGCCTCGTGGAAGCCCATGGTGCGCTTGATCTGACTTCGTTAGGTGATTGTGTAGTTCGGGTCGGGACCAAATCCCGTCGCGCCATAAAAGTCACGACGTCATTTATATCCCCCATACGAGGGAACACCCTTAATTAATTGCCAAAATTAAGGGCCCTGCGGCCAAAAGAATTAATGCTAATTGCAAAGGAAAGAGGCAGGAATGAATCACACGTGAGCCTGTGCCGAGACATGAGCAATCAGGCATATCAGTCGTTCATAGACCCTTTCATATTCATATGAGAGTCCGTTGCAAGAATGCGGTGAAAGCCAAGATAAATCGATCCAGATGTCTACCGAGTATGCGTCAATTTTTAATGGTGATCCAAAAAGAATCCGGTTTGGCAAACGGGTCCGGTTTAGTCAGAATGTCGGCCTGAGATAAGGCCGGGTCGTGGCCATTTTGGGCTAATTCTCGAGACTCAGGCCCAGCTTACAGGGGCAGCATTATTATCCCTTCATCACCTGGTCACGGGGAGAGACGGGGCTGTAATATAGAATTTTATTATTATGATCAGTGGAGCCTCTGATTATATTTCTTTGCTGCCCATTTCCCCTTTCTTTTTATGCGTTTAGGATGATCTCGTGATTTCCCTTCATTTATTTACATAGATTTGGGCGCGGGGGGGGGGGGGGGGGGGGGGGGGGGGGGGGGTGGGGGTGTGGGGGGGTGCTGTAGCCTTCCTCATAATCAGTTGCCAGGGAGCATCTTCCACAGAATTCATCAGCCAAAACGTGACGATAGTATTGTTTTCAGTCCAATCATCAAACATGTCATCGTTGATTGTGTGATTTTTTCCATTTATGTAGCCCAGTTTTCTCCTTGCCTAGAGAAACATCTTGACAGAGGTCCATTCTACATAGTTTTTTGTGTAACTTTACAGGAGCAATCTGCAGGGAGCGGCTGTCATGATGTGAAGGCGAGGGCGTTTTCTTTGCCATAGATGTCTCTGTTGGTGTGAAGTCCATTGTAATGGCATCTGAGGAAGACAACATGATGCTCACTGTGCATTAAACTCCCCCTTTCTTGAATGTCCATCAACCCCTGAGTCCTTCCTAGAGCTGTGAACCTAGGAGAAGGGAAGAGAAAGGGGGAGCCAGCTTTCATGAACAGAGGAAGGGGCGCAGCAGTTGGCAGAACTGGATGGCCAGAGTTCTGTCTGGCCTGTGAACCTTGGGGTTTCTGGCCTTGTTTGTAGGCCGGCAATCTGGTCAGTGGAAGATGGCGGCAGCCTAGAAGTCTGATGTCTAGGGTTGCACGATTCTGCCCGCGGCTTCCAGAGATGACAGAGAACAGAAACAGATGTCTCGGGCTTCAGAGCGCTCTTAGCAGTGCAGAGGGGTTGAGCAGCCTTCAAAGTGCTGTCCGTGGCCTCCAGAGATGGCAGGGGACAGTCCGCGGCCTCCAGAAGGTGAGTTGGCCTTCTGGTGCAGTCCGTAGGCAGCAGGGCTGCTGTCCAATCTTCAGAGATCTAGCAGCGGCCTTCAGAGATCTGATCGCGGGCAGCAAGGCCAAGGAAGCAGGGATTCCGCAGGTCCCTAGGGTTCGCATCAATGCTCTGATACCATGTTGGAAGGGAAGAAGAGACAGGAAACACAAGAGAGTTTCTGCAGTTCCTTTATGGATCGCTGTCCCTTGGATAACTGCAGCCCTCAACTCTCTTCTGGATTAAATAAGGCAGTCAATTACATAATGTTTAGGATCATAATACCCCTGATTGAGTAACAAACCAAAGGGTATTATAACAAGAAAGTACTAACAAGAAAAGCGGAGGGATGAAGGACACAAATTCCCTCAGGTGCTTCTACATTTCTGAATCCTAATACAAAAAGAATTCAACTTCTGTAACAGAGGAGAGCTGCTGGCTTAACCGAACTGCAGAGACCCAGTCAAATTCAGGAACACTTAGATGTTAAGGGGAGGATTGGCATATTACAACCTTTTCAGGAGTATCTTCTCTAGCAAGGGAAGAAGGGATGTTTGTACTGTTTGCTTGAAAAGAAGGTTGATCTTTTAGTATTGTGACAGTTTTTGCACTTATAGTGGTTTTTTAGATGTTGCAAAGTATGTCCATGCATCCCGCTACAAGCATAGAGGGTGCGTTTTGTATATGTGGTCTTTCCAAGGGTTATATTCCTGGTGTTAACACATTGATATAAAGTATTGGATGCCAGTTTTAGTGTTCGTGCATTTTATATGTCAAGCTGAAAGTAGTCATTCTTCTAGTATTGCTATTTTTTTTACCTATCAAATACTACATGCTACCTCCCTTTCGTTCTATTGTGATTACTAACATGGATAATAACTCAGGGGCACAGAAAGTTTTACGAGGCGGAGTTGCCAAACTGTTCTTGCTGCACATCTTTTAACAATGACTAGGATAATTGCTCCAATTTTGCCTCATTTGGCTGAGGAGCGGTTTCGTTTGGTGAATAAATCATTGATCCCCTCTCAGATTTGCCGTGATGGGTGGATGTAAATCACTCCGCTTTCAACCGTTTGTAGTGCGTCAGGAGAAACAATTCGCATCTCCCCTTTGAAAAGTGTCCCTATTCCGGGACGATGCGACTACGCCGTTGCCGGCAGAGTTCGCAAAAAGTCCTCTAATTGCTCGCGGACAGCGACGTAATATTTGCAGAGTCCGGTGAGAAACAACCCTTCCTCCGCATAGGAACGCGCGTTGGGGATATCCCCGGCTTCAAGAGCTTGCTTGGCATATGCGAGGTAGTTGTTGCCTCGCTCCCGGGCAAGTTCAACCAGCGCCTTGCGCACTGGCGCCTCGATTTCCATGCGCGTTTGACGCCTGAAGAATCCCATATAAATTGCCCTCCATGAGCACTATTGAGTTGGTTGAAAAGGTGAATCTGCGACTGTTGCTAGAAATTGATCCTCATCGTCCGGGCAAACCAGATCATGCTTGCGATCCACCCGGCTGCACCGATAAACCCTAAAATTGCCATCCCTGGGTCGTGGTCGAAATAGCGAATTGACATCGTGAGCATCGGAACAAATACCACGGCGCCGACGGCAAGCAGCACAAGGTGGAGGACGATATACCCCAGAGAAATCGTTGGGGTTCGCCCATGAAGAACACGGATCATGGCGGTATGACCTTCCTTTGAATTGTGAAATTGAGGGTTGATCGTCGATGTGTCTACTTCACCATCTCCCTGATTTCGCGGCGGAGCTCCCTCTCGCGCTTGCTTCTACGCTTGTCGACAAGAACTGCGGTGGGCTTCGGCTGACCGATACGTTCACGCGCCATTTCGCGAATTTGAGCAAGGGAATCGAATACACGCTTTCGCTTCTCCATAAAAACCTCCTGGTTACGGTTTGGACCGAAGGGGTAACGTTGGGTCGATGAACTCGGCTCCCATAACGACACCGGGCGACATCAGAATCAACTCACCATCGATAATTTGCGGTATAGGCTGGAGCAGCTTTTGTGCCAGCCAAAGATTGAAAAGCCTACGCATCGAATGCCTCCCTGGGTGATCTAAGATTTCTCGGCGTTGAATAAGCGGTCAATGCCGGAAGTCAGGTGGAAGGGATTGCCCGAAAAGGCGGTAGTGCCGGAACCGACACTGATCGGGGTATTGGCGGACTTAGGCTACATCAGTTCTGCGGGCAGGAACTGCGGTGACGCGCACTACCGGTTTCTTTTCCGGTGCCGTCGCACTCTTCATTTCCAGAAATTCCAAAACATACTTCTTGAAGTCCTCTCGCCCGAGATCGTTCACCGGTACAGTCGAGTGAACCTCAAACTTCCCATCGTGCGGAATCGCAATCACAAATTTGTGCAGTTGCTCATTCTCAGACAAAACCGACTTCCGATCCAGCGGAAACTTGGCTTCCATAAAGCGCGCCAGTTCAAGCGCTCCTTCCGGGGTACGGCAGGACCTAACGAAGGTGTCCATCACGAATAGTTTCATGGATATTCTCCAGTAGGGGCGTCCGGCCCCTCGGGTTGAAATTGCAAGAATTACGCGGCACGAGCCCACTGAGTCTTGAACTCAGCGATCGCTTCCCGAAATAGTTCGTGGCCCACTTGGTTGACAGGTATGTTGGCGTGAACACTTACTTTCCCGTTCGACTCAATGAAAGGGAGGAATGTGATGTTCTGGACAATCTGCGGATTGCCAGTGAATTTCGTCTTGAGAAGAGAGTCAAAAAAGTTAATTTGATTGTCTAAGCAACATATGTAGGATTGAAAGCAAAAAAGAAGTAGAGAACAAGAAACTGAACATTTCATTTTGACCTTCTAAAAATATCTATAAATTGAAAGGTGGGTACATTAAGTCCCACCCTCTCTCTTAGCATTACTCCCCTCATCACTCTCCAGGCGAGGATCCCTAGAGGGTGTCATCAAACCATGCGAGGCGATACTCCTAGCACTGTATATTCCCCTTTCAGTATCCACACCTTGTCGTCGCTCTGTGAGGGCAGCAAAGAAACTGTTGACACAAAAATCACACTGTCGTGCTCTTCGGTAGCGCTCCTCACCGTCCCTCAGCCATTGTTCGGCTAAGCCAAGGTTGGTGCAGAGTTATAACAGTTGGGCCTCCAAGGCCCTCCTCTCCTCTCTCTCCACCAATCTCTTAGTTCTCTATCCCTCTCTTTCTCACCTCTTTCTCTCTCTATGTCTTCTCTCTCTAGCTGGAGGGTGATCCTCAACTTCATGGCATCCTAAGAGAGGTCATCATCTGAACGACGCCGCAAGTCCTCCTCTAGTTCTGCTATCTTGGCCCCCCCTTGCGCAGCACAAGCAAGCATCTCTTGCATCTCTCACATTTGCCATACCCACCATTGTCAGAAAAGGGGCATAACATGAACAATGGGACTCGAATGGTGAAATATTCACTTGTACAGAAAGCATCCCCTCTGCCTCCACGGCACGTTGCATGGCACGAGCAAATTACTCGTGGAGCAAATTGATTTCTAAGGAGGGGATCCACAAATTAGAGGAGACACCATCTGCCTCCACTGCTGATGAGGTTGCATCAAGCTGGGTGCAGTATAACGATGTGAAGTGGCAATTAGTGGCTTAACACCAGGAATCTAGGGTCTTGATTAGGAGCATGCATTGCATACACACTCACCAAAGAATTCAAAGCTACACAAGTGTCACCCAACTCCTGCTCCATGTCTGCCAAGTGAACTCGCAAGTTCATTATCATGGTATCACGGGCATCCTGCAGCCATGACATACGAGTTAGCATTTCTCAAAAAAAAAATATTCACCTCCACAAGGCTCCCAGGCTAGAGTTGCTACGCATATGTCGCCTTATAGAGGCCACAGGTACTCCTCACTATCCTGCGCGTGTGACTCCACGAGTGTGCCACCCCATTGTCAATCTTCATATTATTCAGAGAAGTGCACCCACCAGTCAACACAGGCTGCCCTCCCGCGTGTCTTCCTCCCAATGCGAGGTGGCGCGGTCACGTCCATACATTTCTAGGCAAGCCCTAAGGTCCTCATGGCCAATCGTAGCTGAAGCGACTCGATTTCATTCAGGCAGTGGACCCAAAGGTCCCGTCCAAATTGGGCATGGCTTGTTATAACCCACGACTAGTCAGCATCGACCATGCCCAAATAAGGTCTCCAAACCACCTACGTTAGCATGCATGTATCTTCTTAGTCATTCAAAAAAAAATCCTACTATCACTGTAGGGAACTCTTATAGCTCGTGCCTTAATGCCATCAGCTGGTAGGATAGAGAGGTTGTGCTCATGATAGGTTGCCACAGCCGAGCCAGTGGTGCCACAACTAAACGTCATTATCGAGCCTCCCCATCAAGACGTAGTAATAGCTCCATAGCTGCATCATCACATATCATTAGCATCCTATGAAGTGAATTAGTTGCAAAAAAAAACTCTACCTACAGAAATGGTGTATAGCCACTCACGGTCATCTCTCAATCTGTCCCTTGGGACAAACCTACAAACAAATGCGCCAATACAGCGGCTCCCCAGGCATACTGCCCTACTCTCTCTAAGTATACTAGGAGCTCTAGAAAACGACAATGGCTATCGCCACCCTTTGAACCTAGTAGCAACCTTCCCAGCAAGAAGAGGAGGAACATCCTCACGTCCATGTTTGACCTCTCCCAGTTGTTCGCATCCACGCAGTATACAGTGATGAGTAGTGATAGGCAGATCTAGAGGGGAGGGGTGAATAGATCAGCCTCTTCTTTGCAAAAATAACAACAATATAAAAACTAAGGAATAATAATGCACGATGAGCAGCTGCAAGTTGATGAGCTAGATGCACAAACGATGATCAAGAACGGCCCTACACAAGCATCTAGCGCCAAACCAAGATAGAAGGCAAATCACAAAGAGACAAGATTTTAAGGTGGTTCGGTCTCTATCCAGAGACTTACGTCCACCCCTCACTTCAACCAAGTGAGGCTCCACTAATGCAAAGGCACTACAGCTGATTCACAGCTTCTAACAGAGAGACAACTCTCTCCAACCACTACCACACAGCTTGAGAGTATGCAACCCAAACACCCACGGACCAGTGACACATTGTCCGTCTTCCTACACGTAGGTAGGGAGCAAATGTAAGAGTATTATATTGAGAAAAACAAACTGAAAAGGGTAGCAGACAGGGTATATCAATAGCGATCTGTAGGAGAAAGAAAGGCCATGCATGGAATCTGGATGGCGATCCTTGCTTCTTCTTCCAGATGGAATACTTCCTAGAAGGGCAGGTTCTCCTTCATAGAAAGTTGAAGCTCCTTCCTCTTCTTCTCGCAGGATGAAGAGAGAAGATGAAGACATCTATCTTTAGATGCTTTTGGGTTGCAGCAGGTTCTTCGCAGCTGGCTTCACGTCACAAGGCTTCTTCTTCCTACTGCTTGCTTCTCACGAGCTCTCTCCCTTTTTCTATCTTATCTTCGCCTAACTTTAGTTGTCTCTTCTTATCCCTTTGATTTGTCACTCTTGCTACTCCTTATATGCTCCACCTTATCCTCATTCCTTCGTATGCTCAATACCCCTTCATTCTTGTCGCATTTCTTTCCATTTTTGAACAAATCCACTTTTTTTCTTGAACTCCCTGTATGACATGCTTTTGCAGAGTATGTCTCCCAGCTAGCATTGTTTTGGGCAGACAATCATTTCTTCTACCTACAACGTACAAGTTGGTAGCCCCCTGATTTGGTAAAAAGTAATCTGGACCACCCATCTCCATCAGTGAGGCCTAAATGTTAGAATGGGGTTACCTCTGATTGGCCCGGAAGTGATAAGGTGTAGTGAGTTCTCATTGACTGGTCAATCTGCTTCATGCGGTACATAGCAATTTCCATAAGCTGGTCAAACATATCTTCGTTAGGTACAAGATTTTATCCTTAAGGTATGACCCCTTTTTGGATGGAAACCCTTGCTATTGGTCCAGCTGGAAAGTGGGAATCTTTTTTGTACAATCGAAGGATGTCCCTTTCAATGATTTGGAGTGGGACTACTAGACTCAAATCTATTTTTCGTTTAAGTATAAAAAGGACACTTTCTCTACATAGACGTCTCCATCAAGAGTTCTGAGGTGCACCGACTTGATAATCATGAATGCATTGACCTTATATTGCTATCGCTAACTCTGCTCATTGAGGCATTTCATCAAACACTCTTTCGCTACAGTGATCTAGTGTTGATGTGGATGCAAGATGCTTCGACCTGTTGGCTTGGGCTTGTACATGTGCATTGACTTGTTTTGAGCAGAAAAGCATATGTGCACAGACATTGAACAAGCTTAGACCTGAATGTGCATGAACTTCTATATATACGTATACCTGAATTCCAAATGTGCATGGACTCTACACAAGCTTAGAGCTAAATGTGCACAGACCTCTTGAACATTAAAGCACATGTGCACCAACCTTGACTCACATGTGCACAAACCTTTATATGATGAAGGCAAGCATGCACAGACCAAGATGCATTTAACGCAAACATGTACAGACCTAGTAATTCACATACTTAAAACATGCATAGACCTATGTGCACAGACGTAAAACGTGCATCGACCTCATAGAGGACCAATGCAAATGTGCATCGACCTTATATATGTATAAGGCAAATGTGCATCGACCTTATGGCAGTGATGGCAAAATATGCACAGACCTTTATATGAGGAAGGCAAAAGTGCACAGACCTTTTGATGTAGAATGATGAATGTGCATCGACCTTATAATGCGAGATGCAAAATGTGCATCGACCTTAGTATGCAAATGTGTATCGACCAACTAAATGAACAAGGAAGATGTGCACTGACCTTCTATATGCACAAGGAAGATGTGCACCAACCTCTAATAGTAACACAGGTAGACCTTGATATGCACCAGTGAGCATGTGCATCGACCCTTGCTAGCAGTTTGGAAAAGTTGCACGTGCTCCCAAGTTCGGGGAACCTAGGTGCCTTCACACCTTTCCTACCGGTACGAGTCTACCCTTCAAACTTGTTGATCCTTGATTTGTTTGACTGATTGTTGCTCTGTGTATTTTTAGATTTGGGGGTACACCCGATTCCCTCTAGGTCACAGCATGATCCCGTGAGCCCGGATGCAGATGGTCCCACTCATGGCGAGATGGGATATGGTTCAGGACCGACGACTGGTAGCAACTAGGCTCTCCAACCTTCGGACAACCCTGGATGAGTTTCCACCTCACCAGGTGAGTGTTTGGCTAAAAAGAGCTATGTGATGTTTTTAGTATTTATTTTGTGAACTCAATTTCAGAAAAACTTTCAATTCGTTGTGGTAGGTGATTTGGACGCCTTACGTGATGGAAGACACCACTCCTTAGCCATGGGTGAGGGAGGGGAGAGCTTGGTTCCGCAGGGATACGGTGTTGTTTTGCGTGAACCTGTGGGAGCCCCTCTACTTACGTTTAGTGCTGAGGATGCTGGGATGGCACCAACCACCAGTGGCAGTACCCACTCAACATGGGTCCGACAGGGGGAGCCGACGGACCTCAGCGAGCGACCAGGATTGGGCGTCCCGCTACCGTGCGGAAGTGGAGGCATTGTATAAGGGACCTTCTCTGGAGCAGGATAGGACCATAAGAAGCAGCGAGGCCTACATGGAAGACTATCAGGATCGGTATGCCAGGCAACTCTGCCTTGACACCCGAGCAGTGAGTTACTCTTTTATCTTTTAAAATGTGATGATTTTTATTAAGCATTGCATCTATGAGAGTTTGTGGATTTGATGTGCAGATGCCAGAGACTGAGCCCGTGAGGGTTCTTCAGGATCGGATAGCCATCCTCAATCAGACAATCATGAACCTGAGGCACGAGATCCGAGAGATGGTAAGCCAAATTTGACTTTGATTTGAGATTTTGAGAACTCTTAGATGTTGACTGACCATTTTCCCATGACTTACCAACGTGGGGAGTTGGCATACATCTGGATGAGGGCGGGAATGGCCGGGGAGGCCGAACCTTCATCCCTGGCAGACACTAGAGAAGAGTTGGAGGATCGCCTAGCGGGAGCCCTCGAACGAGCTGAGGAGCGGGAGGCTAAGTTAGCTGTGATGGTGAGAGCCCAGAACCTGGGTTAAGAGTGATCCTTGTTTTTTTCAATTGTCTTTGTCTAACTCGCGTGATGGTTCATATTCTACAGAGGAAGGAGTTAGAGACTGCCTTGGCCATTCGACAAGAGCAGGATGCACGCATTGAGGAGCTGAGACGTGGACTAGGAGAGACGAGTACTGTGGAGAGACTCGAGGGTCGCCATGCCGAGGCAAAGGAGAGGGAGGCTGAGGCACGTGCTCGAGAGATGACGATGGCAGTATGGGAGCAGCGAGCTCTCGACCAGCTGGAGACTCTGAGATGGCAGGTACTACGGAGGTATCAGAGGAGAGCTGCTTTAGGAGAGGGAGCTAGACCTGTGACACCTTCAGAGTCGTTGCAGATCGGAGGAGACATGGCCTTCACAATGGAGGAGCTCATGGTTATGATGCAGTCTCCTGCAGAGCAGGTAGCGATCCAGCCGACGGCATCAGGCTCGAGGGCTTCGCGGCCATCGAGGCTGCGAGGCAGGGGGAGTGGGGATGGGGATGAGGCTGATAGTCGCCATAGCCAACCCCATACTGATGGAGATTAGAGAGAGAGAGCTGAATAGCAGCTGCTTTTGGAAGAAAAGCAACAGAGAGCAGAAAGAATAAGAAGAATAAAAAAAAGAGCAAGAGTAGAGAGCAGAGAGCTGAAAAGGAGAAGAAAAGAGAGAGAAAGCAGCACGAAAGAAAGAGAAAGAAAGAGAGATGAGTTAAGAAGAGAATAGAGAGTAGATGAGAGAGCTTTCCCTGAAGATCAGAGTTGCATTGGCCTCTGGATCAGATCCAAGTCAAGTTGCCCCTACGGAGCTACACTTGTTTGTTTCTATTTTAATTTTTCGTTTGTTCTTTCCAATTTCCATCAGTGTTTTTCGATCCTCTGGTTTGAGGTCGAGGTTCCTCCTGTGGACTCAGGGGAAGGGAGACTGTGTCTCCAGTTTGCAAGTGACTGGGTGTCGCTTGTGATTTCCCTCTGGTTCGGAGGAAGAGAGACTTGGGTCTCTGGTGGCTAGTGACTGGGTGTCATTAGTGGTTCCTTCCGGTTTGGAAGAAGAGAGGAGAGTATTCCTCTAGCTCAAGCTGTTAGGCAGCATTTGTAGGTAAGCTGTGAGGCCCAGTGATTTTTAAGCTGTAAGGCAGCGAAATCCACACTCTAGTTTGAGTGTAGGGTGGACGTAGGTCTGGAGGACCGAACCACCTTAAAATCCATTGTGTCGTGGTTTGCTTGTGTTGTACATTTCCATATCCTTTACCTCCCTTCTCAGGTTGTTTGAGCGTTCTATATCAGAAGCGTTTCTATGTGATTTCGATATGAATCCGAAATGCGGTTAAGTGTTTGACAGAGTGCTTAATAGAAATATATGCATTTGGTGCTTCCAGTTCCTTGAGCAAACTTGTGACTTGAGTCTATGTATTTCCTTGAGCTATCTACTTCAGCACTTTCAGTTTTCTGAGTGAGAGAGTTCATTGATCTCATTAGTCTGCATTGAGTGTAGGCAAACATTTTATTCTGTTATATTTCTGAATGGGGATTCATTCACCCCCCCTCTGAATCTGCACCTAGCACCCCAACAACACGGTGTCATCACGTGCAACGGTCTTGACCCCGAGTCTCGTAAGTCAAGGACCATTGAGTTCAGTAGGTCTAGTGGGCTATCCAGAGTCTGGTGGCTTCGAGTCACCTATTACTTTGCGTTACTCGAGGTGGGTGCGTGCGTGATTTTCTATGTTCACATTTAGTGAGCCCCCACTAGTTGTAGCCTTCTTACGGCACGCGTGTGCTGACCCACCCGGGAGTGGTGGAGTGGCATACCCGAGAGAGATATAATTTTTAGGCTAGTTACCGTAGGGCCCCCACGCGTAGCCTGAGTTCGGGCTTCGGGGGAAGAACTAGCTAGAGGATCTGACCTAGGGCGTATGGTCGGTGTGTGCACACTTGGCTGAGGGCGTTGGACCCGCTCTGACGAGCGCGACCTCAATTAGTCCTTGTTTGGTGTTCTTAGTTACTGTGCGGTGATAACTCGGGAGAACGGTGAGCTAGAAGGGGAGGGGTTGAATAGATCACCGGATTAAAAAATTCTTGCGCGATACAACCATACACACGTCAAAGATTGAATTGGAAAGATAAGGAGCGGATCTAATTAGCAAATGATCGAGCAATTGATGCCTACAATTGGCAGGAGAACAACTCAACAAGCAAACCACAAAATAAGGCAACGAGCTTTTAAGGTGATTCGATTGCAATTCCACAATCTACGTCCACCCCTTACTCAATCGAGTAAGGCTTCCTTTCACACAACAATGTATGAAAATGCAGACTCAGTCTGACCATCCAGACCTCCCCTAGGTGGCCAACCAGTATGGGCGGCTGTAATACCCTGGATCATTCGGATTGGAATCGGAGAGCTTTCGGAGCGCTTTCGTGGGTCCCGAATGGTATTTTACAATCCACGTGTATTTTTCCCTTGTATAAGTTGTGAAATCTTGTGGAGAGTGAACCGTTGAGTTTTGAGACTCCGGGATGCTACAGGTGCGTTGTGCCCTTTCTGAGGATCGCGTAGACTATTTTTTCATATTTTTTTGATTTTACAAAATTTCGGGTCGAAGATCAGATTAGAGAAAATTTTGCTAATTCCCTATTTCATTTTTCTTTTAAAACTCTTAACCCCCTCTCTCCTCTCTCCACCGTGCTCACTCTCTCCCTCTCTATTCTCTCTCCTCTTTCCCCCTCTGCTCTGGCTGCGTACGGAGGAGGCTCTGGGAATGATGTGGCGATGACTTGGAGTTATCGTGGAGCGTGAAGGTGCGAGGAATGGAGCGTGGGATTGACGCGATCCCTCGGTGGATTCAAAGCATCACGGCATGGGTTTATGTGGTGTTTTTCGAGATGGTTTGGCCATTTCGGCACGCAAGATCTTCGATGGAGGTAGGGCGATGGATGTCCTACTCTTTTCCTACCTTTCGTCGCAGTTTGGAGCCGAACGGTGTGAGTTTGAGTGGGTTTTCCTACTTTAAGGGCGGAATCATACTTTAGGGGTGTGAGCCGGGTTCGCCATTCCAGGTGACGATTTTCAGTGTAAATGGAATCGTTTGAACCCCTGGCATGTTGGGATTTCATTCCCACTGGTTTCACTGCGTTTGGTTGTGATTTGGGGCAGGTAGGAGGTCGGTTACCCATGTGAGTTGTTTTGGGTGGATTTGTGGAAATCGCCCATTTCCTGTTGTTTCGTGGATGGTTTGATCCCTTCCGACTGGTGGACGGTTGGTATCATGTCTAGGAATGGGTCCCCATCGTTTAGACATGATTGGGATGTGCAAAGATCAAGTTTTGGATAGTCCTACGATTTTCTCACCGGAACGGTTTAGCGGTCCTACCAGAGATCGCCATTTGGAGAGGGGGCCCTCAGGAGACCGTTAATGTGAGTTCCATTGTCAGTTTGTGGTTGCGATCTTGTGACCGATCGTAACTTGATTTTGGCGGCCCTGGGCAGACAGCCAATCTCGTGTTAACGGTCCGAGGTTAATCGTAATCGGGTTTCCACTATTTTAAGTCGGTTCGGGGTAGCAGTCTAGCTCCCAACCACAAATTGGTTTAGAGGCCTTAGGGGGACTGCTAAATTGCTGGAAATGGTCCCATGGAGACCGTTATGTTTTTAAGTCGGTTCCTAGTAGCAGCATTGCTGCTAACCACCTTATGAAGAGACGGTCAGGTAGATGACCGCCACCAGGATGACTTATCATGCTTTTCGAGGAGTTTTCAAGGTGGTTTGGAATTGATAGTCTGGTCTTGACCGCCACATCCTAGAGACGGCCCGATGAGGACCACCATTTGAATTAGCATCGTTGGGCAAGATCGTTTCCTGCCTATTTAACCTTGCGAATAGCGGCCCTGATAAGACCGCCAATGTGAATTAGCGGCCATGGGTAAGACCGCCATTTGTCCGTGTGTTTCTTTCGTTGGTTTGGCTTCCGGTTGACTTGGCTTTGACCCCATGGTTAGCCCATTGTTCCATAGATGTCTTCGATGTCCAATGAGGGTTGTGACCGTGTTATAGGGTGTTCGAAAGTGTCATGTCACTTACTTTCTCTATTTGTGTAGTGGTTGATAGTTATGGCTGCCAAACATGTTATTGCGGATCTCACTAGGGCTAAAAAATTAAACGGCACAAACTATGACATGTGGCACCGTAAGATCCAATACCTGCTAGATGAGCAAGAATTGCTCGACCATCTTATAGTTACCATGTTATCGCCCAAAGAGGGCAACACCGCCCAACATCACCAAGACCAAGAAACCTACAAGACTTAGTTTAAGAGAGATCGTAGTGCACATTTCACTATGCTTAGCGCGATGGGGGACGATCTCATGGGTGAGTTTGAGGGTTTTAGTACTGCCAAGGAAATGTGAGACCAGTTGAAATTTACCTTTGGGAGGACGTCTGTGACCCTATTGAGGGCTCTAATTTTAAATTTTGAAACCTACTAGAAAGACTCGCGCCACATGATGACTGAGCACCTGAGAGTCATGGCTCACATGATTCGTGATTTGAAGGCACCTAAGAGTCATGGCTCACGGAAGAGCAACAGGTGCAGGCCGTGATCAGATCTTTGCCTGACTGTGGCTCCAAATGAAACAAATTCTAACATATAATGAGAATATCAAAGACTTTTCAGATATTTCTCGTCATGTAGAGCTAGAAACTGAGCGCGAGATTTTACATCGCGTCACTGCCAATGTCGGTCAGAGCAGTCGCCGATTTGACAGGAAGGGACCACAGAGGAAATTACAAGAGAGAGATACCGCACCAGGCCCCAAAAGAAACCAGTCCTTTATGTTGAGTCTCTTTGATCGGATTTTGATGATAACAAAATCCTGGACTTAGTTTCTGCCTCAAAGCCATGTCGATAAAATCCAGAGTGAGAATTGAGTGAGGCTAAGCATGCTTAAGATCACCGTGTGAAATGAGAAATCTCTCAAAATGATCTATGGATTTCAAGGATTTCCAAACGCATAATCAAAGCCAAATCTAAGCCCAAAATACATGTAAAGAATGAGGACATTAAGTACTTATCATTTGGACATGTTTCATTGGGCTAACACTTTATTTTTTTACAGGTTTAATTATTTCGGTCGACCAACGGCACTGGGCTGGTCGACCAGAAATTCCCGAGTTGAAATTCTGGCTTCTGCAGAATTTCAGTCGACCGCCCCTATGGCGTCGGTTGACCAATCCTTCCAGGGACTAAAAGTTCCCTGTCTGTAGAAGTTCGGTCGACCGAACTCCAATGGGCAATCAACTGAACTCCCCGAAGCCCCCATTCTTGACTTTGTGTTCTCAGCCAGTGGAGAGATTCCTCTCCCCAATTCTTTAATCCCATTACCCCCAATTATGCCAGGATTTGTGGATATGGTTCTTGGCTTGTCCCTTGACCATCCTAAATGTATAAAACATCTCATTGGGGTCAAAAATCCTAAAATATGCACAAGGGGGAAATCAAGGTGACTCAAGGAAGAAAAGAAGTGCTACTGTAGATGTGAATAGTGATCTGTGGACCAACTCTTCATCCAGCAGCTGAAGATTCAAGGTCTTTTTGAAGCAATCATCTTCCATGAATTGAAGAAGTAACCATCTAACCAGAAGAGTTCAAGGGGAGCCTATCAACCAAGAGAAATCGAAGGAAAGTCTATCAACCAAGGAGCCTCTCAAGGGAAGAAGAAGAAGGGTGATGCAAGGAAGTAGGAGCCATTCAAGCATCATCTGAAGGTACACTAGTTCCATCTGAAGCCAGTAATCTCAAAGGAAGGAAAGAAGCAATCATTTTCAGCTTATACATGTCCATTTAGTCAGCATCAAAATAAATCGAAGTTGACATGTGGAGGGGGTTTAACAGGGCAGAAGGGATGAGAAGAGACAACAAAGAAATGGGAATTTACCCCCACCATGGCAGATTTCACTACTAGGGTGTAATTTCATGTCATCAACTCTCGTACCTCCTACAAGGCACTGCTTGGCCGTCCTTGGGTACATGAAAATATGGTGGTACCATCCACGCTACACTAATGCATCAAATACAATGAAGAGGGCAAGGAAGAAAGGATATTTGCTGACCTCCACCCCTTTGAAGTGTTTGAGTGTCATATGCTTGATGCTTCCCTGTATGTAGAGCCGTCATCGAAGACCTCCAAAGGCAAGGGCCCTGCTAGGGCATCGAAGAGTGCTTCCGATGATAATTGGTTTTCGTCGCCATCGCCGGGATATGCCAACCCCAAGATAGTCTCACACATTGCAAGCACAGGAGATGTAGGCAGAGCAGCACCTCCCGCCACCTATCCTGAAGCTAATGAAGCCAAGGTCGATTAGCACCATGGCCATATCCAAATCCCAGAAGGTCTCACCATGCCAATATTTGGCCTCGACCATGTCATTATCGAGCCTTTCAAAACATGGGAGGTGGAGCAGTCTGAAGGCCCCAGTAGCTTGTTCTACAGGCCCGAAGAGCACCCCGCATAGGAAGACATTGACTGTCATCTCCCTAAAGATATAGAGAACCTGTCAGTCCCCCTTCAAGGGCTAACGTTCACAACAAACCAGATGGCTAAGATGTTCCAGAAGCATCATATCCCCTCCGGCCAGCCTCGCAAGGAGAAGGAAGCATTCCAAAGGCTCTGCTATCTTGCCAGCCTGGACAAAGAACTGAAACATGTCTCCCAACATCCAGGGTTGGGTTTCACCCTCGAAAAATATTATTACAGTGGGTGCTATGAAGTGGACACCGTCTTCACTCTCTTCCCAATAGAAGACAGCTCATCGGGGGCAACTCTTGATGAATACCCAGCAGAAGTTAAACATACTGGACCGGCTCAATCAAGAGACCCAAAATTAAAAGCCATAATCCCTTGCAGATGTTAGGAGCAAGTCTACCTTGAAGAAACTGCTCTCCAAGACAAATTTGACACGGCCAGTAGTAGTGAAGCCGAGGATATTGAGGAAGTAGGGCTAGCCCTAGCCCTTTCCTATAGCTCTCCCAGGGTAGAAATATCACTGTCTCTTATACCGATCAAGGAAGTTTCTGTTGAAATTAATCAGGAAATGCCCATTGCTGGGAAAGAACAGGTCATCTCCACTGAAGGCGGGGTGATTCAAGATGGCGAGGGGGCAAAGTTATCTTCATATGCCACAAAATTGCAATGCTGTTCCTCCAGCTCAACAATAAATAACTGTCAATCCTTTGAGGTTGCCAATACATCAGTGGAGGTTGAAGCTGCCAGCTCATCTAGTAGAGTCACAACTGTGGAAGACCTACTGACAAAATAGTTCATACAGTCTCCACCAGTTGAATTAAGAATTCCCGACAAGGACCGGTTGAACCAAGAGAGAGAGACTGAGGTGCTCGAGCTCAAAGATGACATTTCAGACATCATTGATCTCCAGCCAGCGCCCTCAAAAATAGAAGACAGAGGCCAAGCTATAGTTGATGAGCTGACAGAAGTCAACTTGGGAACTGAAGATGATACTAGGTCAGCTTTCCTCAGTGCTCAACTATCATCTGAAGAACAGAATTTAAGGTGGTTCGGTCTCAACCTTGAGACCTACGTCCACCCCTCACTCAAACTAGAGTGAGGCTTCCGCTGATACACAGCTTAATCCGTTGATCCACAGCTTCGGGGACGAATCCCTACAACCGCTAAGCAACACAGCTTGCTAACCCGCTGAGCAACACAGCTTGCTGACCGTTGAGCCTCACAGCTTGCTATTCGCTGAGCACCACAGCTTGCTGTCCGAGGAACTAATCCTCGCCTCTGAGCATCACAGCTTGCTCCGCTGTCAAACAGCTTGAAACATGGAGATAAAACAAAAACACAAGGGACTGAAAACAATATGTAGATGAAACATGAAAAACAATGTAGCTCAACTGAGCAGATGATTCTAGATCTGATTTAGAAGTCGTGACTTCAGTAGTAACCACTTCTCTGACTTCTTCTTCTCTCCACCGATACCTTGTTTTGCCTCTCTCTCGCTCTTTTGCAGCGAACTCCTTTTCTCTCGAAGCACTCTCAGCTTCTCCTTACTTCTCTGCTCAAACTCTCTCTTGAACTCTATCTTCTTCTATCTCTCAGTAATCTCAGCTCTGGATTCTCTCATCACTTCGTGTGTTCTCCTCATTTGCCTTCTTCTCATCTATTTTCTTCGACTGAGAGATCCCCCTTTTTATACCAGCGAACTGGATCATGTGGTCCCCGCACGGTTCCAGTCCGGTGCGTGGAGAGAGGATTCCCGCCAGTAGCTTTTTAGAAAAGTGATTTAAAAAAATCCACGTGTCAGATCTTGAAGACGAGGCGAATCCACGTAACCAATCGTTCTTGAGGACATTTCACCTTGGATCACGTGCCTGCTAACTCAGATATTGAACCAAGTGATCACTTTGATGCTCTCTGCCCTTCAAGTGTTTGATCGAGTTTAAGGCTTTTCAACTCAAGTACCTGCCAACAAGATATAAGGCATTTCATCAAACACTTTATGGGAAAGCCAACTCGCGTAAACCCCAGTGAATAGTAAGGTTACGCGGACCAGCTTGAAGGGTTAAGCTAGCTCGTTGTGGACACACTTATTTTCAAAGATATTCATTGGTTGGTTTTTTATTCAGTTTGTTAAGTGCGTGGGCGTGCTAGTCACCGATGTGACGATTGATTGGGGCTTCATGGAAGCCCAGGGTGTGCTCGATCTGACTTCGTTAGGTGATTGTATAGTTCAGGTCAAGACCAAATCCCGCCGTGTCATAAAGGTCACAACGTCATTTACATCCCCCATACGGGGGAACACCCTTGATTAATTGCTGAAATTAGGGGCCCTACGGCCAAAAGAATTAATACTAACTGCAAAGGAAAGAAGTAGGAATAAATCACACTAAGGTTTGCATCGGGATACGAGCCACGGGCCGTGTTGGTCACTCATGGAACTTTTCATATTTGGACGGAAGTCCATGACAGAGGTGCGGTGAGGACCGAGATAAATCCGTTCAAATGTCTGTCGAGTGCACGACAATTTTCATGATGATTCGAAAAGGGTCTGGCTCAGAAAATGGGTCCGGTTTAATCAGGATGTCGGTCCGAGGCAAGGTCGGGTCATGGTCATGTCAGGACAATCCCCAAGGCTCAAGCCCAACCTGTGAGGGCAACATTATTGCTCATTCAGCACCGAGTTATGGGGAGAGAGACGGGGCTGCAATATAGATTATTATTATTATTAGCGGAGCCCTCGGTTATACTTCTTTGTTGCCCATTTCCCCTTTTTCTTTTTATGCATTGATATTTTAAAATTTCATTTTCAACAGCCACCAAGAAATTGTCTTGAGTGTCCCCCCCTGAAGGCTCCCTGGAAGCAACTGACCATCCTATCCATAACTCTATTCAATCTCCTTGCCATAAATTTGATGATGATTTTGTAAGTGCCATTCAACAGATTAATAAGTCTGAAGTCTCGAAAATCTAGGGCTCCTTATTTTTTCGAGATAAGGAGTAGGGGGGTTTTATTAATACCCCCCAAGTGAGCCATCTCTTCCTGAAACTCCTTCATTGTTACCAACAGCTCTGTCTTGATGATCTCCCAACACTTCCGGAAGAAGGTCAACGAGAAGCCATCCTCTCCTAGTGCTCTATCTCCTACTAGTGAGAAAACTATCTGGTGCACCTCCTCTGTGCATCCCTGTGAGATAACCCTCCTCTCCTCGAGTAAGAGACGGGGAAGGAAATCATCTGCAATCTTCTTCTTAAAGTGGTCCTTCTCCGAGAACAATCTAAAGTAGTAGTCCCTCACCAGTACCCTCATCTACTCATCTGAAGATATAGAGAGCTCACCCACCTTGATGCAAGTGATGGTGTTAACTATCCTCCTCCCCGAGGCAATGCGTTGGAAGTAAGTAGTATTCCCGTTCCCTTCTTTGATCCATCTGCCCCTCGATCTTTATCTCTAGTATATTTTCTCTCTCGAGAGGATCTCATCATACTGACCCCTTGAGACATCCCTGAGGCTCCTATCCTCTGCATCCATAAGTCATGTCTCCTCTAAATAGTCTGGGCCCTCAATCTGCTAAAAGATTCTATCTTTTGCTGCCCTCCCCAGGAGGGTTTTGTCTGTCCCACAAGTCTTCAGGACTTGAGTAGTGTGCCTCAGCTTCAACATCAAAGTAGCGATGGCAAATCCACCAGTAACCTGTGCATCCCATGCTCTCTTGACCGTGTCCACAAAATCCGCCTTCTTGAATCAAAACTTCTCGAGTCTAAGGGTAAACCTCTTATCCAGCAAACGACTGGTCTTCAATAGAATAGGCTTGTGGTCCGACACTATCCTAGCCAAAAGAAACACCTACACATGAGGATTGTGATATTTCGAATCAACAGAAATAAGAAATCTATCCAACGTGGAACATGAAGCATCAACTCTCATGTTGGACCAAGTGAAGTGCCCGTGTGACATATCGATGTCCACTAAAGCCACCTCCTCGATGAAGGCAGTGAAGTTTTCCATATCCCTTGCATAAACACTCTTCGTTATCCTCTCCTAAGAGGTAGCCACCACATTGAAGTCCCCACCAACATAGCAAGGCCTTGCCAGAAGAAAGGTGAAAGCCGACCAAGTCCTCCCACAAAAAGCCGCTTCTCCTCCCGGTGTTGGGGTCCATACACCCCGGTGAAATCCCAAGAGAAATCATCCCTCACATTAATAAAATGAAGGGAGATAGGTCGCCTGCTCACATGTTTGTCCGGCACCACTTCTTCAACCTCATAAGGATTTTAGGGGATCATAATTCCCCCAGACCTGCTCTCCTCCGAGGACACAACTCCCATGGAAAGTCTAGCACCCCCTAACTCTCACATATGGGATTCACTGTCCCCTTCATATTTGGTCTCTTGGATATAAAGAATGTCAATCTTACATCTCCCAATCAACTCCTTCACTGCCCTCTTCTTCTCCACCCCTTAGCCTCCTCATGTTCCATGAGACTGTTTTGAGTCTTTCTTTTTTTTGTCTTCTTTTCTGGTCGCCCTTTTTGGACAAAGTCTGACCATTCCTTTTCCCATTTCTCATTTTGGTGGTTACCTATTTCAAGTATCCCAATGTATTATAAAAAGGCCTTGAGAGCCTTTGTGAGAGAGAAAAAAAAAGAAACAAAAACAAGAAAAGAAGTTAGCCTCACCTAAAGATTTAAGGAGAGAGAGTTTCACCCAAAAATTTTACCTTCTTGTATATTCTATTTTTCTTTTGCATTGTGTGGATCTGGTGCAGGGCATTGAGTGTTTCTTCTTTATGTACATATCAATAGACATGTT
The DNA here is from genome assembly GCA_024336825.1 of Amorphophallus titanum. Taxonomy (NCBI): domain Eukaryota; kingdom Viridiplantae; phylum Streptophyta; class Magnoliopsida; order Alismatales; family Araceae; genus Amorphophallus; species Amorphophallus titanum. Next base: position 13,718,589 of record JANBPO010002596.1, read on the forward strand.
CATTATGCACATGGAGATCACTGCCACGTGCTTGCACCTGCATTCAAGCCAAATGGAATGCAATTCTCACTTCTACATGTTTCGACCCCCACGTACAATGAATCATACATACATGGTACAAACTCTTCATACTTCTCCCTAGGTGGGTGTTGCACATGTGGAAAATAATAATTTCTCCTTTTAGAAGTGTGATGAGGGCATGCCAGTCTTTGTTTTGACAATCCCCGCGGAACAGATCGACCCACGCGGTGTCAAGGTGACACGTGATGCGTGTGTGATTCGATGTGTGTGCACATTTATGACTTTTTTGGTAACTTGCACAGGTTTGGTTCCGCGAGTGTGGGTGTATTAGATGATCGTGGGATTCGAGTGCAAGATATTTTCTTACCTATCGCAGTCGGTGTTAATTTACATCGGAAGTAATCTGAACACCCTTGTGTAACTATCGAAAGGAGGGCTGAGGACCCTGGAGGCCATGATGTTGGGAGGGCTTGACCCATGCTATATCAATGAAGCAACATCAAGAACAATAGGGACGAGTGGTGGTAGGGAGACTGGTCTCAATTCTGCACTGGAAGGAATGCAGACTTTGGGTTTGTGAGAGCGATCCACTAGCTTAGGTGTGGAGCAGTTGACACTAGCTCCATGTGGGGTAGGCGGGTACTGGTTCAGAGTGGAGCGACTGACACTGACTCGACATGAAGTAGGCAATTGCTGGCTCGGGGGTGGAGCGGCTGACACTGGCTCGGCATGGAGCAGGCAGGTGTTGTTTCAGGTGTAAGGTTCATTCTGTTCATAAGGTGTGGACCGAGCTGTGAGGCGGACGACAGTTTGACGGACAACGTCGAGACTAGTAGCCAGTTAGGACATTAATCAACTCCCTGAGGGATTTCCTTGATGTTCGCTGTGAAAAGCTTCATATGGGGCACTGAAAGACCTGATTAGAATTCTTGCAAAAGTTGCGGGACAATTCCATCATTTTTGTCAATCCCTGAATCTTTGCATAGCCATGCCAGTGTTTCCGCCATTGTACATGATGCCCATCGAGGGATTCGTGATTTGGCTAGATGTCGTTTGCGGGTATTTGTGTAACATAACCTCGGCGTGTACTTGTTGATCGTCGAGCCAAGAAAATAGCTTGCAAGTTCCTTGATGGTCATCTCTTGTGTGCCCTTGAGTGTTGTTGCACTTGTTGGAGGTGCATCTGCTACTACTGTGGGCCTTTGCAAGTATGTGACCCTTGGGCTTCTAGGAGATTTTATAGGACTTTAATGAAGGGGGGTCAACCTGGAACGAGTAGACCCTCAAAAATATTTTTTTTGGGAAGGGCTACCCCGACCAGGTAGACCCTTGGAGGGGTCTACCCGATCCAGGTAGACCTCTTGGTCTACCCAGGCCGCCCTCTCTCTCTCTCTCTCTCTCTCTCTCTTCTTTCTTCTTCTTTTCTTCTTTTCTTTTTGTTTTGGGCTTTCGCATGCCTTGATATCCAAGGCCTCGCGCTGGATATGCCGGTGGTTCTGCACAACGCCACGCAGTATCTCCGAGCACAGACGACGAATGTCGTCAGTGGCAAGGCGGGCCTTGGCTCCATTGCCCGCAGCGCGGGCAAGATCAATGTCCGCAACCGCTAGGTTCAACGCACCAAGATTGGCTTCGATGGACTCGGCGGACACGGGCTCACCCTGTTTGGCCAGATGGCGGTGAAGCTCCACCAATGGTTGAGCGTAGCGATAGAGGCCGGACTGTATATCCGCCTCCTCAACGATGCGATACTCAATCAATCGTTCGACGATATGGGAAGCGGACGCTTTCTCTCCGCCATGATCAGCGGCGATTCGCATGAGATCGGAGCGGGAATGGCTTTCCTCTGAGTGCTGGTAGAGGGTGAATAGCACAGCCTCATATTCGAACGCGAAGCGGGCGAATTCTTTTAGCGATATCTGTCTGCCTGGCAGCCGCTGGCGTGATTCGACTACGCTCATGTTAGTTTATTCAGAGCGAACGATATGGGAGGTGTCGAGTATCTCGGGCGGGAATGCGGAGTTTTTCGTGCCGTTTTCCCCATCCTGAATGCTTGGAGGTCAATTTGATATGATTGACTCGCTAGACGTGATGACCTCACGGAGTTTCTGGAGGCAGTGTCGCGGTGAACTTCGATGTTCATGGTATGTCGCGAGGTCGTGCATGGCCGGGTTCCGGCACCGTGCCGGGTATCTCCGCCAGCCCGATCTCCCGGCCCGTTAGCACGCCCAGGCAAAGGCCGTTCGCGCGGCTGTGCGGGCGGCCGTGGTGGAGGCGCGAAGCGCACAACCTTGCCCAGCGTGATAGGCTGGGAAAACAGAGGGTTGCCCTTGTCTTGAATGGCACTCCTTTGGTCTGCTTGACATGAGTTAATCTTATCGGCCCGCGAGGAGTCTCGGGTCGGAAGGATGCAGCCAAGCCGGGAGCCGGAGCGATTGTCGCCGGAGGTGGCTCGCGCAGGCGGACGGGGGGCGGAGAGACGACCGCACCCGAGTCTCCGCGTGCGTGTCGCTTTCACCCCGCTCGGAGCAAGTCTGCGTGCGGACGGAGCCGCGTAGCAAACCGTCCGCGCGCTGTCTTACCGGGTCGGACGATTGGGTCCTTACGGCTCGTCGGTGCGGACAACCGTGTTGAGCGCTCGCAAGGCCTCACTGGCTTTGCGCTCGAACTGGCGCCACTCCCTCCAAATCACCGCCGGGACGCCTGAGGTGTGCAGCACTTTTTGCGCGAACTTCAACGCTTTGGACAAATGGGTCTGATGCACGCGCGAATCCACGCCGCTCGCATCAAGAACTGTCTCGTCAGGCAACAGGCCAAAGTGCTTCGGGTCATCCAAGGAAGTTCCGTTGGGCGGCGGAGGTTCCACCGGCTTCGGCGCGGTGACGACCGGCTGGCTGGGCTCAACCTGAGGCGTAGGGCTCTTAGTCGCCAGGGCGGCGAGGGCGGCCGGTCGCTCGCGATCAACTTTAGCCTGTAATCTGGCGACTTCAGCGACGAGTTGGCGGTGTTCCTTGATGAGGTCGAACAATGCGCGGTTTCCCATGTAAAACGCCTCAGAATTCCAGTCCATCGAAGGCGTGTCCAGTGAGATGCCCGGTGATGTTCGCCGCCGGTTGGCAGTGCCGGCGTTGTCCGCATTTCTTCGGGCGCATCTGGCGTCCATTACATCGGCCCGCACGGAGTCGCGGGATGCGAGGAGCGAAGCGGAGCCGTCAGCCGGAGCGATTGTCGCCGGAGGCGGTTCGAGCAGGCGGGAGGCGCAGCGCAGAGACGAGCGCGCCCGCGTCTCCGGCGTGTGCCGTCCTGCTTCCCGCCTCGCAAATCCCTGCGACGACGAGCGAGCGCAGCGAGTGGCGGCGCAGGGTTTTGCCCGGTCGGAAATGCACCAAAAATTCTAGGAAAAAGCTAGACTACTCAACGCGCCACCACGGACCCGCAATAACTTACATAGATACCATCAAAAGGTGCAAAAATCTAATATTCAAGTTTGAAACTCACACAGACACGATTTGTAACCCGCAGAAACACGATTCGAAACATCCGGGGCATTACAGTCCTCCCCCCTTATAGAAATTTCATCCTTGAAATTTGGGACAATGCACCGAGCTAACAGGGAAGGACTCACCCAATGGGTAAGACCGCACGATCATAGCACAACCACCATACTCTCCATACAACCTCTCCTGAGAAAACCGCCAGACCAATACAACCGGGAAGACCTTCTCACTCAACCACACCAATTCACACCGATCCTCAAACCGATCGGGATACCCATAGACAGACGAGTCAGTCATCACCTCAGCTTCCTTGGAACTCTCAAGGGCATGACCAACATTCGGCACACTCTGCGTACGGAGAAAACACACATGATTCGAGACACGACTCCACTCCATGACTGGGAACTCCATGCCTAGCAGCCCACTCAAGACATCAGCTTCCTCAATCGTTGAATGCCGAGTACTCCTCACAAGGAGCACAATCACACCTCATCTCCAAACAACACTCACACTACCATCTTGATTTACCATTACTCTTCTGCTGACTTCACACAGTCAGCACCTCTCACATATAGGGTCAACACACCTTAAAGCTCATCGATTAACACGGTCCCACATGAATAGAAAGTTCACTAACCTCAATCCTCTCATGCTTCTCTTGCAAGACCACCAATTAGTTCCTCCGAATAGTGGCCACACATCGCTAGCACTATCATGGTCCTCCATGGCCTTCCGACCAATACCAACCTTAGGAGAGAGGATAAAACAATGAGGTCACTCACGCGAACCTCGAACTCCATAATCACACCATTCCTGGGCATGCGCCTCCAACTCCTTTACCAATGATGGGGCCCCCAACTTGCATACACACTTCAGGGGATTCTTTTGTCGAGGAGACAGCTGTTCCATATTACAACCGTCCAATCCGGACCTAGCGGCTCCACAGTTCCCATACACTGCCAATCGACAGTGATCGATTCTCAACACCCACCTGAACACGACACCGCTCAGGTTAAACAAATGCTCGCTTCACACACGATCCCCCTACACAGCTCATTCTGAGTTGGGGAAAGCCTCTAACTTTAGCACCATAATCCGATCAGTGGCACACAAAAGCATCGAGTTCCAAACTCTCTCGAATCTCACTATAGCCGAGCGCTCCATCTATAGCCATCACATCGCTAATCTAGTCTTCGGACACCACGTCTGCCGAACCACCAACACACTAAACTACAGATTACCTGGGCGTTTATACGACTCGATTAGCTCCCTCGACTACTCATGGTATCCAGGCTCCCTCAATAGATGAAAAATTAGCATTGGATCAGTATGATTTCTCCTATCTTATCACTGCAAAGATCCCAAAAATAATCAAGTGGAATTGCCCGGTTAATGGCTATGCTCTTAATGTTGATGGAGCCTCTAAAGGCAACCCAGGACATGCCAGAGGAGGTGGGTGCATTAGGGGATGCAGAGGTGAGTTCATCTATGGATTTTCATACTACTATGGAGTGGGAACGAACCTTATGGCTGAGGCTAGAGCTTTACTCGATGGGTTGAGAATGGTGACCAAGAGTCGACTCCCAATGGTTGTGATATATACTGATTCTAAAACCATTACAACCATGATCCAATCTAATGAATCCCCCCCATGGAAAATCTGTAAATGGTGGGATGAAATCAAAGAAAATTTTCTTAGAAACAAGTGGAAAGTGTAGCATATCTACAAAGAGAGGAACTCAGTTGCGGATGCACTTGCTTCCTTCGCATGTAACACCCGGTTCAACAAAGATTTCAATAGCTAGAGCAGTCTTCCAAGCCGGGCTCGTGGTTGTGCTACTGTGGATGCGACAGGCCTTCCAAGTTGGAGGAATTGAGTTGTATCTTTTTTATTACCCTTCTCTTATTGTTCTTCAGGGGTATGCCCCGTGGTATTCTTGTACATGACCCATTCATTAGTAATAATATCAGGGCCAGGTATTATTGGTAGAGATAGCACAAATTGTGCACTCCCCCAATAATAATCCTAGGTCTCATTCCATAAAAAAAAAAAACTACTCATGGTATCCCCACAGGGTCACACCCTCGACACCAACCCCCTTTTTCATTCACACCGATCAAGGTCAGTCAAATCACTGCCTCGACTCTAGGCAACGCACACCTGTGCCTCTTAACCAGTCCAAATGGCCACGACCTGTCCTCAGTACCAATCACGAACCGACTCTACTCTGGGCTGCATGACACGATTCGTGAAAAAGACTGGCGCACAATTACTCACATCCGACAACTATGATCACCGTGCTACCCAATTCTCAATCCTGCCAGTGCCACTTAGCACGACACTGTCGTTGACACACGGTAACCAAGGCCACTCACATGGCCAACGCAACCTTACATCCAAAGGCATTTCTCTACAACTGACTATAAACTCTCAAGGACTTGCTTAGCGCCAAAACATATACCACTCTCAACTACCAATCTGATCCTAGAACATGTGGGTTATGGGCCCACCATCTTCCACTGTGCAACTATGCACCAAACATACGCAAAAATAGGGGAAAACCCGACATCCGCCATGACCGGCCCCCAACATAAATCGGCTAAATCTAGAAGTACAGGTGAAGAAGCTCACACCCCTCGATTCTGGAATACAGCCTTCCTTTCATGCCCAACAACCCACCTACAACACTGTTGGTCACAACATCAAAATACCTCGGGAGGCCCAACGTCGACCTCACAATATGACATATTGACCCAGCTGGTAACTCTACTCGACCGACTCTACACCGTCTTAATGGCACTCACACACCATAACATCAAAAGGGATGGGCACACAACCCCCAACAGGCAGCTCAACTGCCAACACACAAGACACTCGCACAACTCTTGAACACTTAGGGAGGAAAAGAAAAATAATTAAAATGAGAGAGTCACGAAATTAAATCAAAATAGACAGCACATAATTAACCCAAAATACATAACACATACCTTCCAGGAGGTGGGACGCCTCCACTACAACCAGGGCCATACATCACATGCCCAGAAACCATGCCTCATTGCATCGAAGGACCGCTACTCAGCTAGGGTGGCCCCTCAAGGCAATCACGTGCCTTATGTCCTACCTGACTACACCTATAGCACCTCCCAGCACTCGAACACGATCTGCCTAGATGCAGCCTGCCACAACTCAAACACTGACTCTGCTGATCTTCAGCCACACTCTGTCGCTGAGTCAGGACCAATGACTGCCGCACGCTCTCCTCAGACGCCTATCTCTGACCCTTAAGCCACTGCCTATATAGCCATCCCAACCTCTGAGGACGCCTACTGGAAGGTGATGATGTCATCAAGGATGGTTGGCTCGAAGGCAGTTGAACCTCCATCTGCTGATCATCAATCTGCTGAACCTGACTTGGCGAAAATAGCTCTACATGAGACTCCTGGGTCCTCAAAATGTCCGCCTCCAAAGCCATCACTACCTGGTACGTCGCATCCAGACTGGTAACTCGAGTCACAATCAGAATCTGCTGCAACTCACCTCTCAAACCCCGAAGAAATTGACGGGTCCTCAAAAGTTCATCTGCCATCACATGAGGAACATAGCAACCCAATTCCATGAAACGGGCCCGATACTGCATCACTGACATCTCACCCTGCTGTAAATTTAGGAACTAGAACATCCTCTTCGTTTGCAGGTACTCAGGACTATAAGCTTGCTCAAAAGCTTCAATAAGCTCTTGCCAAGAAATTTGCCAAAGTGGCCGAGAGTGGAAGGTCGTCTCCCACTTTGAGGTCCACCGTGAGAGAGCAGGACCATGCCATCTCCCACTCCGAGGTCCACCGTAAGAGAGCAGGACCATGCAACTGATAACTCGCCAGTAGGACTCTCTCCTCATCTGCACATTCCATTAACTGGAACACTTGTTCCACTGCATCAATCCATGACCTCGTTGCATCAGGATCTGACTAGCCCTCAAATGTCAGTGGCTAAAAGTGTAGAAACTCTCACAAAACATGTCCTCGGCCACCATGCGATGAACTACCCTCACCAGCCTCCTGACCATGACACTATTGACTCCAGTGCTGCATGAAGAACTGGTACATGTCGGTGAAAAACTCTGGCCGGCCATTTCTATTTTAGAGTCAGAATTAGCACCGCCGGAGGCATGCCAGATGCCACTTTGTATTTCAATCACACTAAATAAAGTGGTCGTCGATGCAGCTCTAGTGGACATGGGAGCTTCGATAAATGTTTATCCCTTGAGCACTTTGCGTGCCTGTAACATTTCTGAAGATATGTTAAGGCCGACTCCGACGACTATCACTGCTTATGATAACTCCAGGAGAGCATGCCACAGGGTGGTAACTGTTCAGGCTGAGCTCGGGCCTCTCACAATGGCCGTGGAATTTTATCTATTGGACATTGATCCAATGTTTAAGGCCATCCTAGGCCGTCCGTGGATTGACAGTCTGCATGCCGTACCATCGACCGCTTACCAGTGCCTCAAATTTCCATTCCAGGGGCAGGTGGTCAAGGTAAAAAGCATATCCACAGTGCAATCTGTTGAAGTTATTTCTGATAAAATACTGCCAACTCTCTGGCCAAGCAATAAGCCGGTCCTTTCTGTAATGGACTTGAACTTTCCATGGGCATATGCATCACGCAAGCCCGCCACTACACTAGTTAACGTCAAGGTCAAGTCCAATATAAGAGATTCCAAGGGCTAGCACATGATACTGAAGTTAGGCTACCAACTGGGCACGGGTCTCGGCACTCAATTGCAGGGGCGGACTAAGCCCGTCCCAAGGGGCAGAAAAATGAGCAGAAGAGGCTTAGGCTACTGGGAGTCATCATTGTCAGTATTAGGAGACTCCGGGCCATTGATGTGGGATTACCGTCAACACTTTGTAAAGGGGCCGCTACAGCCTAGTACTTTAAAGATGCCGCCATGCCAGGGCCAGAAAGGAAGTGCTGGTTGAGCAGTATCCGGACCGCCTTTGTTGCTGAAGGGGCCGGTTGATGATGTTGTTGATTGTTCAGAGGTTTTTGCCAGGATGTTTGATGAGAAAGAGAGTTCGAGAAAACCCGAGGTGCGGGTTGTGAAGCATTCACATGGGAAGCCGGCCTAACGCCTGCGGGAAGAGGGGAGCTCTCTTGCCACTTTGTCTCCTTCCCGCCTGATTTCTATTTTTCGATGGCTAGATTTTATTCCCCGTTCACCTCCGGTTATGGTTGATCCTTTGATGGCTGAAAGGCCAATTGAATTCTTGATTGTGACATGTCCATGTGGGCACTGCCCACTAATCGATTTTTTGACCATGTGGTCGCCTTCTTCACCAGCATATCTTTCAAATATGTGGTTCTCCTCCTCTGACCCCTTCTTCGATGTCCTCTTTCCAACACTCTGTCCTCGTGCACGTCCCCCTCCTCCATCAGATTCTGCTTCTTGCCACATGTTCTCCACTGATCTGGACTAAAAATAAATGCCAATTTTGAAACTGAGATTTCAGTGGAAGATTACGCTCTGTTTTACTCACCTTCTTCCCAGGGGCACGAGACCCCTACTTCTTTTCCCGTAGATTTCTTGTCTTCTGGGTTAGATGTAGAGTGTGTAGAGTCCCCTAGGCTAGTAGAGTTAGTCGGGGTAGAGTCTAGCTCTAGTGTTTCTAGCCCGTCCACGCCTGCGGTGCACCCCATGATGCGTCATTCTAAATCTGTTCCAGATAGGTTCCTCCAGGACCTTGCCCAGCGTTGTCAAGCCCTCCTAAGATACCCTGAGTTTGTAGCAACAGCCATCATTCTAGAGGATGATTAGTGGGGCCCGAGAGGACCGACCCTGGGTTGACGGGCAGTAATCTGGAGGTGAACTTAGTAAAACTGTTAATTCCGCAACAGTTCATTAGTCTCAAGTATTTAATTCGGTGAAATTTTTTAACGGGATTCATTCAACCCCCCCTTCTGAATCCATCGCACCATACCCAACACTTATTTCCTGAAAAGCGGATGTTGTCTTATCTCTGTGATTCTGTGGGTTGATTGCAAAATCTATTTCCTTTCCTTTGTTTTGTGTGATTGATCGTTTCAATTGGGGAAAAAGCTGTTGTTTTTTGGGGCTATTTATAGTTTAATTGAGTACATGAATTAAGTAGTCAAATGCTATATCAGTTCATCATCCATCATTATAGCTTTTTCTACCTTTTTTTTAAATTTACCTTTTTAAGCCTTTAAAGTAAGCTAAACTTGGCTAGGATATGTAGTGTGAACCTTATAGAGAAAGTTACTTTTTTCTTCATTCGATGAGTAACGACTTAAGTCGAATTCACGTATGTTCCAACATTAGTGATTATGAGGAATGGATTGTTTTTCTCTTTCTCTATTTTTTTAACTTAATCTTCGCATGACAAAGTTGCTTGAAATTGTTTGGAACTTAGAGCTAGGTACCCATGGGCAAGGAAATGCAAAATCAAGACAACAGTATGCTTACCCCTGTTTTCAGTGGTTCTCAGCTAGCAGAGACGGAACAAGGACATAATGATGGAACCAATGCTGCTCAATTTTTTGGCGACACAAAGTCTAGAAAATACTTTTATTATGGTGCACCACTGTATGAAGAAACTGGTGCCTGGATACCTGTTTCTGTCCCACCTATGTCTGAACATGACCATGAGGAATGGGCCAAGGGCTTCTGCTCTAATAGAGCATACTTCCCTGAAGAGGATATTGGGTGGGGACAACTTACTGAGGACGATAAAGAGATGACACTGTGGGATGTTGTGGCTAAGATGCTTATTGTCGCTAGAGGCAAGATTACTTCTCTAACTTCTGGGGAATTTCAAAGTTGCAGGATGTCTTGGATATCTACACAATTTCTTGACCAAACATGGAAGGAGATGGCGCATACTTTGACAGAGGTTAGTTTTAGCAACACCATGGAAATTCTGGATACTGAACCACCAAGATGGTTGGCTGACAGTGCTGCGTCTGCTTGCATGCTATGCGGTGTGAAATTCCATCCAATTATGTGTTCTCGGCATCATTGCCGATTTTGTGGGGGAATATTTTGCAGTCAGTGTTCAAAGGGCAAGAGTCTATTGCCTCCAAAATTCCGTATTTGTGAACCGCAACGTGTCTGTGATGTATGCTGTGTGCGACTTGAGTCTGTTCAACCATATTTGATTGATAAAATCAGTCCTGCATCCCAATTACCCACCCATGATCTCACAGATCTTAGTACTTTGAGGTCGTGGATAAACTTCCCATGGGGACAATCTATGGATTGCGAGATTTATAAATCAACGAACACTCTCCGTGGTTATGCTAAGGTACATCACATCTTATCACCATTTTCTTTCGTTTGTTAGCTAAAGACTACTTTTCTCTTGATCCTTTCTTCTATTTTTTAAGTCATATGGATGTTGACGTCATTTTAAACTTGTAACATTTCATATTCTCTCTCCTCATGTTAGATAAAGCTTGTTCATCTCTGAAATATTTCTTTCCTTCTTAGAAGGTGGGGTTGGGGACTTGGGGGAGGCTGGAACAACTACTAGCTTGTTAAAGTTGAAAACACCAAAAGCCCTAGGAATCAAATTATCCTGGTAAGGGAAAAAAGGGAGTTATCATTCACTATTGAAGCTTCATCACAGGCTTTAATTTTATCCACAAGGTCGTTTGACTGCACACTTTCATTGCTATGGAGGGGCGGTTATTCTTCTGCTAGGGGCCCTTTCGTTACCCTATCCACTTCCTATTATATCCCATCTACATTCTTATCAACCACCAATTTCTCCTTATGGGCCACCCGTTAGGTGAGGAGGGAGTTCGCAACCTCTCACCACTCGTGTTCTTCGCATTCCTTACCACCTTTGCATTTCATGCATCCATCGCATTCATCGCATTGCATGCATTTGCATTCCTTCCTTTCCTAGTTTCCAAACCTGTATCTTCTTCGCCTTCCGGCACCTCCAGATCCTCCACATCCTTTTTCTTATTCATCTCCATCTTCGAGATCTTTAGGTCCCCTTATACTTGTCGGGTATCGTGCCCATCTAATCTCCTTCCAGAGCATCGCGCCCTTTTCTATTTCCTTCCTACGAAACCTTCGGATCTCCCGAGACATCACGCCCCCTCCTATCTCTTACCTCTTACCTCTGGATTTTTCTCTCCTTGGGCATCGCACCCCTCGCTACTTTCTTCCTCCGAAACCTCTGGACTCTTTTCATTCCCCCATTCTCCCTGGGCGTCACGCCCCCTCCTACTCTATTCCTCCAGAACCTCCGGACCTCCCTCTTCGGGCATCGCGCCCCCCCTACACCCCTATATCTGGGTCCTCTGGATTTATCTCTCCTTGTCGGGCATCGTGCCCCCTCCAATCTCCTTGCTGTTGGGCATCGCCCCCTTTTCTATTTCCTTCATCTGGAACCTCCAGATCATCTCCATCTTCCCTCTCATCATCTACCCTTACCTCTGAAACCTCCAGATTTCTATTTTCTGCCAGTGCATCGTGCCCATTCCTATTTTATCACTCCAGAACCTCCAAATTTCTATCTTCCCCCTGGGCATCGCGCCCTCTTCTATCTTCATCCTCCGAAACCTCCAGATTCTTTATCCCTCTATCTATCTCTAGGGAATCATGCCCCTTCTCATTCTCTTCCTCTGGATCCTTTGGACTTCCCATCTTTCTTCCGATTTGTCCTTCTACTCCTCCGAGACATCGCGTCATTTGTTCTCTTCTTCCTCTTAACTTATCTCTTCCCATACCTTTTCCTGGGACACCGCGTCCCTCGGTATTTCTCCCTCTGGAACCTCCAGATGATTCTTCTCCCCATCATGATTCTCCCCCTTTGCCTCCAGACCCTCCAGATCCTCCTCTTTTCATTTACCAATTTCTTCTCATAGTCCCTTCTGATCTCGGGTCCAACCTGACTTCTTCTACATCCGCTGCTCTAGGCATCTGCTCGTTCTCACACTGTTTCCGAGGCTTTAGTCCTCACCCCTCCTTCTGATTCTCCTTTTCTTCTGTAGACCTTCCATGTGATCAGGGTCTCTATGTCCTAGTAAGGGAGTTCTAGCCCTCACCTCTTTTCCTTTTTTTTCTTTCTTCGTCTGAGTTAGGTTTTGGCACCACTCCTTTTTGCTAAGCCACTTCAACTCCTTGCTTCTTATATTCTTTTGTACCGAGGATAACAAATCCCATGATGATCAAAATCGCCTCCGGCAGCTGCTTCAGCAAGGTCGCAAGGTAACATATTTGCATAGGTTTGCATCTTTATGCACGATTTTCAAAATGAAGTGCTTCTTAACTTGATCAAGAGTGGTAGTCTAGGCCTTTATCCTAGGTCTTCAATTTAATCTTCGCCATGTCTTCATGAGTTGACGCTTCAGTTGTTCCTCACGTTCTTGTAGAGCAAGTGAAGGCTGCGCCTCCTTTGTTTATTCTTTCATCTCCTCTGTGTTGTTGACTAAGGGGAGGAGTTTGCTTCCATCAAGATCATCTCGTACGCGCATGTTGAACTCTCCGTTGGTAGGTGAACGTCTTCCACATGTGCATCCTTTTGCTACGATCTAGCTTTGCTTGATCCCCGGCCTTTTGTGGGGGTTCCCGAAATCTGGGAGCTTGCACAGAACCACAAGACGCTTGGCTTTCAATCATTTAGCAGTCGTTGTGGATTTTGTCTGGACCATGATCACCTCGTTTGCTGCAAGGGATTTGTAAGTTGTTATGAGGTTGTGTCTAGGGATCCCAACGTGTAAGCTACTCCACGGAGCGACAGTATTGGCTTTACGTCGTATTCCACCCGTCGTCAAGTGTAGTTACCTAGATTAACTCGAAGAAGCATATCTCGCTTGAATCGAGAAAAATAAAAGGGTGCAACAGTCTCCAAAGGCACACGACAGCATCCTGCCCTAGCTACAACGCCAATCCAAAATGCCTTCGCAGTGCTCTAGCATGATCTCACTGACGGCGGTCCATCATCTTCGTCCGTGGCTGCATTGGTTGTCCCCCTCAGGACACAATTGCCACCATTGTCGGTAACTACCTCGGCTCTGCCTATGGCTCCGACATCTTCCAACTATGCCCAAACCGCACTAACACCACCAGTGGACTCCTCTGCAACACCGCCCCAAATGACGGCACCCTTGGCAAACCCTAACCCTAGCATATTTCATCCTACGGGCTCAATCGCGGCAATCATCCTGCCTGGAGCAGATGGCTCAGACACCTCTCCAGCAGATTGGATTCAACCGGCCCCCCAACTGGCTAGGGCTCACCCGATCCTCCTACAGATCCTGTAAGATCCCAATTCCCTGGTGGCGTATCTCGCCAAGATTCTCTCGTGGAGTCAATCACGCTCCTAGATATGGCAACATCCCTGATCCCTTGGCAGCCCTCACGAAAGGAGAGACGTTTGCAAAACCTACTCTGCATGGCTCTCCAATCCCAATGACGGCGCTACTAATGATGTCCTGTATAGAGGAAGACAACTAGAAGCCACAGATATCAGACACCGGCATCTCCTCTGTTTCAATTCCAGACTCAATGGGCTCGAAATCTCCTTGTGGGTCTGACCATAATGGCCCACCTGTTGGCATTCCCAGTTCCATCAGCCAATGCTTCAGCCCAGACCCATACTTTGGGTCCTTTTGAGTCGGACCCAATGGGTTTCCTAGTTTAGTGGGCCCTGGCCCACCGGACTCGCCCAAGGTTGCCACTGTGTCATGTGAGGTCATAACCATGGAGACTCTAGCAAGTATCGTGCAAGGTCGCTATTCCCAGCTAGCTGAGCATGCCTTGGCAATGGCACCAAATCCGGCTCCTCTAGGTCTCTACAAGATGGTTCTGGTGATCTCTTCCCCAACAACTTTGAATGACTATGCTATTAATATGGCTCTGGCATCGGTCTCGTCCCGTTCATGCAATATTCCACGGCTTGTTTAGTTTGAAGGAACATCTCTGCCTGGACAAGGCACATCTTTTCATGGTTAAAATTTTGCAATTCAATGATGTCCCTAAAGTACCCGTCGAGCTTGTCTCTTCAGAAATTGCTACTACTGCTACTTGCCCATGAACGCTTATGATTTTCTGAGAGGCTCTTGGGATCATTCGTCCGAGAATAGATGGCGGGAGGTGCAGTTCTGCCCACATCTCCCGAGCAGGCAATCTATGACACTATCTAGGGGCTAATATAGCCTAGTGGCGGTCGCAGGAACCAGTCACCACAGGAATTTATTTTTGCTGACTTGGAGGAAGTTTTTGCCTTGGGGGTCTTCTGCGGATGCTCTATATAAAAGGGTGCATCCAACATATGACATTCGAAAACCTCAAACGGGTGGAGGTCGGTAAATATCCTCTCCTCCTTTCCATCATGATTATACTTGATGCACTGGTGCAATGTGGATAACACCGCAAAGTTCTCATGCAACCAAGGGCGGCCAAGCAATGCCTTGTATGTGGTATTGGAGTTAATGACATGAAACTAGACTCTTGTAGTGAAATCTGCCATGGTAAGAGTAAATTCTGCCACGCCAAGCGGGGTTTCACACTTCTGATTAAAGTCGGCGATCCGCATATCCTGAACTTTATCAAGGTGTACATTAAAACAATATTTATGGTATATTCTGTAAGGTAGTATATTGACACCTGCACCTGGGTCTATAAGAATCCGGCTTAGTGGCTGGCCGTTCAGTTACCCCCTCATATACAGGGCTCTGTTGTGACTGGGGGTAGGTAGCAGTATATCCTCTTCAGTGAAGTTCACATTCACCCCTGACAATGCATCACCTAGGCAGTTTTCATACTAAGCAGGTGTCTGTAGGGTAGTAATGATTGCCTGACGGGTTTCTTCACTTAGAGAAGCAATCTCCTAGATAGTGAACCTCACTGGGAGCTTTTTTAGCAGCTTCACTACACGACTTTTGACCCGAACATTTGACAGCTTCATCTCCTCCACCCATCTTGGTTTGGAGGAGTCTTGTGCAATGGCCCTTGATGGACTTGCTTCATTGGACCCTGGGTCTGATTCTTCTTGCAGTGTGGCAATATCGCCTGACTGTCCCCCGGTATTCGCTACTCGCTTGGCCCTTTGTTCTTTTGGCTGGCTAGAAGGTTGATGAGGTGGAGAGGATATGCCCCCAGATGAAGGGCCAGCCTGTTGACATGGTTGCTTGCCCCTGGATGTCTTCAGGAATTCCAGGAAGGAGGGAGTGCTGCTACTACCCCTAGCCTGATTGTATAACCCTGGCAGAGGAGGGATATGGACTCCCCTAACCTCCGGCGCCGGTATCTTGTAAGGTTGCTCACCTCTGAAGATGATGTTATGATTAGCAGGTTGTGGGCACCCCCATTTTCTACCCGAGCGGGTCGCATGAGCAACACTTGTAGCCTCGGCCTGGTTTACCTGAGGCGTAGGTGTAAAGCAAAAGTCCTCATCATGCTCTTCCCCAGGCAAGTTGAAAAGGGCTGAGAGAGTATTATAGGATAACACTGTCTCCCTCTTGGTTTTACGGGCCTTTCTTTTCTTCTTCTATTTCTTCCCGGATGGCGTTTGCCCCCAGAATAGGTTGGCATCTTCTTTAGCCTTCTCAGGCTCTTCTTTTTGTTCTAAGGAAAGCTACTCCAACTCTTCCCACGAAACATGATTCTTTATCAGCATTGGCTACAATTTGGGCTGTTCATATTTTTCTAGCCCATTTATAAAAGCTTAGAGTCACCAGATTACTGGGTTGACTTGTCACGCCCTGAGCGCGGAAGATTACTCGGAAGTGACATGACGATGTCTATAACGATCAGGTCAATCAGAGCGTAGTGCATTCAACACATACAGACAGAGCGCGCAATATAGAAACTTTTGATAGTGGTATGAGAAGATTCGATGAGTCGTCAGTCTCAGTAGAGGAGCCTACAAAAGAAATCAATCTCGGTACTGAGAAAAACCCTAGGATTGTCCTCATTAGCAAAAAATTGCCGCCCTCGGAAGAAGAGACGCTCATTCAAGTTCTTCAAGAATACAAGGACACGTTTGCGTGGAGTTACAAAGATATGTCGGGATTGGATCCTGCGCTTGTTGAACATCGATTAACACTAAAGCCAGGGACCATCCCAGTCAACCAACGGTTAAGACATTTCCACCCCAACATGGCGCTAAGAATGAAAGAAGAGGTCGATAAGCTCCATAAGGCTAGATTTCTTAGAGTCATCCTCTACCCAAATTGGGTGGCTAATATTATCCCGGTTATGAAGAAAGATGGAAAAGTAAGAATTTATATAGACTTCTGGGACCTTAACCACATGTGTCCTAAAGATGATTTTTCCCTCCCCCATATAGATGTTTTAATTGATAATACGATAGGATATGAGACTCTCTCTTTTATGGATGATTTTTTCGGTTATAATCAGATCCGCTTGGCTGAGGAGGATCAAGAGAAGACTTCATTTACCACACCGTGGGGAACATACTGTTATGTGGTCAAGCCCTTTGGACTCAAGAATGTCGGAGCCACCTATCAGAGGGCTATGATGGCTATTTTTCATGATATGATCCACATTTATATTGAGGTGTATGTCGATAACCTGATAGTGAAATCAAGGACAAGGATTGAGCATCCTAGGGTTCTGGCTAAGGTCTTACAAAGAGCACGAGAATATCAATTGAAAATGAACCCTAAGAAGTGCGTATTTGGTGTTTCATCAGGGAAACTGCTTGGATTCATCGTTAGCAAGAGGGGTATTGAGATCGATCCCAATAAGGCGTAAGCAAAAGGAGAGATGCCTCCTCCCAAGAATTTAAGGAAGTTCATGGATTGATAGGGAGGTTGCAATTTATATGTCGATTTATCTCCCAGCACTCACAGAGGTGTAGGCCATTCTACGAGCTTACTAAGCGAGGAGTCAAGTTCAATTGGGATGACACGTGTCATGCAACTTTTGATGGATTGAAAGATTATCTCTCAAATCCTTCTATCCTGAGGTAGCCAATTCCAGCCAAATCACTTGTCCTTTATGTTTCCGTCCTAGATGACTTGGTAGGTGTTGTCCTTGCACAAGTCGATGTGAAAGGTAAGGAGAGGGCAACCTACTATTTGTCAAAGCTTCTCAACCCCTGTAAGTAAAAATATACGGCTATGGAAAAGACCTGCGTAGCTTTAGTCTGGGTAGTTTAGAAACTTAAACACTATTTTCTAGCTTACGAGGTTCATCTCATTACTCGCATGAATCCCATAAAATTTCTTCTTGAAAAATCTGTCCTCACTGATTGATTGGCACGATGGCAAAGCTTCCTCTCCTAGTTTGACATCACTTACATTCAACAGAAGGTGACCAAAGGCTATGCCATCGCAGAACATCTTGCTAATCACCCTCTTCCTCGATTCGACCCTGTCCGCTCAGAGTTTCCAGATGAGGAACTGATGTCCGCCAATCAACCTTTAGATCCTATCTGGATGTTACATTTTGATGGAGCTCTGAATTCTTATGGGAGGGGGATCGGCATGGTCCTTTTAACACCTGAGGGTATCACCATTCCACTTACCTCTCAGCTTGCCTTCCCTGTTACAAATTATATAGCTGAATATGAGGCTCTTTTGGCCAAACTATTTTTTTTCCACGCCCCACCTGGACAATTTTTTCTCCTTTTTTCCCCCCTTCCCTTTTTCCAAGGGCGCCGCCCGGCCGGTGGCGGGCGGGGTGGGGGGGGGGGGGGCGGCTGAATAGAAGAAGATTGTTCAGGGCATATAAATATACCATGAATGTGTTATATATGGTCTGACATATACACGTCATCTTGCTCCAAGACAAACCCCAACTGGGCACCCTTGGGAGTAGCCGAACGATTCAGAAGCGTGCAGGGTTTACAGATGGGCGGTGCTGCACTTATTTTTTTTCAGAGCATGCATGGGAACCCATCAGGCCCAGATCTAGTTTTAGTTGAGTACAAATATTGCCTTTTTAAAATGCTTCAGAGATCTCTCAAGTATATTGTTAGGAGGAGCATATGTGGCAAAGTTTTTTGTCCGAGATTGAGTTTGGCGTGAACACAGAGAGACCCTAGGCAGAAGGAGACCCCTTGAACATCTGAATGGCGCGATCAGAAGCAGAGCTCTCAGATATGGGTTAATTAATTAGTTTGAATCTTATGACAGCAACTAAAAATGCTAAGGAGAGAGGGTTTCAATTATAATATTCTTATTCAGCAACTCAAAATGCTTACGAGTCCTCGCAGTAGTACTGGCGCTTGGTTCATGTGTTGGGGTCTCCGCTTTCCAATGCCTCGGACGGGGGGACGACGGCATGGATCCTCCCCTTTTGAGAACTCTGTCCTCGTCGTCAACCTCGTACAGTCTCCAGTCTCCGCATACACAGCACCCACTTCCGTATCTCTAGTTTCTTCTCATCTCCGAGGCTTTGAATCCGTTTTCACAGTACATGTGACCAGTGATCATCTCCAGCTCATGGCACACACAGTACATGTTGGAGGAAGGACGAAACAGACTTGGGCAACGCCGCCGCTTCCGGGGCGGCACCGGCGCCCCGGCGGCCGGCGTGGTGTGGGGCATTGTAATCCTTTTTTACGCAGTCCAACAAGGCAGACTCATTACACCGACGGATCTGCCGTGCTGTCACACATCCAAGTCCACGCTAAGCTGCTGCCCACGTTACCTTAATGGTGCGCTCCCGTAACATCAACGACAGGGACTTGGGTCTGGACCATGGAAGAGTACCATCAGACCCAGACTCCTCCTCCTCTCTCCTCCTGTTCTTTGTTTTTTTTTTTTTTTGAAATCCTTCCTTCCTCTCTTCTTTTTGGGAGTTCCAAGGAGCCTGCTTTACCACACATGGTTAGATGGTTAAATACTGTTGGGAGGGTGTTGTTACCTGGGGCAAGTGGTGGGCTCTCGCGTGTTTGGACACTCCTTTCAACCCCCACCAACTTTGAAGAAAATCTTGTCAGGCTCCCATGTTTGGCAACGCACTGTCAGCTGGTCTCGGTTGGATCAATGCTGCTGCATGCCGGTGAGAAATTAAAGCTCTCTTTCCCACCGCCACCGCACCTTTTGATACGGAAAACCCCAGCAGGCCGGCGGCCCCGGTGCTTCATCCTCCACCCAAAAGCTTACAGGAAACAAAAGGATATGCTATTGAGGTCTGTGCATGTTATTTTCGTAACTGAGCATATGCATTAGGCTTATCACAGTCATAGCACATTGATTATTTACTTATGAATACAAGGAGTTTGACTAAATGCCATTTGTTTTTATTGATAGGTTTAAGGCAGCACGTGAGCTCGAACTGAAGCAGGCTCGTGATCCAAGATATTCCTCAAGAGGAGATTCTACCACCCGTCGACCCCGTCCAGCCCTCCGCGTCCAAATGGGTCCACGACCCTCTCCCGAATTAAAAAAAGAAAAAAAAGAAAGAAAAAAAGGTGGAGGACCCACCTTGACTACTTAGGGTCCTAAATTGGCCTTTTATGTCAAGGTTGGGTAAAAAAAAAACTTTTTCTGTTCGAATGGGGTGTAAAAACTCCTCTTTTTGTCAAGGTGAGTCTCCCACCTTCTATAAATACCTCCTGGGTCCAAGGAGGGAGACATACAAAGACAGACAGAGGAGAAGACACACGAAGGCACGGTAGGAAGCGACCGGAGTTCATTTGTGTTTGTTTGTAAAGGCCCATCAAGGGTATGTTTTATAAATACCTCGGGTCTTACATTTATGCCCCTAGAGGCTACGTATGTGATTTTCTATACATTTTGAATGGCTAAACTACGTAATTCCTCCAGATAACTAGGAATTACATAAATGTCCCTCTGAGAATTGCAAGAAAACCAAAGTCCTGAAAACTGTAGTTCTATCCTGTAGCTTTCCGTAATTGTGGCTAGGCTCTCATGTCCCACGTCAGGGCGGAGACCTTTTGTGTACAATCAACAAATTGCCAACAACTCTTGTACTTGCTTACATGAATCATGAGTGCACGTAGTTGTCTTCCCTCATGTGTATGCCTAGGAGAATTGTGGATAAGCCCCGACTTTCTGGGAATTGCGTATATGCCCCTCTTTTAAGAATCAACGCACGAGCGCCTTCTGTGAAGCCCATTGGTGTCCTTTCACTTAGTGGGCATGTCGGCTCAACCTTGCACTTAAGTGTCACCTTTAACTTAAGTCTGTCTCGGGTCTCGTAAAATTACTAAAATATCCCAGTGATCTAGAAACGGGTTAACAACCCTCAAAACCCTCCGGAAACTGCCTAAGTGTCCTTGGAAGTTAGAGATTACCACATAGTCTCCCTCCAACCTAGAAATTACAGAAAAGCCCCTGACGTCCTAGTATGATAAAATTGTCAAAATATCTTTGGAGTCCAAAAACCTCCAGAACGTCCTATCACGTCTCGGGTTTTTGGTAAACCACACCCGTGTCTTCAAATCATAGGGTTTTGTCGAACTAAATACGACCTTTGCTAAAATCCCAATTCATTCAATAGTTGTTGTTGTTGCTGATGTACATGGGGGTTTAGTGTGAGGCGACACAAGTGAGTATGCCCTTGACATCACAAAAAAAGACTTTCTTTGACAATTAATCAAGAGTGCTCGGACATTGTGTCAATGTAAATCAACACTGACTGCAGTTCGTGGGGAAATGTTCAGCACTCAAACCCAAATCGTCTGATACGATGCGTATCCACGGAATAAACCCTGCACAGGTCATTCATACAGCCCCTATATGCGCATCTTTATAAATTTCGTCCTTTTCTTCAAAAGGCTTAGTGAGAAATTTATAGAAACCTAATTCTTTAAAAGAATATTCGTGGCCAACAGTCAGGTACTGCTGGTGTTGCATTGAGTGTCTTTGCACGTCCAGCTTCTCACCCTTGGGTCATAGACTTAAGGGCAACTGATCACATGGCAGATATTTTTGTCTTGTTCTCTTTTTATTCCTTGTGCTCTAATCAAGATAAGGTGACCATGGCTGATGGCTCTAGAGCCAGTGTTGCTGGTCGGGGCACCATTAAATTGGACGGTCATCTTCTTTTGTTTTCTGCTCTTCATGTTTCTTATCTCTTTAAGAATCTCATGTTAGTTAATAGTATCGCGAGTACCTCAGAAGTAGAAGCCCTGCACTATAAGTACCGGTCTCACGGCGTGAAAACCCACATACGCATGCCACGGCGAAACGACCGGAACCCACCGGTCAACACGAGCAAAACCCGATGGTCGAAGCAACTGAGACTGACAGTCTGTCACTCCCTGTCTAGAACAGAAGTAGCTCCCACTAGAAGAACGACCGGATGCGTCCATTGACGTCTTATACCGCGTCACAAGTGTCTAGCTACTACGTCTCGGGTGCGAGACTCAGACACACACAAGTAACCACAAAGCGAGTGACTAGGTGGGGTCGCGCCCGTCGACGCGTGTCCAACTGCCCCCAACTACATGTGCACACACAAACCATGCGTCCTAGGTCTGGCCTCTAACTAATTTTCCCCTCAGTCGGACTCTGACCGACGACGTGGGCCCTGACGGAAACCAGTTAAAAAATCATCCTCATGGTAGCTGTCCCACCACTCCCAGGTGGATACCAGCGCACGCGTACTGGTGGGCTACGACTAGTGGAGTGTCTCTGAAGGAGTAGACTCTCAAGCCGCGTAAAACAACGTCCGAACCCGACGGAGTACGGGGACCGTCCCAAGTACCAGCACCGTCGCACGGTGACCACAGTAGGAGAAGAAACGGGACTGCAAACCACCCGACGCAGTCCAGAGCTTGGCGGACCTACCCAGGTGCGCCACAAGCTCTGACGGTCTACCGTTGGGCCGTCACAACGGTCTGACGGCCCAACACAGGGGCGTCAGGCCAATGGTGCAAAAAGCACTGTGACGTGCCAACCCTGGTGCGTCACAGTCCCTAACGCACCTAACCCAGGGCGTCAGGAGACAAGTATAAACAAGCTGTGACGCGCACCGCTAGGGGCATCACAGCCTCTGACGGACCACCTCTGGCACGTCAGACACTTGGTGTGAAACGAACTGTAACACCCCTACGCTGATCCGTCACAGCACTTGACGGACCAACACAGGTGCGTCACGGTCATGAGCAAACACAGAAAATAATGCGCTCCTCCAGGGGCATTACATGACCTAACGGACCACGCTAGTGCGTTAGGCCACGGAACAAAGTTGGCTGTAACGCGCTCCTCCAGGGGTGTTACAGTCCCTAACGGACCATTTCAGGTGCATTAGGTGGAAGGTTGGATGCGTTAACTCTAATGCGCCTTCCAAGGGATGTCACACTACCCTGACGCCCCACCCCAAGCACGTCAGGCGACTATGACCCCCAACGGTCAAAAACCAACGGTCAAATCACTGTGACGGACTAACGCAGGGGCGTCACAATCACGTGGCGATGTATCGTGGGACCGTCAGGCCCACGAATGCCAAAGCCTAAAGCCAAGGGAGTGTAACGCACCTGCCCAGGCGCGTTACACACTGTGACGGTCACTAGAACGACCGCCACAGCGTCCCGGTGGCGAAAGGGCGAACTCAACCCAAAAATTGCAACCACGCCCCCATACCTCCGCGGGAGAGGGGGAAATCAAAGGGGAAGCCTGCCGGGGACCCCTAGCATGATCCTAGGCCATCAAAATGCCGAATCATGGCTCTAATCCATAGATCGGGCGAACTCTCCCCAAAACATGATTTTGCCCTAACCCGCTCAAAGACACCCCTCTTGGTTCCCATCCGGCCTACAAATCGAGGGGGATGACGGGATGAGCATAGGGATTCGTCCCCCTACCTTAATGGAGCGAAAGCTCTATCGAATCACTGCCAAAATCATGAGACCATCATCATCCAATCATTACCGTCATTATCAAAAATTGATTTCTGAAAGGGAGCCTAGAGTGCCAACAACGGGGAGGTGGCCTTCTCCGTCCAGGCGTAAGCATGAAGAGAAGTAGACAACGGAGTGAGAGCAACACTGGCACTTGCAATCAAGGTTTGCCGGATCATTTGTACCGGTCGTGTTGATTTTTCTGAGGTATGATCCGGTATGGTATGGTACTGTATAGGATCAAGAATAATTTTTCTTTGAAGCCCCAAATGGCAAGAAACTAGGTTTTATAGGGATTACTTTATAAAATTCCCAAACCCATCTCTTCTTCCCACCCCAATCCCTCTCTTCAGATCTTAACCCTAGCTGCCTCCCTCCCTCACCCTCCACTCCTCCACGCCGCCTCCCTCCTTTGCCCTACCCTCGCTGTTGCCGATCGCCGATTCGACAAACCCTGCAGGCATCACAAACGTCTGCCCGATTGCTTCTGTCGTTGTCGATCACTTCCACTGCGAACACCCGCTCGTCTGAACAACCACTTCCATCGCGAACACCTCTTTCATAATCGTCAGGTCCTAGGCTCCCAATAGAACCACCAGAAGAGCAAGAGCCCCCGGGCGGACCTCGATGACAACGTCACTGCCATCGTCCTCACCGATGAACCCCACACATCTCTCTTAGATCGGCCTCTCCATTGACTGCCGCCGTTGGCGTCACTGTCGTCATCGGTCATCGGCGATAGGTTTGCAGATTGCGCCTATTCCGACGTGCCGATTTCTCAAGTGTCATCCGACATGGCTGGTATAGTGCGGTATGCATTGATCCGACAAACCATGCTTGCACTAGGAGAGGGGGACATGTTGGTGCAACATCTACAGGCTACGAAACAACATTTGACATTGTGAGGTAGGACACAGAGGGGAGGTGGAGCATGCTGGTGTTGCGATGATGTTGTTGGAGTAGGGAGGGAAAGTGGCACAGATGGGTGTTGTAGGGGAAACGTCTGGTGTGGCAGCAGCTGGCCAATGGAGGCGACTTAGAATGGCATTGCAGCCACTGGGGCAAGGGAGAGGAAGGGAGAAGGACATGTGCAAGAGAATGAGGCATCATGCGATGATTTTTTGGGAAAAACTAGGTCTTGAGTTGTTTTTGTTTTGGGGGGGGTTACCAAAGGATGAGATCCTATCCTAAAAAATAGGAGAGACTCTACCAAACATGTTTTAATGGGGTTTTTATTTTGAATTTTATTTTAAGAGAAAAGAGAGCCAAAATATTGCAACCAAACACCCTATTATGCTCTCTTCTTACATGACTTACGCACCGATCCAGCAAACCATGCTTGCATTGGGATGGGGGGTGGGCGAAGAAACAGGTTAGTGCAGCAGCTACAAGCTACGAAACAACATTCGACGTTGTGAGGCAGGACAGGGGGGAGGTGGAGCATACTGGTGTTGCAATGATGTTGTTGGACTAGGGAGGGGAAGTGGCAGAAATGGGTGTCATAGGGGAGAAGTCTGGTGTGGCAGCAGCTGGCCAATGGAGGCGGCTTAGAATGGCATTGCAGCCACTGGGGCAAGGGAGAGGAAGGGAGAAGGACATGCACAAGAGAATCAAGCATCATGCAATGCTTTTTTGGGAAAAAATAGGTCTTGAGTTGTTTTTGTTTTGGCGGGTTACCAAACGATGAGATCCCATCCTAAAAAATAGGAGAAACTCTGCCAAACATGTTTTAATGGGGTTTCTTCTATTTTAAAATGCCCTGGCTCCCAATTTATTATGTGAATGTCATTCCTTGGTGTGACATTTTTGTACATACATCCCTCCTAAGGCTCGAATTGTCTTCACACCCCCTGACCAATATCAAATTGTTTAGGTACCCCTGAAAGATGTCAAATAAACACTAGAGGTATCAAATTCAAACATAACCTTGTCCCTGACAAGTTGTATTCATATCTCCAAACAATGTTGAATTGCGACACAATCCTTAGGCCTAACCCTGGGATAAATCCTCATCCTACCCCTATTCTTATCGGTTTGTAAACTTGTCGTGTCCTAGACCAAATTACACTTATACCCCCTGTCACGATGCAATGATATTCATCCTGTACCTATTGTTGTTGTCACACCCTCGCCCTTAGCATCATAATCAGTATTGTAAAGGATAATGAATCTTCTTTGGCAGTTAAACAAAAGTGTTCGGATTTTATGCTGATGTAAATTAACAGTGACTAAGGCCAGAGGGGAAAGGTCCAACACCCAAACCTAAATCGTCTAATAAATTAAATCCACGAAATTAATGATACACACGCTATTTACATAGCTTATAAACATGCATTCATGTTCAAGAAATGAGCATCTCTTTAAAATTATTTTTTGTTTTCAACAAATTGGCACGCCCGGTAAGACCTTTCCCGTATTTCTTCTTTCTGCCAAAGAAGACCCAAACCTTTACTAAGGTTATGATGCCCCTTTTCCTTTTATAGGACGAGAAGAAAAGGGCACTCACTCACTCGGATTAAGCGACCAACAACAACTATCAAACGACAGGACAATGGTTGTTGTGACCTACGGACCACAAGTCATCGCTAATCACGCCAGGTTCGGCTACCTGACAACTCCCTTGGTATTCGGCAACTTTCTAACTGTCGTCAGCTCGCCCTACTTTTTGGGCGTCGTTCCAGTGGCCGAGGACAAGCCAGTCACACCAACATCTATACCTACCGAGGGCACCAAGCCTTCGGTGTCAACCATTGGTCGGGTTTTCTTAGTCAACCAAGTCAGCATTAACGCCGCTCTTGCACAACAGGGGCAGTGGCGCAGCCGCAAGGGCAAGAAGCCTACAGCGACCATATCTCACTCTGGCAAAACTGTGATTGTCAGAAACCTCTGTATCAGGATTGATGAAGGTGAGCCGATCATGCCTCAAGACAAGCATGTCCCAACTATTCTCACCTTCAACCGCTTTGAACTTCTCTGACGAGCTCTAGAAGATAAGGCATAGTTGAAGAAATTCGGCACATTGATAGCAAACCGGGGGCAACTGCATCGGCCTAAATTCAAAGCTCCCAAATCCAAGTCAGGGGGTAACCCAAAATAGGGGCATCAGCTCCATGTTAAAAAAATTTGGGTCATCAAGAAGGAGGCCCGGGCTATCAGACGACTAGGTCAGGAAGATCTATCCGCATGTCAGACCTGCAACAAGCTCGAAATTTGACAAGCCGACACCAAGATGAAGCCTCGACATCACCAGAGACCAGAGCTCCATGCCCATGCAGGCAAAAGTGTCGAGGGATCTACAAACAGACCTAACCCACTTCTCCGTTCACTGATTCTGCCCAAACGGAGAAAGCTTATTCTACTCAAGCTTCTACGTCCCAACTATCTATGTTTGACAAACTAGGAGCTACACCTCAAGCCAAAAGACAAAACCACCCAGGAAAAAGAGGGCGGTCCAGGTGACTGACATTGTCAAAATGTTGACTTGCTATACTTCCTCCTCAATGGAAAGATATCATCTTGGTTCCACAGTGGTCGAGGGCTACACCAAAGACCCTTTGTCTCCTCTCCTTTTTGTGCTCGTAGCTAGTTTTGTGAGCAAAGTGTAATAGAGGACTGAGGCAGTTGGGCTGATCAAAGGTTTCCAGTTGGTCAGAGATAGTCCTACTCTTACTCATTTGCAATATGCGGATGATATCATTTTGTTCCTTGAGGAGAGTGAGCAGCACCTTCTTATGGCTAGGCTCTTGTTGAAACTGTTGGAGGAGGCCACTAGCCTAAAGGTTAATTACAACAAGAGTCTTCTGGTAGGGGTGAACTTGGAGGAAAGACCTCTTATGAAAGCGGCTCACTTGTTGGGATGTACCTTTGAGGAGTTCCCCTTTTCTTACTTGGGCCTCCCCCTTACCTCGGGTTCTCTCATATGTGTAGATTGACTTCCCATCATCTAGAGGTGTGAGGCAAGGCTGACCGGATGGAAGGTTGGAGCATCATCTTATGGAGGTAGATTGATATTATGCAAATTGGTGTTGGACTGTCTCCCTACTTATTTTCTTTCTATGTTCTGCATTCCCAAGACGGTGGCTAGAAAGCTCGACTCTATCCAGTGCAGGTTCTTTTGGCATGGCAGTGGGGACAGGTGTAGGGGGTAGCATGATATTTCTTGGGGAAGGCTGGTTACTAGGAAGGAGCAAGGGGGACTGGGGCTTAAGCATATTAGGGATTTCAATTTGGCTCTCTTGTGCAATTGGATGTGGAGGTTGGGGTAAGGAGAGGAGGGGCTATGGGCTCAGGTGATCAGACAGCGGTATTTCGTTACGAAGAGAGTTTGGGACTTCGCTCATACTCCTCTCAATAGGACTTCTCTCTGGCAAGACATCCTCTCTTGCAGGAATGTTCTCGCCGCCGATGTTTAGGTTCACCTGGGAAATGGCAATAAGAGTCTTTTTTTGGAAGGACAGATGGTGTGAAGATTTTCCCTTGGAGTATTTATTTCTTGGCCTCTTTGCGGTTACAGTGGATCCTCTGGGAGTACTTTCTCAGGCCTTCAATCACCACCTTCCGAGTGGTTCCTAGGCGTCGATCTTTAGACAAGATCTTAGACAAGAGAAGTTGAAGTGATTTCATTGCCTTCTTTCTCTCCTCCTCTCCTTTCATCTTAGGGAAGGAGAGAATGAGTAGGTCTGAAGGTGGGAGAAGAGAGGCTCCTTCACAAACAAGTCAGCATATGCCGTCATTACTGATGGAGGCGGGCGCCACAGCTTTCATGATCAAGTGTGGAGACCGAAGAGGCCCCTTAAAGTCAAACTTCTGGTTTGGAGAATCACCCATGGGAGGCTTCCGATTCGAGATAGGCTGATCTGTGTTCTTCCTGATATTGTCCCGACCTACTGTCTCTGTGGTGTAGACGATGAGTCTCTCGGCCACCTTTTTGTAGGCTGCTCCTACTCACAGAGGGTGTGAAGAGAGATTGCTCAGAGGACCAACTGCTTCATCGACCTACACAGTAGTGTTCACCGCTTGCTTGTGCATTGGGACAGGTCTTGACCCCTCATGCCTGATAGGACGGTATAGTGGCTTATCCTTCGCGCCACATTATAGACGTTGTGGGGGGTGCGGAACAACCGTATCTTCAGGAGGGATCCTCGTATCAAGGACACTATTCTTTTGTGTGGGCTAGACTAAGGGAATGGACAGTCACTCTTTGTAATGTGAGACAGACCATCCCTGACAGATGACTACCACATCTTAGCATACCTTGATAGCCTAGAGAATTGGGCTTGATACTCGGCCACGGATAATCCTCTACTTTAATGCGGCAAACTCCGCAGCCTTCTTCTCTTGAACGTGATCTGAGAAGTATTTGTTGTTAAAGTGCTCAACAATTCTCTTGAACGCAATCTGAGAAGTATTTATTGTTGAAGTGCTCAACAAAATTGGCCCATGTAACAGGGTCTTGTTCTAATGTGGCTTCTACAGACTCCCACCAGAATCGGGCGTCCCTTTACAATTGGAAAGTAGCTATTAGCACCTTCTCTTCATCCATGCATTGCAGAACACAGAATATCCTTTCAACCTCTCTGAGTCAGTGCTCGACATCATCAGGTTTGGATGAGCCAATAAACGTTTGTGGGTTCAAATTACAAAAACTCTGATGGAGTTCACCTGCTCCTTTGTTTACTCCGCCTGCGCTACTTGCTGTAGCGCTTGTGTAAGGCCTTGTACTGTGCATTGCATGTTATGCCACTGAGCACATTTGGCGGCCATGTGCGGACGTAAAAAAAAATGACGATGATGATCATGCGGCATCCACGTCTACGTATTCAAGCGCAAGTTGAAGACGGGAAGGCCGAACAAACCTATACCTCATCCGATCAGGAAGAGAACTCGCTTGGTGGTCTACTACCCATTAAGGAAGCCCCCCAGGTGGAAGATACGGCTACAATTCTCCAACCGACCGTGCCGAGAGTTGAATCACGAAAAAGTTAGGAACCCGGGCACGGGTCCGACACGCACCAAAAGTCACAGAAAGTCTGGGACCGAGCGTCGGAGGCTGCGAACGAAATATTGCGAAGGTCATACATCGCAATCAGAACATTTCAGGAATGCCGACATTCATATAAACGTCCGCGGCTTCGAAAAGAATCTGTTCTGTGCTTAAAATGGCGCGGCAAGGCCCTTAACTGGCGCGCCTTTAACCGACGCCCCCCCCCTTTGCTTTGGTTAAAACGGCGCGCCCATTGGCACACCAAACCGGCGCGCTCCATGTTGAAGGGCCATTGTTCTTCCAAACATTTAATACGGCGTGGCCCATTTGCACCTTCAACATCCTAATATGGCACCACTAAAACCGGCGCGCCCCATTTCCCACTCGCCCATTTTGAAAGCCTTCTTTGCATGCCCCTTGACATGGCATGGCCCATTTGCAACCTTAATACGGCGCGCCAATTGCACTTGGGTTTAAACCGATGCGGTCACTATTCTCCCACGCCGGTTTAACCCCATGCCATCCCATCTGCTGACCGATGCTCTGTTCGGCATAAATGTGAAGCGCAGAGAACATTCAATGCCCGATGCTCTGCCTCTGCTTTCGTTCGACAGCACAGAAGTGGCAATGATGAAGCAACCCCCGGCAAACCTGCGAACATCCCGTCCTCGGATGAACGACAGCGTACGGCACGAACCAGTGTCATCCAGCACAGCAAGTCAACTCCAAACTTCATTGCGGAGGAGGTGGAAGTGGCAGGAATGTTCCTCGGCTCCATTCTATAAAAGGGCAGTGCCATGAAGGAAAAGAGGGCTAGCTCCCTCTTGGCTAGGCAGTGTGCAACGGGAGAAGAAAGGGAAAGAGAAGTGGGATGTTCAGAGAGGAAGAGTCCACCAAAGAGTGAAGAAGCTACTTCCTCGCGTCAGAGAGCTAAGATGAAGTGAAGAGAGGGGAGTGAGGGTGAGGGGTGGTTCCGAGGGGGAGAAGTCTATGCTCTCTCTCTCTGCCGCCGCGGCGGCGCAGAGCATGCAGGATCAGTCGCGCTTGCTGGTGGAGAAGGTCGGCAGCTTCCGTCTAAGCTGATGTCTTAGCTGATTCATAGTCCGTAATCGCGTTCGACCAGAGCAATTCTGGTCTTGAACGCGGAATACCATTTCTCGCGGCCCTTGGATTGCGCTTCTCGGTGTTCCGCTACTGCCTTCCAGGCCTTGATTGATTCCAGATCACGCCAATACGACACGGTGATGCCGATGTCTTCGCGTACCGATTCGAAACCAAGAAAGCCCGGCTGCCGGCTTGCCAGTTCCAGCATGCGTTCTGCAGTTTCACCGTAACCCTCGGTGACGTCGGTGCGGATCGACGTGAAGATCACGGCGTAGTAGGGCGGGCGTGGCGTGGCGGCGATTTGGGACATGAGGGCTCCGGAGGGCGGGGTTTGCTGCGCGCGTCATTGTATCAAGCCATGCGCAGACGCGTGCAAGCTCAGTGGTGCCCGCTTGCGAACGATGCCAGGTCTGCCGCGACGCGCTCGCTGACAGTACGCCAATCGCCTGCCTGCACCTGGCGGTATAGCCGCATCTTGCCGGGATACCAGACACTGTCGCTGCGCTCGCGCAGCCAGCGCCAGTCAGTGCCGTAGGCCGGCAGCATAACCCAGCACGGCTTGCCCAAGGCGCCGGCCAAGTGGGCAACAGCCGTATCGACCGTGATGATCAGATCAAGCTGGCTGACGATGGCGGCCAGGTCGGCGAAATCGTTCATGCGGTGTCCGAGCGCCGTCAGTCGTTGTTCCGGCGGAGCGGCACGGGCTTCGTCTTCTCTAATGGCAGAATAGGCTGAGTGGGGTGGATAAGTGGTACGGTGAAGGGTGTGGGGTTAGGAGAGGTGATAGCGGGGGTAACGGGTTATGGAAAAAGGATGGCGGGCGAAGAGGTGGGCGCGGTGATGATGGGTGTAGATGGGGGTGTAAGGAGCAATGGAGATGAGGGCGGAAGGATAATAGGTGAGGGACTGGTGGTAGGTGTAGTGGTGATGATGGGTGTTAATGTGGGAGGGGGGTTAGATGGAAGGGTAGTGGCGATAGCGGTGGGGCTGATAAGTAGTGGGCAAGATAGAGGCGCGGGTGAGGGTGTTGCCATGGATGTGGAAGGGACGGTGAATGGGCGGACGAGCGGTATGGCGGATGGAGGAGGGGTTTGGCATATGGGTGTGAAGATGGTGGAAGTGGAGGGGTAGTTGTGGTGGAAGGCTGAGACTTGGTGGGTTGTACCGTCATCATCAAAGGACCATCCGGCATTGGGGGCTGGAGGCTGGACTACATTCACCTGAGCCGGTGTCGGCGGCTGAGGTTGCGGAGCAGGTGGATGGTTCGGCATTGGGTTCTAGTGGATCCCCAAGTCTTGAACCTGCTATGGTTGCTGGTGCGGAGGCTGCTGTGGCGGCGGTGCTTGCTGCTACACTTGCTGCCTCGGCGGCTGCCTTCTTTTCTCTTTCAGCTCAACAATGGCCTTATGTATTTTGGCCCAGTCAATCCGGTGTCCTTCATGCTGATCATATACCAGGTCTCGGAATTGAAAACACCCTTCAATGGTGTGCCCTGGCTACCTGTGGAATACGCAATATTTGGTTTGTTCAACAGCCGTGTTCCAACTGGGCCGTTCCAGAGGAAGTTGTATAGCATTGACTGACATGAGAGCTGAAAAGATATCGGCAAGAGTTTCCAGCAGAGGAGGATATTGGGCTCTCTTCGGTATCTTTAGGAATCTTTTGTGCATAGCTTCTTTCGTTTCCCATGTCACCTCGTATGGCCAAGATTTGTTCCATTGGATTTTGACCATGGGATTATTTTTATTTCGAAGCTAATGTACTTCTCACTCAATTATTTTGAGTGGCCTTTGCTCGTACGTCATGTCTTCTCGTATCTCTAGGTTATCATAGGTGATGGCATGGAATGGATTAGGGGCGTACCTTTTTAACATTGAGACATGAAAAGCATCATGACCTCCTGCTAGTTGAGGAGGTAAGGCTAGTCGATAACCAACTTCATCGGCCCTTTCAAGAATTTCAAAAGGGCATATAAATCTTGGAGTAAGTTTACCTTTGATGTTGAATCTTTGGATACCTCAGCTTGGAGAAACTTTGAGGAATATGTGGTGTCCTACTTGGAATTTCATGTCTTGTCTTTGATTATCAGCATAAGACTTTTGCCTATCTTGAGTCACCTTGAGTCTTTATTGAATCAGCTTGACCTTTTCAGTAGTATCCTGAATGTGTTTTGAGCCTAGAAATTACTTTTCTCCAATCTCACTCCAGCATATTGATAAGCAGTAAGTCTTGCCATAGAGTGCTTCAAATGGTGCCATTTTAATGCTACCTTGGTAGCTATTATTGTAGGAGAACTCCAAGAGAGGCAAGTTGTCATGCCAACTTCCACCAAAATCACATGCACATGCCCGGAGCATATCTTCCACCAACCGATTGGTTCTTTCAGTTTGACCATCGATTTGTGAATGGAATGCAGTGCTGAAATTCAATAGGGTCCCTAATGAATATTGTAGACCCTTCAAGAATTGAGATGTGAATCGAGAGTCTCTATCTGATATAATGGTGATGGAGATTCCATGTAGTTTCACGATTTCCTTTACATATAAGGCAGCCAAGACATCCACGGACCATCGACTCTTAATAGGTAGGAAGTGAGCCGATTTGGTCAAGCGGTCAATGATCACCCAAATACCGTCGTGTCCTCCTCTTGACTTAGGTAGACCCATGACAAAATCCATCCCTATGCTCTCTCATTTTCACTCGGGAATATCTAAGGGATGTAACTTCCTAGCGGGCTTTTGATGTTTTGCCTTAACTTGTTGACAAGTGAGGCAGCGTGATACATAGTTCGCCACTTCTCTTTTCATATTGGGCCATCAAAATTTCTTTTAAGATCTTGGTACATTTTGGTAGCACCAGGGTGAATGGCATATCTTGATTTATGTGCTTCGTCTATAACCAGCTTCTTCGTATTGGCATGATCCGGCACGCAAATTCGACCTCAGAATAACAATCTTACATCAGTTGCCACAGAGAAATTTGGCCATTGATCAATAATACCCTTGATTTTCATTAGTGTCGAATCATTCTCTTGCAACTTGATCAGGTCTTCTATTAATGTAGGTTGTGATCGGATATTGGCGATAAAACACTCTTCTTCCTCTGCATTAATATCCAGATTTAACTAGGCAAATTAAACAATGAGATTAGTCATACCTTTCATGAGGCTTGATAACATTCCTATTGATTTTCTACTGAGCGCATCGGCTACAACATTCGCCTTGCCTAGATGGTATTGAATGGTGAAATCAAAATCCTTGAGATACTCCAACCACCACCTTTGTCTCATATTTAGCTCCTTTTACGAAAAAAGATATTTCAGACTTTTGTGGTTTGAAAACACTATAATCTTTTCCCCATAGAGATAATGACGCCAGATTTTCAGAGCAAAAGAAATAAACTGTACTAATGAATCTTCAAACGAAAACAAAAAATGCACTAATATGGCCAACACTAACAAACCGCTAAAAGCGGATATGTATATGCCAGTGAATAGAAATGGAGGCCAACAGCAAAACAGCCTCTGAAAATCTCTCAAACAAACTGTGAAGGGAGAATTGAGTGTGATGGAGTGTTCAGAACATCAAAGAATCCTGGGATGTGTGCTTGGTATGACATTGACATTAGGTGCATCGATGTTCCTTTATTTTGTAAGGAGTAAGCCACTTGCAACAGTTCTTGGCTGAACTGGTTAAACAAAAGTGAATCAGTGTGGTTTTGAAGCAGTAACTGCCCAGAATAAAAGGTGAACCAGCGAGTGAGCATGGCTGAGCTGTTTAAGCAAAGGATGAATCACCATTTAAGTCAATTGGATCCAGGTTTGGATCTACTAACTTCATTCACTAAGGTACAAGGATCCATGGGATTTGGTTGTGTTATGTTCTCCACCTGATTGGATTTTGAATCCCCTAACAGAGCCAGGTGATGCATAGATGCCAGATGGCCTCCTTTAGTTGCCATGACTGAGCATCAACAGGGAGGGCAATAAAGCCAATAGTGATGGCTGGTTCCAGGGATTGTGGTGGCAACACTGACAGTGGCGGACGGTGATGTAAGAATAACAAAAGAGAGGCCCGGACCTAGCAGTGGCAACTGAAGACAATGATGGCAATGTCAACATCGACGGCTGCATCAACTCTTGAGTAGACATCACCAATTGGCAAGAGGGACTCCAACATGAAGGCACAACAGATGGCAGGGACAAGGACTCCTACAGCTGTAAACATCCACACATGGTGACAGCAATGACAGGGACAACAAATGGTGGTTAATGAGGGGACAGAAATGATGATGAATAACATGGTCATGAAAGATTGTGGAGGGGGGCAAGCCGAGGTTTTGCCAGAAGGCCATGATGACCAGCAAACAACCATTGACAATTCCTGACAGTCAACTGAAGTGGTAAAGTCTAAACAGCATCTGAAGGAATGCACCACACAACTGGTGGCTGACATTATGGCTCTAAGCATGTCAGAAGTGGAGACGGGGATAATGCTCTGTGTTACTAACAGGGGCAATCACCCGATACAAACACAATGAACAATTAAGCATCCCTTGGTATGGTGTGAATCACCATACCGAAGACTATATACAAATTCTAGTCCTATGCACCCACTATATATATGTACAACACTTCAACAGGTGGCATCACTGACACAATATAGATGCACATTTGCCCATGCCTCCAAGAAAAAAAAAACGAAAGAACAAAACCGTTTTATGTTTACATATCAATCTTTAGGATGTCTATGGCATTCCAGGAACATTGATTAAGTCACAGATATAGAGGGGAAAGAGGAAAACACATATTACAACATCAACAACGAGTGTCTACAAAAACATTTGAAACTTGTGTGCAGTAATGATGTAAAAAGCCCTACCTAGTGATATACGAGTCATCTGTAGTATTTATGACAATTTCATCACCGGTTGTAATGTGAGATGGTGCCTGAAAACGAGAGAGTAAATAGCCAAACAAATGAGAAAATATGAGCCAAAATTTACGGCATTACAACCATAAGAGTTCTCAGTCAACAAAGTGGGATCAAAGTATGTTATCAATAAATCAACAAATGTTAATGATGACGATGATGATGGTAATTATGATGCTATTCTAAGCAAGGGACATGTGAAAAGTTGGATGTCCTATCTTGACTTAATCCCATGGTTCTGCCCAATCTCACCAATTTAAGGTATAAACCTAACCTTGGACTTGGGTTCCCTAGGAATTTAAAATCCTAGGCTCTGATACCACAAAAATTGGCATGCCCCGAGCGCAGAAGGAACCCGGTACACATGACAAGTTTATATTGTTCATGTCAATCAGAGTGTAAGGGATTTGACACAAAGATAGAGTGCGCAATAGGCAAGGTAAAATAATAACATCTAGAATTTTAATTCCACAAGTAATACCAAATCTTAAATGATAACTCCAAAATAACCAAATAAGTATTTCCAAGACTCAACATAGGTTCAGACACTTGACCAAAATAAGGAAAAATACAATGACAAGGGACTCAAGAAAACAAAGAGGACTCGACAAGAGACAGCCTGACGATCAGGGTGGCTCTACGCTCTTCACTCGGTCTCATTCCCATCTGAATGGACTTCGCTATCCGAGTTACCTAAAAATTAGGGAAAAACTTGATGAGCGAATGCTCAGTAAGAATTATATCTCAAGATCTAGCAATCTTTAAGTAATTACACGTTACGTATAATGCAAGTATAGCTATGCATGATGAATGATCAGGATAACAGGAACTTAAAAAGGAGCCATTCATCATTTCAAGATAACGACAAGAGAAACTATCAATAATTTACACTATATTTGGGAGAGACAATATCAAGTATTCAAGCATATAATATCAAGTTCATGTCACTAGAATTTGGCTATTTCAATCAAGCAAGTACTCGCCTGTCCCGAGCCACGCAAGTCATATCACGTCAAGTCAAGTCAAGCACTATTTCAAGAGAGAATGGAATGTCGTCAATGAATCAAGCTAGTCATGCACTTCGGTGCAATGCCACACTGTGGTCAATCAACTCCCATGGACACAAATACTTTCGGGTGATCCTCCCAAGACCAGACTGGGCCCCATGAACGCTAGGCATTGAGTCATGTAAAGTATCTCAGACATCCACTATAATTATAGCCAATAGAATTCCAAGCTATAAGCTAAAGTAGGATGATAAGGTAGATTCACAAAATTTAAGGAGTTCAAGGACCAAATGTTATGAAGAGATGGACTATAATTAAAATCCACGCAAAACACATGACAAGTCGAAAAACTTGGTGGAATTGGTGCCCTCATGGGGTGCCACAGATTCCAGAATTGACACCCTGACAAAGGGGCGCCCATTCTGTGAACAGAATAGGGACAGAGGAAATGGCGCCTGCATAGAGGGGCACCCATTCAATTAGCGACTTCTGAGATGGTCGCTCATTCCAGAGCACAGGGTGATTTTCTCCTAATGGTCGGACAACATCATGTGAGAGGCCAAATCATCACGTTTCTCCAGAGGGACGTGACATTCAATGGTTCCAGGGTTTAAGGTACAACCTGCTCAACTGTCTTGAGGGAATCTAAGGCTAGCGCAGACTTACAGAGGTCCCAATGATGAAATCGCCAGTCCGAAGGAAGGAGTATCCCGTGGAGGGCTCTAACATCACCGAGAGTTGTGGGGTGTACGAGAAATATCGTGAAACGTGGGACTGCATCTATGGACTGAGACACAGTGCCAAACAAACCCGCAGTGTGGGCTGAGAAACATGAGAAAAGCCAGGAAACAAAGAATCGGTGCCCTCTCAGAGGGTCATCAATTTCTAAATTGGAGCCCATCAGAGGGTCACCCATTCATTCATCTCAAAATTTTCATTTCAGAGCCTGCAACAGGGAAAGGCATCGACTCTGCAAAGGAGAGGAAGGCAACAAAAACAAGACCAGTCAAAGGGCCTGCAATCTCTATACAGGTGAGTCTGCACCATTGTTATTGCCATTATATGATGTCATGTATCTTTAGCCATGAAAGTTTTCTCCAATTGTTTTACCATCATCATATGACATTTATTTAGCGACTGTTTTAATCATGTCTTGATCAGATTTTAATGAGAACTAGCAGTCGAGCAGCCATTTTTCCTGACTCTAAAAGGCCCTACATATTCATTGCCTTCTTACAGGTCGACAGTCCATCAAGTTCCAAAGAAGAGAACAAGGAGATCATTCCTGCCCAAGAAAAAACTATTCCTGAAGTATTGAGTTCAACTTTGCCTTCTCATCTTCCCCCCAAGGAAAGAGAGACCAACTCCATTATCAGTAGAAGAGGTAATCTGTCTGTTCATTATAAGAGCTGGATTTACAAGTGCAACTCTCTTACACTCACTCAATTCATGGATTGACCAAAAAATTAAAAAACACTCAGTTCATCGATTCTAAATCTGCAAAAATTCAAGTGGGCTACCATGTTCATTCCCTTAGCTAAATTCTCTTGGACACTTCTCCCTTGGGTTATGTTTGCAGATGCCGGGAAAGACTCCAGTTTTCACTGTGAGGTTATGCCAAAGCGCAGCCATGGCGGCGGTGGGCACTCGTTTCTAGCTCGCGCGCCTGAGCAAGACAAGGAGAATCTGATCACGGTCCCGTCTGAGAGCGCAGACGAGCTGAAACGGTTCCTTTGGAGCAGCCCATCGTTTCTCCTCCAAGCCCATGAGCTCTTCAACGTTCCCATTCGTCAGCCATCAGATTGCCCCAGAACAGAACCAAAGTCGATGAGAGCAGGTGGCTCTAAACTCCTCTTGGACTGCTCCATCGAGCTGATGACATCCAGAAGCCACCGTTTTAAGCTCCTGAACCACCCCTTGTCGCACAGCTCTCTGAAGCATCCGGACGCGAAGGTTTCCATGAACCAGCTGGTGGACGAGATCAGTGAAGAGATGGAGAACCTGAGGAGTTACAGCAAAGGTGGCGATGCTGCTAAGGATAGTCTGTATGAAAGACTGGAAAGAGATCTGAGGTGTGACAGGGCGTTTGCTCGCGGGGCTTGGGAGTGGGGGTGGGTTGAGGTGGTTCCCATCGAAGAGGGCGACAGAACTCTGTGTGGTGTGGAGAAGCTTGTGATGAATGCGCTCATTGAGGAGACCGCGGTGGAGCTCATGCTTTGCAACTGTGCTCTTCAAGTTTAGGAGGGCGATATCTTTGCATCTTGGTGGCTGCAGAATGACAAGAGGTGATAGTGTGATGTTAGGGGGAGAATAAAAATAAGAGAAAATTACTCCAATATTTTGAAATATTGTGAAATTATCTCTATACTCCTATTTTTATCATGTTTACCGTAATACTTCAAAATTCTTAAGAAGGAGCTATTGTGTCCCTGCCTAACTGAACTGTTTCCCTGGTTAATTAACTGAAAGTGAGTGAGGAATGTAAAAATCTCTAGTCTACCCCTTGTTAAATATCTAAATTATCGCAATGTGAGAGAGAGCACACAAGGAGGAGGGCACCTCTACACCCCCTCCGGTGTCGGCACCCTCGGCTCGTAGATACACATAGAGAGAGAAGAATGAGTGAGAGAGAGAGGGGGTGGGTTGGTGACATGAGAGGGTGAGAGGGGGACCGGAGAGGGGGTGGGAGGGAAATTAGTCCTAGAGAAAATCCTTAATTTACCAGCTCATCCCGGGCTCTACCCAACCTCTCATAGGTGAGAAATTTCTTTCCTTAGTCCATAGGTGTGGGTCATGAATCCCTAGACTTAGCCTATGACATGACATTCTATCCTAGGAATAAGTAAATCCTGAGACCTATGATCTAATACCAACTTAAATGTCACGCCACGAGATTTATGTATAGCGGATGATATTCGGGAACCGTGAATAGCCGGCTAGAACGCCACAAGTGAGCAATATAGTCAAAGCGCAATCACATCCACACATAAAATGAATACACAATAATTTAGAGAAAACCTTTACTTGTATTGAATAATAATCAAACGTACATAATGTTGACTCTTTGACTAATTGGACTCAATCAATAAAACATTACATAATTGATACTTGACTAGAACTAGCTATGGCTTCTCTCCTTCTTTATTCGCTCTCGGATCCAGCACTTGAATAATCTGAATCTGACCTGCTAGAATGTCCTGAAAGGATTTGAAAAGTGGAGAATGAGCACACTTGCCCAGTTGGTATTTTCATATCAACATGAAGGCAATGTTTAAGTAATTATCATTTTAACTCTAGAAAAGAAGAATAAATACAATACGATGAAATACACGATTAAATCAAAGTAACCACGCCAGTAACAAGACAAAATTATGGAGATAAAGATTTGATATAGAATTTTGAGAGAATGATCAATCAAGAGTGTATAATGGCCTTTCTTGTAACAAGAATGTACTAGCATATATCAATAATGTACTTTTCACAACCATGAAGGTCATGCTCTAGAAAGTCAAGTAATTCAAGAATGTATAAATCATGTAGAGCCTCGTGGTTTTCACCCGTCTATAAAAAAAGTACTTCCAGCACAATGCGACGCCAGTATTAATCATACCTCATTATTTTTAGCATGTTTCCGACAATCAGTAGAGGGGGCTAGAGTCGAGCCCTTGGACATAATCAGTGCCCGATCTGCATCTTCAAGTTATAGATCCAGATACTTCCACGAGAAATATCAATAAAGTAGGCCAATAATGTACCAGTTCAAACTATAGTTTCATGATAACAATTACGAAGGTAGAAATGCTCAATTACGAGTACATGAGTTCAAAGATGATTTAAAACAAGGTCATGCTACAAAGGTCATTCGGTAGCATAACGACATATTCTTCAACTTCCATCATTTATTAAATAGCTTTGAATAATGTGTTATGTTCTAGATAACCAATAGACCATCTAGGAATATAGGAAATTCAACCCTTGCGTCCAACCGTGGGTTAAACAGGGCTAGGAACCATGTGGTCGTTTCCCGGACCATTTAGGAACACATGCGGTCAAGTCTGGACCGCTAGACAGATCTATGCGACTAGGTAGGGACCAATTAACAATAGAAGTGATCACGGGCCAACCGTTAAATGCGCCTTAGTGGTCGTAGGTGGACTATTTCTATCTAGAACTCAGAAAAACATTGGTAGTGTAACTACTTTCTAGACAATTGGGTTTTCAGAGTACAACTAGCCCGGCGTCCTGGTGGGAATCCCAGGCTCAAGGAGACTTACGGAGGTCTTGAAACAAGATCACCTAGTGTAACGACCCAAAGCTCAAGGTACCGATAACCCGATACAAGTATCAAATTACCGTTACCAAGAACTGGGGACGCCACCCAAGAGGCTGATGAGGCCCCTGAAGGGTTAGTGGGGGTTGTTGAGGAGGCGTATACAAGGATAAAGGATGTGGTGTCCTGGAAGAGTAAGAAGATAAATTGTAGGAGAGGGATAAGGTCCAGAGGTTCCAGAGGCAGTGGAGGAGAATCATGATGGGAAGAAGAGTCCGGAGGTTCCAGAGGAGGAATGTGATGAGGGATGCGATGCCCTGAGAAGAAGTATGGGAAAAGGTGAGTTAAGAGGAAGAAAAGAATAGTGGACGCGATGTCCCAGAGAAATGGGGATGAACGAGCGTGATGCCTAGGAAGGATGGTGTAGTAGAAAGAAGAGTCCGGAGGTTCTGGAGGAATGGAGTCTGAAGGGGCGTGATGCCTAGGAGGAAGTCCAGACGTTCCGGAGGAAGAAGACACCATGGGGCGCGATGCCCCAGGAGGACAAGAGAGAACTCCGGAGGGTCCGGATGCAAGAGTTGGGGGTGAGCATGATGCCCTGAGAGAAATCTGGAGAGGACGCGATGCCCACTAAGCAGAGAAAAATTTGGAGGATCTGGATATAAGAGGTGGAAAGGGGCATGATGCCCTGAGAGAAGATTGGAGGGGGCGCAATGCCCAGGAAGTGTAAGGGGACCCGGAGATCCCGAGGATAGAGATGAATGAGCCGGAGAATGTGGAGGATCTGGAGGTTCCGGAAGATGGGGAAGATACGGGTTTAGAAACTGAGAAAAAAAGAAATGTGAATGCATGTGAATGCGATGCAATGGATGCGATGAATGCATGGCATGCATGAGATGTAAAGAACATGAAGGGCAAGAGGATGAGATCCTCCTCTTTACCCATGGAGTGGCCCATGAAAAGTTGGTGATAGACAGGAGCATGTGCGAAGTTTAATGAAAGGTGGATAGGGTAGCAGAAGGCCCCCTAGTGGAAGCATGCCCGCCCGTCCATAGCAATGAAAGTGTGTAGTCAAATGGCCCAATGAATAAAATTAATGTCCATGATGAAGCTTTAACAATAAATGACAACTCCCTTGGAGGGTGAAGAACAATAATGTGAGGGAGTTGAGAAGTTAAAATGGGAAGCATCGTGTTACCCAAGGATTGTGGCGTATAAAGAGTGCTGAATAAAATGGGCATTCGCCCCTTGTATGGAAGAATGGGTTGGAGATTGAAAAGTTAGAATAAGGGGTGCCCTGCCCTATCCTTGGGCATGGACTTATACGGCATCAAAGCTTGGCATTCTCTTCTGGTGAGCAGCGACGGGGACTTGGCCTCTTCAACCATGCTCGGCACAAAAATGCGGATTGACACCCGGCAAATAAACTCTTACGTTTTGAGCAGCATAGTCGTGGCCAACTCCTTCTTGCCCGGATCTCGATCATCTTTGACACAAGTATTTGTGGAAGGATGCGCATTCCAAGTGCAGGTGAAAGGTGAAGTGGAGGCGAAAGGCTCCATAGATGGTGGAGGTGTAGTGGAAGATGTTGGTGGAAACACGTCGAGCTTCTCCCCTTCCCCGGAAGCGGACGGGATTGGCTTGGGTACAAAAGGGGCGGACCCTGCTCAAGATTAGCCCCGGGTTCGGGTAAAGGGGTAGATGTATGGATAGGTAAGGTTGGCTTTGGGGTTATCGGGATAATGGAGGTCCGAGGTGGTGGCAATGGGAGGTTAATTGGAGAAGGTTTGGGAGTGGGCTCGGTGGAGGTCGGTGGAGTGGAAGCTGATGGAGGCATAAGAGGTGTAGAGGAAGGTTCAACAGAGGCCAGTGTTGTGGAGGCTAATGGTATAGCTGGTGGAGGTGTAAGCCTAATGTTCAACGGTTTAAAGTTAACTGTCCCATTCCCGTCCCTTCATATTCTAAACGGTCCCATGTGGGCCATCCTGTGGCTTGAATGGTCCAATTTGAACTGCGTCGTTAGGTCGGTTTACAGGTTTTAAACGGCCATCCCTGGGCCGTGTTGAGTGGAATGGTTCTATGTGAACCACTTGGTCTTATTGGGCGGTCCTTGTGGAGCCATTTTATGTCGTCTTCCCCAACGGCGTATCCCGCCACCGGGGGTGGCCCAATGGCCACCATCTGGGACCCTAAGGACCGTAGTCCCCTCCCCAGTCACCTAGACTAGAATGCATGATTTAAAATGGGAATTTAGGGCAAGGTTTTGACCACCTACCTCCGGGTCTCGGGCGGCCTTCGCCATCGCCTCCACGACCGGTGGCACTTCCTCCGTGGCTGGTGGTGCTTCCTCCATGGCCTGTGCATCTCCGGTTGGCCCTCCCTCGGCTGCGGGCATCGCGGGCTCCTCCTCCACGGGCCTTACCTCCACCGGGGTTCTTTCCTCCATGGTGGGCTCCACCGCCGGTCGCGGTCACGAACCTCCCTCCTCGGCCATCGAACGCCCGCCTCTCCGTAGTGTGTGGCGCTTCACGGGCATGAAGGTCGATGGGCAGATTGGAATGGGGGACGGTGGTGGCTCTCCGTTGGTCTTTGTGCTCGGTTGGGTTTCCTCCTCCGTTGGTTGCGGTGGGGTGGAGGAAGACGAGCGGGCTAATTGGAGCCTGCCTACTGATTAATTGTAAC
Organism: Amorphophallus titanum; assembly: GCA_024336825.1. Taxonomy (NCBI): domain Eukaryota; kingdom Viridiplantae; phylum Streptophyta; class Magnoliopsida; order Alismatales; family Araceae; genus Amorphophallus; species Amorphophallus titanum. The sequence goes on from JANBPO010002596.1 coordinate 13,761,902, forward strand.
TGACCATGGATTTTGGTAAAAGGATGGTACAGTAATAATTTGGGTTGTGCATTTTTTGTTAAAATAATGTCATAATGGACCTTGAATATTGAATTACTAGAGATGGATTCAGAATCCTAATATCTGCATATGATAATGTGCATCTCTGTTGTAGGCTGCCATCCATGTTATTGCTTCACAGCTTGGAGCTCAATTGTGTGAATGGAGAACCCCCACGCCAACCCTCTGGAAAGAGCACACCCATAATTCCAATTCAGGTGTTTTCCCTCTTCGTTCTTCCATGTATCATTTCACTATTGGCGCTACACTTTTCGTGGCATTTAAAGATCCTTTCTGGTGGGAAAGATGTGTAATGGTTGATCTGAGTTTTGAGACTATTCTCACATCATGTGGTTTTCTGTGTTGCATCTTGATGTTTGAATAGGAGTAAGCTACATGTCTAAACTGGATGAGTTTGAGGCATTTGTGGATATGATAAGGAAATACCCAGTTCTCCCATTCAGTGATGCAGGAGGGTTGAGAAAACCTGTTATTTTGTTAATTGATGACCTCCCTGTGACGAATGGAAGAGCTGCTTATGGAAGACTATGCAAGTGCTTAAATGTTCTTGCTCATTCAACTCAAGTCCCAACTGTTGTTTTGATAACAGAATATCTGAAAGATGATTCTAGTGATTGTAGAGCATGCAATTGGGAGGAACTTGAATCATCTCTAGAGAGGGCTGGAGCATATAAGGTAGCATCCTTTTGAATGAATTTGGCATGGATATTCTATATCAACTTGTTCAAATTGGTTATGAAATTTACTGCAGGTGTTCTTCAATCCTATCACGGCCAATTCCATCAGGAAGACTCTTGCACGCATATGCCGAGAAGAGAAGTGCAATATTTCCGAGGAATTGTTGGATCAAATTTCAAGACTCAGTCAAGGTGACGTCAGACATGCAATAACTTCTTTACAATACTTTTGTCAATAGCTCAGCCACGGTTACCTCTACCTCGGCGACGTGAAATCTTTTAGTGAATTTTTATTACATATCTGGCCAATCTTTAATAAATCTAGTCGGTAGGTTAGAATACCATCCAAAGGCAGGTCCTGTCAGTGAAGACCCAAAGAACTTCAGCAGGTACGACTCGTCTACCGCCAAGTCATCCATGACTGCTATATAGTATGCAATGTGTTCTTTTGAGGAGCCCTGCCCATTGAATTTGTCAAATTTTGGTAGTTTGTTGATGCCGGGTGGCAATCTTTTGGCAGCATGATAGGCTGGATATGGCACTTCATATATGTCACAAGGGGCGTAATCGTCATCACCCCTCTTTGCCAACCTTGCCTCGATCAATTGCTCCACCATCAGCTCATTCACCATGACTGGCTCTGGTGGTTGCGGATAGAGGTGGGCGGGCTGCATCAATTGTGTGGCCGGAGCCACAACAAGAGGTGGCAAAGGCTCTAACAGGGGAGCCTGATACTGCATTTGAGGGGGCATTAGCCGTGCTGGCTGGGGCCACTGGGAATAATGCTGGGGGGTAGCCCAGCTCTGATCTGTAGCTTGAAGAAAGGCTGGTAAAGGAGCACCCGTGGGGTTGGAACCTCCCCGTGATGGCTCGGCTCATTCCCCCACTTTCTCGGGTGCCACAGCATGCTCATTCCTTTCATTTAATTATTTCTTCAGCAATTCTATCTCCTACTGGTACTTTTGTAGCGTCATCAGGACGGCGGGTTCCATAGCTGTTTTGTTATTGGTGCCTTCGAGTGTGCTATTGGAGGCACACTTAAATGGAGGAGACGGGAGTACTCCTTCTTGTTTAGACGCTATTGTGCTGGCAGTGACAGTAGCGATGTCTTCATCAGCAACCTGTTTGCCCTCAGCGGCTTGTAGTAGCTCAGTGGTAATTTTATCCTGTCTTATCATCAGGCCTTTTCTTCCAACGATCTCAGCTGGCTCTTCTTGTTCATTTGGCAGGGCACCAGGCATACTCATCACCCCCGTCATATTGCTAGTGAGGATTTGCCTTCCACTTTTATGCTTTCTGACTTCTCTTCGAGCTTGATGGGAGAAAGTCGGCTCTTCACATATAGAAATTCTTTTCATCTATTCATTATGTGGAGGCTTTCCAAGGCTTCTAGTACCAGCTCGCCTCCCTTCCTCATTCACCTCCACCGGTGCCATTTTGTCATTTTCTTCTTCTTCGGCCAAAATGACTTGAAGCGACCTTTGTCGGCCCACGACGGGACTTCCAAAGCTATGGAAATATTCCCGGACCATCCTTATTGTGTCTTCCGGGCTGCACTCTGTAGAGATGGCAGAAGGCAGCACTTGGATTCGGGCCGACGGCATGTATGAAAGCCGTGTCAGTTTGGCCACTTAATTGAGAATCCTTGAATATTTGAAAATGATGGCCTGCCTTACACAGGCCCTGACAGTGGATGGAGGCGTCACAGCTACTGCTTCCCCCACATGCATAATTTTATTGCCCCCTCTCCTAGGGTCATCAGTAGAATTGTTAAAGTTCTGCAAAGTTGGTGCAGTGTCTCAGTTCTTCTTGGGAACCCACATTTGCTTGAATTTTAGTAATTTCGAGGTTGACCTCCCTTGCTTGTTATTATCAGAATTCACCCTCTGACTTACTAACACTTGGAAGGTGTTATGGGTGGGGATGGTTAGGGTGACTTGGTCCGGCATAACTTTGGCATCGTGGCCATTGAAATAGACAAACCCTAATCCACTAAGGGAGACCGAAATCCAACTTAAACCCTAACCCTAATTCGTGCTAGATGGGGTGGTGGTGGCCCTAGATATGGATAGAGTCAAGATTTGCAAAGTTATTTCTAATCTAGGAGTCCTTGACCTAATTAGGACTCTTAGAGGCTTGAAATCCTATAAAACCAACCCCATAGCCTCGCTAGTTGACACTAATTCGTGTGTGAAGGCCTCTAGGTGTGGAAGGCATGTGCTTGGAGGAGGAGATTTAGGATCTAGGAGGTGTTCGTCGTGTTCTTCGCGTTTCCTCTTCCTCTCTCGTAGATCGATCCAAGGTAGGTTATCTCTCAGGTCCAACATTAATTAAGCATTGAAATAAGTTATCTTGCATGTCTAGATTATTATTGCACTATTTTCCTTAATTTTTAGTGATTATATCGCATGTATTTTTGAAGATTTTGGATGAGGTATTGTCATTTAGGGTTTGATTGCCAGAACGACTCCCTGTCTAAGATTGTGGCCTTAACAAGGACCACGTCTCTAATCGCGATGCCCCGATAAACTGCATCTTTATGATCGTGGCCCCTATAGTGACTACGTTCTGTCTGGGGTTCACCTAAAACCCTAGATTTCTAGCATGTCAGATCTGCAAGCTTTGGAGGTCCAAATATCATGTTTTCTGTATGCATGTTGTCTAACCAACCCACTAGATAGGTAATTTATATGGAACTATGAATTTAACCTTTTAAAAGCTCTTTATTGATCTTATAAATCCTCCCCATGATTAATGCTACCCTCTTGTACTTGTCTGTATTGCTCTGTTCATTCCTGACATTTATTCCAACATATCTAAAATACTTAGATAATTGATAATTAATCGAGTTATTTCTTGTTAAGCCTCTGAATTATTGGTTTAGATTCGATGTTATTCATTTGATTATTATTATGATTTAAAGATCATGCCACTCCGGTGATATGTATCTATCGCACTATTGGTTTCTAGTTCTCGTTGGATAGCCCCTCTTGATGAAGTTAGGACCCTCTGACGGATACTCCTTCTGTCGGACTGGAACTTCTTCACTAAGGCCTCCGTAAGACTCCACGAGTCTTGAATTCCCACAAGGATGTCGAGCTAGTTGTATCCTAAAAACTCTAGAAATCCTTGAAATCTCGTCCTACTGTAGTAAGATAAGGTTCGACTAGCCTTTGGAACCACAGAACGAGATTCTGTTTGTGTTCTATTCAGTCTGTTCTGATCGTGATCAACTGAGAGACCGTGTTTAGCTTCTGGATCCCAAACACGCCCTGCCCAGAGATTGCATTCAGGGTGACCCTGTCTAAACACGCCCCTCAGTCAGACCGTGTTCATGAAATCGCAGCCCTAACTCTGGCCGTGTTCAACCCTAGATTTTATGGATCATGCCCGTATGATTGACCATGCTTTATCAAGTTATGTGAGTCCATAGTTGACTATTTTGACGTGTTTTGATACCAGTATCTTTCTGAGTCGACACCCCCTTGCATCACTAAATAAATCATGGACTTTTGTTCTTCATGAACTTATCCAAGTTCCATACTTATCTCCTTTTTACTTGGTACTTCTCTTTACATAATCAATACACTTTATTTGTGCAATTTGATATTCTGGAACATAACTCTCTTGGAATCCACTTGGCCATAACTAATACATAAAATTGTCTAGTAAAAATATAAAGGGTTGTAGGCCTGCTTGACAGTTAATGCTAGTACGACGGAAGCTGTTTCATGAAAATTAAGCTCCGACTGACTTATTTTCAGGTTTTATTCAAGTTTTTCATAAACTTTTAAGTGTTTTATTGAATTAATAGTGCATCGGGTTGGTCTCGGATAGCTCAAAAATCGGGTCACAGGCTCGCACCAGGTTCGTACTCGAGCGCAGCAATTGTTCCGAGTCGAGTGAGTTTATTGAGTTAAGATTATTAAGCAGTTTATTTACTTATTCGAGCCAAAAATTTAGCAACACCTCCCCATCCCGGAGGATATGTCGGGGGAAGCAGGGAATACTCCAGTAATGGATCAACCCCTAAAGAGCCGGGTGGCACGACGGCGACCGGTGAAAATCTGAACGGATAGGAAGGACCCCGAGAGCTAGCCTACTAGGGGCACCAAGTCCGTGGGCGAGCGAAGGCGGGTGAAACAACCCATGGCGGGAGCGAAGACCCCGAGGGCTAGCCTACGAGGGGCACGTGACCCGAGTCGATACCACGCTCAGAAATCGGGAAGACCGATAAAGAGGGAAACCCCAGGGCTAGCCTATGAGGGGCACCCGTCTCACGGCCACCACAAGGTCCGTCAAGGACTGTGGATTTGTGTCTGTCAGGATTAACCCTATCATTATTCACCAATTGTGCATGTGGGAAATTCATCACTGACAGATGAGTCCCCATACACTGAACAGTGATGGAATGAAATATTCGGGGATGTTCCCCTTCCCTGGGCATTGGAGCGAGATCAGCGACAGTGACCGAGCCCATAAACACTGATTTGTGAATGGAAGAGAGAACACGCGGTTTGGGATACTCCCGGTTAAACAGTGAGTAGTCATTTACAGAACTCACTTACTGAGATTTTGCAGAGGGAGGGCTTTGGCGCTCACAGAAAGGAGAGAAGGATGATTGAAACAGTATTTAAGAGGGCTTAAGGCATCGGCGTCTACAGACCGGTGCTCGCCTATGGGACTCCTATACCGGCGCCGCCTGGGTACAGGGGTGGTTTCATCCCTTCTGTGCTATGGGGCTGGACAGAGGGGTACGGCCACGCAGGGGCTCCACCCGAATACACCTCCAATTACACACTCATGGTGTATGCTCGAAGTAAAGCACGGGCAATCTTGTTAGAGGGGAACAGTCCTGGGGAATGGGGGAGGTTAATGTAGCCCATGGTGTCCAGGGATATTTCCGGTGCCAGGAAAACCGATCCAGGGACTACGCGTACAGGGAAACCATTAAATGCACATTTAGGGAAAATGAAAGTAGGGAAGATGGATATGGCAACGGGCACAAACTCACTCCATTCATTCCATGAACAATAGGTGGACGCACACAGTATACATTCCGGCACCGGCGTTGTCGCCCGGTCACCGTTTACATTAATAGATGGAAAAGCTACAAGGAAAGAAGAGAAGCAACGGCGATGGTGAGGGGGGGGAGGACAGGCTCGTATCATCGCCCCCCTTCTCTCCCCCCTCTCACTCACATTACATCGGAGAAAGGAGAATAATCCGAGGAGACTTGATGAAGGTGCGTGATGACCCACCTAAGAATGGAACAGAACGAAAGCTTCTTCTCCGGCGTCGGGAGCTTCGAGCAGAACAGAGAATAGTGGCGGCGGGTCACGCCCCGAGCCTTTATTTACAACGGAAGACTCGCTCGGGAGATGCGAACAGTCGGCATGGTAAGCCTCTCGCAAGCAAGCATGATCAGAGCGTGATACAATCACACATAAGATGCAATTGCACAAGTATCTTTCCCCATTATACCCCCTTGACCAAGGGTATCTTAGGTCATTAGCCTAGGTCTAGGGTTTGGTATAAAACCTCTCTTGTTTCATTTTGATGAAATTAATGAAGGAAAATTATGTGAAAAAAGGACAAGGGCGCACCTCCTCCTCTCTCTCTTGTTCTTGTTCTTCTTCTTCCTTGCAGTAGCAAGATCTAGGGTTTGAGACCATTTCTTGGGAGTGATTTCCACTTCTATCTCTTCCTCTGGGTACCAAGTTCGATCACCGCCGCCGCTGCCTCCGTTCGTGCCGCCATCAAGCCACCACAACCACCACTCCGTCTTGTTGTCTAGGACTCTGAATTCCAGATCTGAAGTTCAAAGATCTGGTCCGTTCTCCCAATCCATCCGTCTGATCGACCTAAAATTTTGAGGGCATCTTCCGCCCATTGTCCTTAACCACCAGTTAAATTTTCACTCCGATCAGAGCCCATTTGACCTTCCCCCCAGTCATTTGTCTCCACCCCTCGCAATCTGCCAGTTTGCAGATCTATGGGATAGTCACCTAGTGTTCTATTTTTTCCACCCCCCAAACCACGTCATAAAAATCTCAAAATATTTGTGTGTCATCCTCACGCCCCCCTCTCTTTCCTAAAATCCCCAAGCCCTAAATCTACCACCTCCCCCATGGTCAAAATTTGTCCTCAGGCAGAACTCGATCTGCCCTGTGAGATCTATCTTCCGAGCCAGAAATAGTTGACATGTTGTAGAGGTTTTCATTTTCAGTCCAACTATTGGATGGGCCTGAGTCTCCAATATGTTGAAGCCCTCTGAGTGTTCTACACAATGGCGCTAATTTCGCCCCGATCCGACACCGGATCTGGTCGTGGCGATCGTTTTCGTGGGAGCGCACAGTTCTGTCCTTAACCAGGCTAGCAAGAAGGGCGACCGTAGAAATCCACAATAAAATGTGCAGGAGAAGATTCAGCAACGGCCACTCCCAGGGGTCGACCAGGGGCCCTCTGCCATCGTCCCGGTGAGCTGTCGCCTTTAGAAGCTCTCTGGAGGTCGACGTCCCTTTGGACATCCTTGTTCGCTGTCCTACCGGCCAACAATTCGCAGAACCGGAGCCGCTGTCCGCAACCGCCCGGGACTAGCCGCCTTGCTGCCTGCCAACCCAAGTTCGGTGCTCCTGGTGTTATTGTATAGCCCTTTACCTCCCTGCGTGGAGTCGACAATAAAAATCATTGCTGTACTTAAATTTTATTACTGTACTAGGAGTTACGAATCTTGGCCGGGATGTCTTCCCCGCGCCCCGAGCGTGAAGGTACATTCGCCACCCTCTCTGTCATATTTGCTTATTTAGTATAAGCTCTATTTGCCACTGCATGTGAGTAGTTTATTTCCTAACCTAGTTAAATTTAGTCACCGCTGTGAGTTGTGAGTGCGAGACCCGTCCCGTGACTCATTCCGAGCATGAGAGTGAGTTGACCACCCGAGACTCAATGCCGGTTTCTCAACCATGCAGATCGACATGTTTTTCTCTCTGGGGACGATCGTGATCGAGTACTTCTTGTTTGGGACATGTTCGTCTCTTCAGGAACCACGTTAGTTGTCGAGCCATTCGTGTCATCGCTGATCGCGTCATCTTTGGGTCGTGACGTCACCTAGAGTCTCTAGTTCGCAACAAGTACGAGTCGAGTCTCATGTCGTCCCGCATCATATACCCCTACGAAGCTCATAAGCCACCTTCATTTTTGAGGGGAGGAGTGCTCGCATCTAGGAAGCCCGTGGGCTACCTCTTTGTTTTCAAGGGGAGTGATGCTCACCTCTAGGGAGCTCGTAAGCTACCTTCTCATTTTTAAGGGGAGCGGTGCTCGCCTCTAGGGAGCTCGTAGGCGACCTTCTCATTTTCAAGGGGAGCGGTGCTAGCCTCTAGGGAGCTCGTAAGCCACCTTAGTCGAATACGACTGGTGATGCTTCATTGGACTTTGTTGAAGAGAAGCTTCATTGATTAAATTTTCTAAGATTTATAGAATTTCATGTCCTGGGTACCTCACGGTCCCACAGTGTCATCAACCTATATGCCCCTTTGCTGAGCACTTCAGCTACTCGGTACGGGCCTTCCCAATTGGGTGCAAGCTTCCCCATGGCAGCCCTAGGGTTCGCCACGCTTGCTTGCCGCAACACCAGATCTCCAGGGAGGAAGTGCCATTCTTTTATGCGAGCATTATAGTATTGGGACAGTTTCTGCTGGTAAGCCACGAGTCTTACTTGGGCGTGTGCTCTATCCTCCTCGAGCAGGTCCAAGTTCTTTCACATTGCTTGGTTGTTCCTGGCCTCATCGAAGTGTCCCACCCGTAACGAGGGGTTGGAGATTTCCACTGGAACCACTACCTCTGCTCCATATGCAAGGTGGAAGGGTGTTTCGCCCGTGTCAGCTCTTGCGGTAGTCCGGTGTGCCCATAGGATGCTCGGGATAGAATCTACCCATAAGTCTCCTACCTATTCCAGTCGAGTCTTGATGCCGTGGAGGAGTGCCCTGTTTGCATTTTCCACCAATCCATTGGCTTGGGGATGTCCAACCGAGGTATAGTGATTCCATATCCCCAGCTCTGAGCATTTTTCCTGGAAGGCGGCACTTGTGAATTGTCTGCCATTGTCAGTTATGAGAACTCGTGGGATTCCAAACCGATAGATGATACTCCGTAGTACACATTTCTAGGTTGTCTCACTCATGATTTTTCCCAATGGTTTTGCTGCGACCCATTTGGTGAAGTAGTCAATAGCGACAATGAGGAACTTCTTCCTCCCTTGAGTTTCAGGGAAATGACCCAGTATATCTATCCCCCAGTGAGCAAATGGGCGAGGCTCCATTAGGGTATGTAGCTACGTAGCTGGTTGGTGGTGCAGGTTGGAGAATTTCTGGCACTGAGGGCACCTCCGGGCATACTCAAGGCAATCTTGCTGTAGAGTAGGCCACCAATATCCTTTTCGGATCAGCGTTCATGTGAGTGCTCACCCACCTACATGACTTCCATAGAGCCCTTCGTGGACCTCTTGGATGGCCTGTTTGGCTTCCGTGGGGAACAAGCACTTCAACAGTGGAGCTGAGAGGGATCGACGGTACAGACGACCATCGACCACCATGAAGTGCGCCGCTGGTGCTCGCGTATGGCGAGCCTCAATGCGGTCGTTCAGGAATTTCTATCGCAATAAGTAATCCAGGAGGGGGTCCATCCACGAGGGTTCATAGTCGATCATGTTTACTTGGGGTGTTGGCTCTTCCATACTCGGCGCTGACAACTCTTCGATTAGGATGGATTTGGAGTTGGAAATCGAGGTCGCAGATGCCAGACGGGAGAGAGCGTCTGCTCGGACGTTCTCCTCCCTGGGAATGTGGACCATCTTGAAGTGGAAAAATTAATTTGTCGCGGCCTTGGCCTTCTCGAGATACTTGATCATGGATGCTTCGCGCGCTTCGAACTCTCCCTTAACTTGGCTAGCGACGAGCATGGAGTCACTATATACTCATACATTGGTCACCCCCAGGTGTTTTGCCATTGTAGCCCTGAGAGAAGCGCTTCATACTCGGCCACATTGTTCATGGTTGGGAAGTTAAAGCGGAGGGAGTTTTGAAGCTCTATCCCCTCTGGTGAGAGTAGGACTAGTGCTGCTTTGCTACCGGCTGCGCAAAACGATCCGTCGATGTACACCTCCCATGTTGGTTCCGATGACTGCTCGGGCAAGTCCTTCGTAGGTATCATACATTCGGCCACGAAATCGGCGTGGGCCTGTGCCTTGATTGTAGTGCTTGGGCGGAACTTGATATCAAACTCCCCTAACTCGGTGGCCCACTTGATCAACCTCCCTGATGCGTCAGGGTTCTGGAGGATCTATCGTAAAGGTTGGTCAGTGAGGACGACGATTGGATGAGCCAGAAAATACGGTCGCAGCTTGCGAGTGGCCGTGATTAGAGCTAAGGCGAACTTCTCAGCCCACGAGTACCAAATTTTGGCCCTTGTGGTGCCTGACTTATGTAGTAAACAGGCTTCATAATGTTGGCTTCCTCCCGGGTGAGCACGATGCTCATCGTGCTCGATGTCACCGACAGATAGAGAAGTAGTTGTTCTCCCTTTTGCGGCTTGGAGAGTACGGGAGGAGTCACCAGGTAATGCTTCAATTCCTCGAACGCCTGCTCGCATTCTTGGTCCCATTCGATCAGTCCTTTCTTTTCCGGCACTTTGTTTGTAATACCTCATGATTAACCTTGCCAACAAGTAGAGTTAAACGTAGTTTGACCTGCTCTTAACCTTGATAAATCTTGCATCATATCACTGTTATTGATTAAAATTGCTAGGTTTGCTTGAGGGCCATGCCACCCCGGTAGTGTTGGCTTACTGTTCACTCTTTTTTCCATGTTTTTGACACTTCAATCTTGTGATAGTTGGGACTCTCCACCTGATACTCCTTCCGTCGGTCTAGGACCGCTATCATGAGGCCTCCATAAGACCCCGTGAGCCTGGGATTCCCACTAGCACGCCGGGCAGGTTGTACCAACAAAGCTTGAACCCAACGATTCGATCAAATTTTGTTTCTTGGGCAGCCAACGTTGTGTTGTTCTGCCCAATCCTGTCCAAAACGTGGCCTTACCAGGACCTCTACTGGACAGTAGCGATCAGGCCATGACAACATTCGTTTTCTTGATCTGGCCTATGTGCCAGGGTTGTCTAGTCAGCTAGGCCTTGTTCCAAGTCGACTCGGCCCAGTTTAGGTCGACTCATGTCACCTTAATTGACCAGGGTTATTTAGACTGAGCTCTGCTATAGCTCAGCCATGACCTAGGTCGATTGAGGACCTTGATTAAGTCGATTGAGCTTCCTGTTTTACTCAGCCTGGTAGTGGTTCCCATTTGACCGTCTCCATGTAGTAACGGTTCCCTTGAGACTGCGTTTCCCTGCCTGCCTGCGTCGAACCCTGCATGGCTACGTCGACGTAGGCCCTCCTGGTAGCGGTTCAATCTAGATCGCTTTCTTCTAGTAGTGGTTCCGAGCTGACCGTGTCTTCATTCGGTGTTCCAAAATTTTGATTTTTCGTGGGTTTTTACATGTTAACCCAATATAGCCACGTCAGGCTATAGTCCCTCAAGATTTTGACCTCGTTAGGTGTATTTGTTCACTTTAAAGTCATTTTCGTTAAATGACTCTCCTTTGATTAATGAGCTTATGGTTGATCTCCTAAAGAAATCCATCTTCCTACGCATGTTTATCTTGGATACATAGCTTAACCTTGGAACTCTTGGCCATTAAATATTGTGGATGTCCAGATTTCGTGGGATCTCTGATCCAACCTTCAATGCCAACGCACCGTAAGGGCATGATCTGATCCTGGGGAGAGCGCCCGAAAAGTACTCGTGCCCATGGGAGTTTTAATGACATGGGAAGACATTCCCCTGAAGTACTAGCTAGAGTGTGAGTCTATGACATTCCACATCCTCGTGAAACTTTGATATATATGCATGAATGTGTGGAACTACTTTCATGATGTGACTTGACTTGACTTGACTTGACTTGCTAAGTGGCCAACTTGCTGAACAATATTCACTAGTGTGTGATCAGTTGAAATTTCACTAGATACTAATCCTTTTTGCCTTAATTAAATTGCTATACTTGATCATTTCCATTCAAATCTCTACAATTCCTGCTGGTTATGATTCTGTTCATTATCATTGCTAGGTTTTGCTTGTTTATATAGTTCATGCATATTGTTCTCTCCACCCTATTGAACTATTAATTACTTAAACTCTGCCTGGCGCTAGAGATATAAATCCTACTGAGTTTTTCGCTCACTCCCTTCTTTAACATTTTTTAGGTAATTTGGTAGATGGAGCGCATGAAACCGGGAAAGGGCCAGTGTGATCAAGTGAACCTGGAGCTTAGAAACCTGAGTCTTTTTCTTCTTTACTTGAGTTTAGTCAGTGTCGTGAGTCCTGTCCCTTCTTTGTGGCATATGATCGACTGCCGCATGAAACTCCAACTTACGCCTTCCGTTATTTTTGTAGTAGCTTATGCCTCGATCCACTTAGTGAAGTAGTTGATAGCGATGATGATAAACTTCTTTTGTGCTAGGGCCGTAAAAAGGGGGCCCAAGATGTCAATTCCTTACCGAGAGAAGGGGTAGGGCTCGATGAGCGACTGTGGACGCACTAAAATTCTCATATTATTTTATTTACTTATTTACTTCATTTATTTATTTATTTGGTGCGTGGGCGTGCCAATCTCGGAGTGATGGTTTGTTCGAGCTCCGAGGGAGACCTTGGTGCGCGCCATCTGACTAATCAGACAAAAGTGGAATTCGGGTCGAGACCAAAACCCGTCATGCCATAAAGGTCATGACGTTAATTACATCTCCCAGAGGGGAGAAAACTCTTGATTGATCGCCAAGAAGAAGGGCCCCACGACCTAAAGGAATTACGCTAATTGTATGAATTAACAAAAGAGATAATGAGAGCTCAAGTTAAAGTACACACATATTTATTTATTGAATCAGCAAAACGATCTAGCTCACTATCGGCCATGCATTGGCCCTTTAATATTCGGGTGATAAGCCGGCTCGAGAATGCATGGGCCAGGCACAGAATGTGTGCCAATGTATGCCAAGAGCATGGAACGTTCAATGCTTGATTTCATGAAAGATGGGGTTAGTTCCCCATGTGGGCGAACCAGACTTAATAAATTATCGGCCCAGGGTAGCACACGAGCATGGCCATGACGAGGGAAGCCCCCGAGGTCCAAGTTCACGCTGCAGGGCAGCTTTAGTTTTCCCCCTTTTGCATGGGATCCAAGAGATGAGATTTCCAAAGAATCCGTTGAGGCATGTGCATTCTAGCATGTTATCTTGTTAGCTTTAGTTTTGTCTGGACATGGATTTTATCTCATTTGCACGTTGTCTATCATTCTTTTGTATTTAAATAATGTGACCATGGCCGTACCTTCCTTATTGCTATTGATTACCATTCTTCATTATTGTGAATTACTGTCCTTATGTTCTCTTTTTTTTATTGTTTATTTTTTTTCTTTTTTTAAAAACTGCACAAGGTGGGGTCGACCCTGCCCAAAGCTGAGTCGACCCTGGCTTGAGTTGGGTCGACCCTGTCTTAGGCAGGGTCGACCCTGCTCAAGGTTGAGTCGACTCCCCTTGGGGCGGAGTCAACTCTGCCTAAGGGCCACTGCGTCTCTTCTCCTTTTTTTTTTGAATGACCATGCATGGGTGTGCATACGCATATGCAGATGCAAGAGGGAATGAACACTTGACAGCTCGCACATGGGGTAGGTGGTCCCGGTACTTGGCGGAGTATTTGACTCAACGCATAGCGACGATTTTCGGCCATACATAATCCGACCTTCCACACATCACCATTTTATATACTGGGAGATTATGGCACACAAGCATGCATGGAATATAATGTGCAGCGAGGTCTCGAAATTCATTCATGTGGTCATTCATACAGATGAGATGGAGTCATGCCATGCATGCAAATGATACATCTTTTTGACCGGTTTGTGCAGTCTCTGATGGTTCATGTGTTATCCATATGGCAGTAGTTCTGTTCAGCTCCTTCGAATTCTCCACGGTTCTTCATTGTTCCAGCCGAAACTTCTTATGATTATTTAATTCATTTATTTGTTGCTTCCTTTTATCTTTAACATGATATTAGTCTAGCAAAATTCGGCCAGCATCTCCCTCGTTCCACCGTCCGATGAGGAGGCACGTCACAATACCCCTCCTTCAGGTGAGGGTATGGGGGCAGAAATGTCGACCTCCGGGGGACAAGATGTCCGCGGCAATAATGATAAGATGTCGTCGAATCCACCTAAAATCGAGATTGGGGGCATTGCTCCTGATTTTTCTCAGTCTGATCCTGCCATGGTAGCAGACCTATATCAAAGGCTGCAAGAAGTCGATGAGATAAAGAAGAAGTTAAGCAAGATGTGCTTATACTTAGCCATACCTGGGCAAGCCGGACCTTCATCCGATGGTTTGCCGGGTGGTGATGAGCCACTCGAAACCTTGCCACCGCCAGCCACACCTTGGCTAGCAGATGATCATACAGGGGGCAGCCCCCCTCAACATCTACAACACATGCCCTTACTACTTCCTTCAGCCTCCCGGGGGCAGCAGGGGACAAGCATGATGCCTCATACTCTGTCAGGGGTAAACCCGTTTCTACAATCAGCTGGCCCGCACCTGAGGTCGATAGCTTCGGCAGTGATGAATAAGCCAAGGGTTGAGCGAATGGCCAAGATGAAGCTGGTCAAGGTGGAAGTCACTAAGGCTGAACCACAGATGAGTAAACAAATAGACGATGACTCTGTTCTGGACTATACAAGAAGAAGCAGAAGTCCCCATGAAAGATACAGGTGCCATCTGAGTTACGAGGATGTTGTTCGAAGGTGCGAAAGAAATCTAAAAGATGAAATCCTACAAAGGGTGATGGGCATTGAAGTCAGAACCCTTGAACAGTTAAATGACCTGGCAGCTGATGCTGAGGCCTTCTTGGCGAAGTATTGTCCGGCTACTGCTACCCCAAATCAGAAAGATGAATCAGCCGGCAGGCATCTGGCACAGGAGGAAACATGCACCTTAGATTTTAAGGCTTTCGAGCTACAGAATAAAAAGATGAAAGAGGCGGCCAGAGCCTTCCCCACTAAACCTGTTCAACAAACACCTTCACTAAGGGATAAAATGAAGATGCCATATTCTTTCCCAAGAGATAAGACTCGGATCCTCTTCGAGTAGGCCCGAGAACATGACAAAATTGTGCTCCCTGAGTCGAAAAGACCCAGTGATGTCAAAAGGAGGGACGACCCCTGATTCTGTCAGTATCATCGAATGATGGGGCATTCTCTCGAAGATTGCTACGTATTTAAAGATGTCATCAAAGACTTGATCAGAAGGGGTGAATTACAAATGGGCGAATACAAGGTAGACCCACCGTGCTCTCATCAGATGCCTAACTTGAAGAAGGCGGCTAATACCGCCACGCCGCACCAACCAAAGAACGATGTGCCTTGAGGGGCATTCCAAGCACCTCGAGCTACAGCGGGAGGCCAGAAAAGAGGCTGCAACATGTAAATGGTACCCCATTCTGGGGGCAGATGTGTGAAATATCAAGAAGCCCATGTACGGCTACTGCCAAATGCCCCCTCTTAGGGGTGATGATCACTTGTAATAGTGATGAATGAAATGACGATATAGACCTTTCGGGGGGCCACTTTATCACAGATTTCTGCACTCGATATCGGCTGACGATCACAGAGGCTACCCAAATGATAAGGTCCCAGATGGCAATATAAAAAAAGGGAGGATGGAGAGGCGATGGAAATGATGATGCAAACTATGAAGAATGATTAAAAAAAGAAGAAAAGAAAAAAAATGACGATGAAAGATATAGATGGCGCCCTATTTTGAGGGGTGATGAATGTAAAAAAATATATTCCGCTGTGCATTGTGCCTAAGCATTTTCTCCATTGGAGTGACTTATGCTTTTTGTAGCTAAGAGTTTTTAATTCGACCATTGTTTTAGAAAGGATCTATTCAACCCCCCCTTCTAGATCCGACTGCACTACGTGGGACCCAACAATTGGTATCAGAGCATACCATTCTTTCTAACACTACTCTCTCTCTCTTTTTCTATCTTCTCTCCCTCTATTTCACTCTCTCCTCTGAACACACTCTACACCACTGCAACACCACACCGGCCTCCCTCTCCCTTTCTCCCTTCACCTGCACACACTCCACCGGGGAGTCGACCCTCCTCTCCCGTGGGGTCGACCCCCCCTCTGTCCCTCTCTCTTTTTCTCTCTTAGACACACTCACAGCCCCATCTGCACCTGCCTCTTTCTCTCTCGCACTCTTGCCTATTCTCTGGGGCACCGAACACACACTCCTACACACACACTTGCACATACCTGCACCACCCCCCTCTCGCCGGCATCCCTCTCCCTCTGTCCCTCCACTAGCATCATCCTACGTCCACTCCCCCGCCATGGTGTCGACCCCACCGCGGCTGTTATCCCTGCTCACACAACACATGCACCGCATCAGACCATCCTCTCTGCACTCCTGCTCTCGCTCTCTTTTTCTCCCTGCTTAGCACACACACACATGAGCACTCCTCTCCCTCTCATCTCTCCCCCTGTCGCTCTCTCTTTCTCCCTGCTCACACCTCACGCACACACACCTCACACCGATGGCCTCCTCTCCTTTACGTAACTCCCTCTCCCCCTCCTCTTCACACACACACCTCACCATCATAAACACACACACTGCACCGCTGCACGTAGCGTCGACCCTCCCCTCTCACACTCTCTCCCTTTCTCTCCCACACACACTTGCAATAGCTACTCGTCTCCTCTGCACCCTACACCTGCACTCAAACACACACACACACACCCTAGGCTCTTCTCCCGTTTCCCGCTCTCTCTCTTTCTCGCTTAGCACACACACACCGCTACACCTTTCCCATCCCTCTTCCCCTCTTCACTACACACACTTGCACCCGCCGCTGGCCCACCTCTTCGCACTCCCTCTCCGTTCCCTCTCTCTTCTTCTCACTAACTCTCCCTTGCTCGCCCCTCTCACCGGCATCTTCCCCCTCTCTCTATTTTCAGTTCTCCCTTTCTCTCCACTTCTACACACACATACACTCTCATGTCTCTTCCGCTCTCCATTCTTGGCCCTCTCTATCTCCCTCTCCTCTTCACACGCATGCACACACTTCATTAATTTTTTTCTTCTTTCTTTCTTTTGTTTTAATCCCTCTCTTACCTCTCTCTATCTCTGTCTTTACTTCGTTATCTCCCATCTCTCTCTAACTCTCCCCAAAGAATCTCTCTCTCATGATAACGTATTCTCTGAGATTGAGCATCACTCAAAGGCTCAAGAAGCGTGGACGTCAATGCCTTTGGCCCACTGGCTACATCCCCTCTTCCTTAGTTCTTTAATGTGCATTTTAGTTAGTTTTTATTTCAAGTATTGTAATGCTCTTTTGTATTTTCTTGAACATCTACTCAATGATACCGTTTATTTTGAAGCATTAAGAAATAGTTAGTGTGTTTGCCTCTCTAAATCTTTTGGTCTGTCTATCTCTCTCTTTCCTTTTTATTTCCTTTACCCTTCCACGTTTCTTTAAATAGATTTTTCTCTTGCACAATTTTAATTGCTACAGAAAAAAACATCACCTTCTCAAGTGATGCACAAGTCTCAAGTAAATAACTTGAGACGGTGAAGGCGGTGAGACGTAGCACTTCAATCAAAAAAAGACGTAAGCCTCGAGTAAAAGACATGAGGCGCATGCCTCAAGACTTTTTTTCTAGTGCTTCACCTTAAGGCTTAAGCCTTAGTGCCTTAAGACGCCGCCTTTTAAACAATGTATGCCAGTTGAGAAATAGATTTTGTACACTCCCAAAGTGGCCCAGAGGTTGGTGAAGTCACCTCCCAATCCTCACCCATATCTCCTTCACGAAAGAGCATCATGTGAACAGATGATTCAGGTTCTCATCCTCTTCCTCACACAAGCAGCATAAGGTAACTATATCTTGAATGAATGAAACTATCATGTCACAAGTGGGTAGACGACTATGGGAGATCCGCCTAATCAGTAGCTTCACTTTGAGTGGGCACTTGGGAACCCAAATCTGCAGAGGTAAGTAATGACGCACTCCCCCATCTGAAATGAGAGAGTGAAATCCCGGTCAAAAAGTCCCAAGGATCGAAGACCTTTGGTTGGCCTTCCCCCCAAACACTTTTATTTGAAATTCAAATGGGGACCATGGGCATGATCGCCCGAAATCGGGTGGGATCAGCTGATCCCACCAGATCTAGCCGATCCCGGATCGATCCGGGCGAATCCCACCGGTCCCAATGAAGGATCGGGCAAGCTTGACATGGGATCAGATCGGTTCAGCCAATCCGGGCCGATCCGATCTGATTCGGCGAACCTTGCTTCTCCCATCTCCAAAACCAATTGTCTACCCTGCTGGCGTCTGGTTTGAAGTCTAGGAAAAAAGCCAAAAGTCTCTCCACATGATCCATCTCCTCAATGGTAAGATCTCTCCTAAAAATAGGCACCCAGGTGCCCCCAGAAAGTAGCACATCAAAAAAGTCAGCTACCGTAGCCACAGAAGAAGTCGAGTAGCCATAGTTTCGAGAAGGTTTCCTGTAAAGTGAAATCTTTGTACCACATGTCATGCCAGAACAAACACCTCTGTGCATTACCCAACCTGACTCGAACACTAGCTCTAATGAAATCTGCACCCTGTAGTATGCCTCTCCAAATAGGTGACATAGTGAGCCTATAAACCGGTAAAAGATCCCACCCTCTAGTTGTGATATAATATCTCTATTTGATCAGATGATCCCACAACCCATTGCCATCTGCCTCGAGTCTCCACAACCATTTGTACAATAAGGCCAAGTTGAAGTCTCAAGTTCTTGAAGCCCAATCCTCCTGCTTCCTTGCTCTTACATACTCTGCCTCATGAGATATCATGCCATCCTCTTCCACCGTTCCCACTACCATTCCAGAAGAATCTAGTCTGGATGGACTCTAGTTTCATGGACATCATTTTTGGCATCCTAAAAATAGAAATAGAATATATAAACAAACTAACTAGCATAAATTTGCAAAGAATCATCTGGCCTCCCACGGTTGTCGAGGTGTCTAAGGCGACCAAGGCGGTAGCTCACCGCCTTACTACTTAAGCGACAAGGCAAGGTGCCTAGGCGAAGCCTAGTTTATTTAACTAAATACATTTCAAGAGAACTACTACTATATATTTTCTACATATAAGGCCGGAAGTGTATAATTGCAATAATTTGGATGTATTCAGGTCTATTTTTGACAATTGTTTTTTTTAAGTGAGTAGTACCACTGTGTGTATTAAATGAAAAAGAAGGTGTGCGAGTGTAAACAAGAAGCCCCTAAAGGTGCGGACCTCATGATGGCCTTCTTCTAGGGCCTTCACGTGCTGCTCTTCACTACTGCGCTGTGCTTCGAGGACTTGTAAATATTTCGCTATTTGAGCGTTAATGGCCGCACGCTCATTGGGAGCCTCGGTCTCGAGGAACTCGCGATGCTTAACGTATTTCAACAATAGTAGGACTCGCCGCGACCACTCCCCTAGTGGGCAACCCAACACCTGTAACGCCCCGGTCAACTGTGTCGCTGCCCCATGCACCGCCTGATACGAAAGGGAGGGATCACCAAGGATCATCATCTGCAGTGTCACCAGCATCTGCCAGACTGCTGCTTCTGACATAGTGTGGCTGACCGAGGGCACGGTTGGGGGATTGAACTCCACGGTGCGATCCACCACCGCCCATAAGTCTGCATCCACTGTGGCTGAAGAAGACGGGAGAATGAGAGCCAAACTGCCTGGCCGTTGCAGCACGGTGGATAGTTCCTGGCCCGCCACCGCTAGGGGAACGAGCGAGATTACCGCCGAATCGCTTGGCGCCGCTGTCACCCGGGGTTGTCTCACTGCCTCTTTCTCTGCCTGGTCTGCTTCTGTCGCCACTTCATGGGACGGGACCACAGGTGTTGCGGCTGCGACCGGAGGAGGAGCCTCGAATAGGGCCGGCCCCGAAACTACCGTTGGCGGACCACCCTTCTACGCTTGGGACCCCTCTAGGTGTGCAATGAGCCCCACAAAGATCTCCTTTAGAAGTGGGTCCATAATTGGAGCTCGGATCTTCGGAAGAGGCGGGAGCGGGACTACAAGTCGTAGCTCGGCCCCCGACAGAATAGATGAGGCGAGGGACTCTGCGTCTAGCCCTCGGGGAACTACCAATCTCTCCCTCGCCTGCTGCTGGAAGGACGGTCTCCACTTAGCCACGACTTTGCAGGCTCGACCGACAGACGCCGTCCATTGTGTCGGTGTCACCTGGCCGTATAGGGCAGGGTTAGCCGTCCACTACTCGAAGTAAATCATGGAAACTCAAAGACGCAGGGAGGAGGCCGAGAGGCCCCCATGCTTACCTCAACCACCGGGACTATGCTGCTCCCCGGCGTAATTTCTCCCTCCTCCAAGGGTTCTCTCCCTGGAACGGGAGTATCGGAGGTCTCCGCGGCCGCCTCTTCCCGTAGCACCCCAAACAAGGATGCCAGCTTGCTCAAGCCCACATCAATCCCCACAGGTTGGTCAGCCAATGAGCCCGACGCAGCTACCTCTACGGCCCCCGGCTGGACTTGCTCCTTTAAGTTAACCAGATAACGGAAGATAAGATCAAAGGCTGGCCGCGAAGGGAGTCCTGCATGTACAAGCTCACATTTACAAAATCCTCGCCCTAAGCCACGTCGTCGGAAGAGTAGTCATAGTCTACCTTCTCGCCCGACGAAGACTTGGCCGGGGCAGGTCCCTCCCTTGCCGGCGAGGGAGCTTCTATCTTCTAGTCGACAACCACCTCTCCGCGCGGGCTTGGCGATAGTGACCTCCCAGACTTCAGCTTCTTCCTCGAGTATGACTTCGTTACCTGGGGGATTTTGTTGGCCCGCACCCACTCGGGCAGAGGTGCGAGGGGAGCTGCCAAATGAAGAAGCATCTGGATTAGATGAAAGTCTGTAGGCTCCTGAGGAGTGGAAATGTTAGCCACGCCGGTGGAAATAACTACCATGTTCGGTCCCCGTGGTTGGAAGTGGTCCGAGGATGGTCTTCTCTATAGGCGATACGACCCAAGGTATGATAGCCTTGCCCGTGTCTGAAGTGGGAACAGGTGCTGGCTCCCCCGCGAAGGCTGAAAGAAGAAGCCTATATAAAGGCCTTATCCTGTAACGCGAAAAGGTGTTAAGTGGCACCGCTGGTCGGAGAATCTAACCTGTAGGCTGGCTTGGCTCGGCCTGAGCGGCCGCGAGTGTGGCCATGAACTTCTCAGCCTCTGCCCTCTTTCGCTCTAACTCTTGCCAGCTGACTACTTCAACAGAGATTACCACTGGCTTCATGCACGACCTCGTACGCGGCTCCTCTGCGGCCATTGCAGCCTCACCCGTGTAGGGGATCGGCACATGTGCTGGCTCCTCTGCAGTAGCTGAAGGGAGAGCATATGTAAGGGCCCGATCCTGGTAAACGAACAAATTTTAAAAAACATCAGTGCCCCGGGAACCTTACCTATGGGATGGCTCAGTTCAGTCTGGGCCGCCGCGAATTCTGTGAAAGAAGGAACTGAAGACGGAGGGGAAGCTGAAGCAGTCCGAAGAGCCTCCACCCTCCTTCGCTCGACCTCCTTCCGCTCGGCTACCCTGGCTGCGGCCAATGCCTTCTCCACCGGCGACCCCGTCTGAGATCCATCGGTGGCCTTGGGTGGGGGAGTTGGGGTGGACGGCGGCTCCGACCCGACCCAGGCCTCACCTGCGTCAGGGGTCGGCGAGGGCATTGGCTCCTCCCTAGCTGATGAACAAAAAGCACCCAGGTGTAAGCAACCCATTTCGAGACAAAAACAAATTCCAGGGGGCGTCGATGGGTTAGGAGTACAACTGATAGGTCGGTCCAGCTCGACCCAGGCAGCCTCAAATTTCTTAAAGGACAGGACGGGCGACGCCGCGGACATGTCGGCTAAAGCTACGGTAGCCTCCGCCTTCCTCCTCTTGGCCTCCCGTCTCCCGGCAGCTTTGGCAGCGACTAGCCTCTCCTTCACATGCAACTTTGCCCGGGATTTCACCTTGGCCTTCGGAGGAGGAGTCAGAGTGGGAGCCGATCCTGTCTTGACCACTGGTTCATCTGCACCGGGGACCGACATGTGAACTAGCTTTTTCGGTGCGGCTGAAAAAGAAATGAAGAAGGGTGCTCAGATGCGAAGCCTTCATTTTGGGATGAAAATCAATAACTGGAAGACACTCATGATAGAGGAATCCCACTTGTGGGCTAGCTCGGTTCAGCCCGACTGACCTCGAATTCCTCGAATGACGAGACCGGAGGTGGCGGGGGAATGGTCTTCACAGCCTTGGCGGCCTCCGTCTTCCGATGTTTAGTCTCCCGCCGCCCAGTAGCCCTCACCTCGTCTAGGGCCTTCTTCACAGGTGACCTCGCCTTGGGCCTCTTCGCACATGGAGGCAGAGGAGTGGTAGTGGGGGCCGATGGCGCTGCTCAAAATGCACCAGTTTCTCCACCTGCCGGAGAAGGTTCCGATAGGTCGCCATTTGTGTGCTGTCCGGGTGGTCTGTGAGAAGAAGAGAACAAGGAGAGCAAAGAATTGATTGGCTCCCAGTACCATGAAGGAGGCGATGATGAAGAACGCAAGCAAAAAGGAAACATTAAAATACCATGGGGGGCGGTGTAAATCCACAATGTTATCGGCCAGTAGCTGAGAGACGGCTCCTTGTCATGGCGAGCAGCCTCTCGGACCAGCCAGCATACATCTCCGATCATCTGGCAGCGATCGGCAAGAGTGGCTAAATCCACATGCTTCTTGGCGTCGAGATGGCAGAAGAGGCTGAAGTGGTCCATCCCCCACCCATCAGCATAACAATAGGCAACTTGCAGATGCTTGCCTAGGATGACCACCGATCGATCCTCAATCTTCACCCCATGCACTCGGAGGAGGACATACAGCCAGGTGGTGTCCTTATAGTTTTCAGGCCTCGGCTCCTCCCTCCTCACAAAGGTGCGATACGGGCAGGTTCGGTTACTCTCCGAGCTCTAGCTCTTCACCAGAGTGCCTTCTTCCTCTGCCGGGAATGGGTAGTTGATCAGCTCCAGACGGTCGGTCCCGATGCGGTAGAGGTCCCGTAGGGTCTTCCTGAAGCTATCCTTCGCCATTGAGGGCAACTTGACCTGCGGGGCAGGCTTGGCCTCTCGAGCTGTCTTGCGGGCGATCATATAGTTGGCCACGTCCTTGCTCTTGCCGGGCCACAGCCGGAGGAGATGGTCTGGATTGATGTCAAGGGCAGGTGAGGGCTACCGACTCAGGAACCTCCTTTCTTCCCCGTCCCAACAGTCGGTCTTGCACTGCTGATAGAAGGCTGTTCTAGCATTCCACCACTTCACGTACTGCGGCGTTACACAGGGAACGCAGCCGGGAGCTGGCACCCGAAAGATCGTGGCATCTGACAGGTGGAAGAAGTCCCACCAGGTCCTGGCAGTTTCGGCAGTCAAGCCCCCTCGTAGGTTCCGTGTCGCCAGGCTAAATTGGGCACTATATGCTTGGATATGCTGATCGGGCCATGGACTTCCCACAGTTCCACCATTTCCATAGATTAGGAAAAAATTGTACTTGCCTTACTAGTTTGTTTCATATTTCTTTTTTATAATTTCACTCTAGACTTAGCAGTGTAATAATTTTCTTTCCATATAATAGTAGTACTATTCAAAATGCAATTGACTACACATTACAACCTTTGACCGAGTAGGATTTACCATATCCACACTTGCCAGTGAATTGGAGATCTCGTACGATTCGTAGGTAGAAAAGTAAGCTTGCATGTCAATCGCGTGCGGAGTTGGTGTCTTTTCATCCTTCTACGCTTTGAATGACTTTCTATTTTTACGTATTCTACAGGGGTTTGTGAGGGAGGTAGCGTAAATGCTTCTGGGGAAGTGCGTCTACCTCTTGTGTCTTTTTGAGGGGAGATTCAATTAAGGCAAAGGTCTCCCCCTTCAGTCTATAAAAGCTCCCAAAGGGCACCTCATTCTCTTCATGCCGTATAAGGCTTCCCTTGTAATTTCAAGCTTTATCCTCCCGTTCCTGCGAAGCGGTTGTCTTCTTCCTTTGTGATCATCTTCAGACGAAGCATGGAGGATGACTCAAAGATGAAGACTTTGGTGGTTACGGGGGCGTTGATGCAGCTTTGGCGTAGAAGAACGGTCAGCGATGGGGCGAATGGCGTACAAGAAGGGTCCGCACATGGTGACATGCTCCGTCCCGACCTCTGGACTGCCGCCCCACTGGGGAGAGTGGGGGGGGGGGGGAGGAGTCGTTGCTCCTCCTTTGTTTCATGCTTGCTCCCCCTCTCCCACTCCCTTCGAGGGAGTGCTCATTCTTTCTCTCTCTTTTGTTCTTCTACTGGCCTCTTTCACTCTTTGGAGGATGTTGGCTCTTTTTCTTCCTATTTCTTCTTGCTCACGCCATCAATTCTTGATGGCTTCGTTATGGTCCAACTTCCAAAGAGTTGGTAGAGGAGGTCTTCTCTTGTTTTCTACGAAGTTAGCACACAGGCATTCCTCTCCCCTTCTCTTTTCCTCTGATACAATATCTTTCGAGCTTCCCAAGCAGACAAAGTTAGTCGTCCTATTATCCAAGCCTATTTCCATACGAGGTGGAGTCAGTGGCTCAGCTTGGGGGCTACCGACCTCATCCGCGTCGAGTGACCAGTCCAATTTTTTCTTTTTTTTTGCATATTGTACTGGCTATGGCCTACTTGATGTACAAAGATGTTTGAAGAAATAAAAAAGAGAGTTGTTATCACACTTTGTCTCTTACATGTTTGGGAAGAAATTCAAAAATAGAATTTTCACAATGTTGTCGCGTTCCAAGTCTGAGGAATGGGCGCTCCTTCCATGGTGGATAATCGATAGGCTCCTTTTTCAACCGTCTCGACCACTCGGTAGGGGCCTTCCCAGTTAGGTGTTAGTTTCCCCATCGCCTCCAGTGGTGACGAGGCTTCGACCTTTCTCAGAACAAAATCTCCCAATTGAAATTGTCTGTCTTGAACTTTGGCATTGTAATAGCGAGTCATGCGCCGCTGGTATTCCGTAGCTCGGATCCTCATGACCTTACATACTTCGTCTGCCAAGTCCATGTTCTCTAACAACTTTTGCTCGTTCAGCTCAGGTGAGAAGTTGATAACTCAGAGGGAAGGGTTGCCAATCTCCAAGGGAATCACGGCCTCTGTGCCAGACCCCAGTTGGAATGGAGTTTAACCGCTAGCAGCTCCGGGGGTAGTTCGGTACGACTATAGTATGCTGGTGTCAACACAGTACCATCGAAATTTCCTTGTCATCCATGAACTTCGTGGCTCTCGGGTCATCCCAATCTGGGAGCAGGAAGTTGGGGATATCCTCGTTGTCCCTGCTGGCGATGTGCTTCACAAAGAATAACTCTGTAATGGGCACCCCATTGTTGTATCCAATCTGAAAGCAGCCAAGTTTGTGAGAGGTCATTCTCCTTGTAAAAACCCCTGGATAAGCTGCCGTTGAGTCCCACTGCCGCACCATCTTATGCGGCAACTGTTTCCACTTTGTTACTCTGTTTCAGTAGAGTCCGACATAGTCCGACTGCCCTATTTTGTTATTTTGTTTCAGTAATGATCTGATCCATATACCTGCACACCAACTCATCCCCGTATGCTTGTTGTTCTGTTAAACAGGGATTGCGAGGTCTATCTCCACCCGTAATATGTATAAATGCCACTCCGATTACATACCGCAGCAACTGAGCTGGCAGAAATTGCACAAAACCTCTCCTCTCATACTACATACTTTCACTCCTTAAACAGATGAGAAACTAACCAGAGAAGCAGAGACCAGGAGATGAGGCTGCCCTAAACCCAGAAGGGAAACTGTACAGTACCTCCTGGAGCATTTCACGAAATGCAAAGTAATGGCTCGGATCTGAATCTCAAAGCGTTCCATCTACGTCAAATAGAACTGCTTCCACGGGCGCAATCCCGGCGAAGGAGCACCTGTTCTTGATTACAATGAGAGAGGAACGTGTTTGATAATTGGTGCCTCCTCGCATCTCTCTCTCAGAGAAACATGACGGGCTTCATGCGGGTCGCAATCAGCCCCGTCTAATCTAAGTTCTCCATAGAAGATGACCTTGACATGATAATTGAATCACAAGCATGCACAAGGCACCGTCAGTTCCATGTACCCGATCGAGGAGAAGAAAACGAGAACAGGAGGAAAAAAAAAAGGGAGGGGGGCGGGGAATGGTACCTCTATACCGCTTAGGTTGGCATCCTTCGAGCAGCAACAGCATCACGGCTGCACCAACCGGTGGTATTGGTTCTGACGGGGAGCCGGGTGCCAGTTGCCAACGTTGGGAAAAGCCGCCCCTGCCTGCCGCTGGAGAAGAAGGCCACGACTGACCGATCCACCACGTGATCTCGGCGGACGGGGAAGACGGATGAGAAGAGGGCGGAGGCGACGAGGTGGCATCTGCACCGGGAGAAGGACTATTACATATAGTGAAGGAGCAGAAGGAGCACATTTACAAAACTCGATGTGGTCATTGACAAAAGGAAGGGTGGACCGAGGTGTAGGGAGAGGTCGGAGGAGCGCAGTGGCCGGCGGCGTGAGTGGCGGGGGAAGGGGAACCAGGGGGGCGAACGATAAACAATATAAGGTGGAGACGGAGGCGATCAAACCTGGGAGGGGGTACGTAGTTCACGGAGGAGCTCCCCCCCACCCTCCAGCGTCGCTGGCGTTGGACTCACTGCAAGTTCTGTCGCACGTGGCAGTGAGGGTGTAGTGGGACCGATAGGAGCTCCTACGTGCTCCCAGAGTTCGATGTAAATCGCGTGAAACCATTTTGAAATTCCTCATCGTTGGCATGGCCTGATCTCCGGCATGGGATATTCCCAGCGGGGGGGGCCGACGTGCTCCGCTCCGACACGGGGGATCGGTTGGGCGCCAACGGAAGGAAGAGAGGTGATATCTAGTGGTGTCAATTGATGGGGTTGACTGAACACATTTATGAATTTGATGTACAACACGACACATATCGAAAAATTGGGTAGAATTGGCACCCTAACGGGTGCCCTCATTTTCAGAATAATCACCCTTACAGAAGGTCATTTGTTCTGTGGACATGACAAGGTAGAAAGAATTGGCGCCTATTAACAGGGGCACTCAATCCTCAATTGATGGCAATGGAAGGGTCACCCATTCCAGTTGTTCAAAGAAATCTTCTCACAGAGGCTAAATAGCATACCGTGAGGGCTAGCTGACCATGTTTCTTTAGAGTGACATGGCATTTAGAAGGGGTTTATGGGTTTTATTGGTACAACTTGCTTGGTGGCCTTGAGGGAATCCAAGGCTTCGCGTAGACTTACGGATGTCTCTATGATGAAATTACTAGTCCGAATGAAAGAATATCCCGCGGAGGGCTCAATCATCATCGAGAATTGAGTGGGTAAGCGTGAATCATCGGACAAAAATGTGAGACTATATCTATGGACTGAGATATAGTGCCAGAAAAACCCTCAGTATGGGTCACAGGAAAACTCGGGAGAAAACTGGGAATTAGGTAAATGGCGACTTAGAAGGTGCCTTCATTTTATTAAGCAGTGCCCTCTCTGTGAGGTGTTTAATCTATAATTCTACATTTTTATATATATAACAGGTTACTGGAGAATTTCTACACAGGAAAAATGACGCCCTCTAGAAGAGGCTCCATTTCAGAATATAGCACCCTTGACAGGGGCGCTATATTGAATGGAGTCTAAGCTTCAGCCGTTGTTCCATTCAGGTGAATTTGAACATGAATAGTAGCACTTCTTTATTAAATAGAATTTTACAAAAGTGAATATATGGATAGAAATAGAAAAATAGTAGGATTCCAGAACTATACTCATACATTAACTTGGACATCAGGTTACATAGTAATTAAATTTTAAACATGAATAATTATTAAATATCTAAAAGAATGACGACCATTCATAAGGTCATTTTATCAATATAGCGCCCAAAGCTTGGTTGCTAGTTTACTGTTTATGCAGAAAACTCTGATACAGAAACTGCAAGTCATTCTACTGATCTTTACTGATCTACATGCATGTATAGGACCTAATGATTTCCAAATTTAGCTTAGAACTTGAGAACACCTACCTAGTTCGGTCGATCGGGATGATAGAATGTGAAGAGAATATAAAGGTATGCAATTGTAGGAACATGATGACCCTTTGGTAGCAACCATAGAGAAATCAATAGGCTTCTTTCACGGCAACTGCAATTGGCAGGAACAGAGAGAAGGAATAGCACTTCTTCACGGTGATAGCAAGAGGAAGAAGTAGTCAGCAAATGTAGCAACCCTTCCAGCCAGAAGGTTAAAGCTTCTCTACGGTGCCGTAGTGAGAGTCGCCCATAGCAGCGTCGGGTGAAGAAGAAGGAGCGAAACGCCAGAGAAAGATGAAGCAGTGATGGGAAGAAGCAGGGAGGCTTCTTCACGTTTATGCCGTGGGTAGCAGACGGTGAAGGGTTCGAGATGAAAGAGAAAGACAATTACGATGTCAGGAAACAATACGAGCAGCAGTAGTCGGAGCTCATCGATGGAGAGTTTACTTTATAGAGTTCTGAGGTTTAGAATCCTAACGGAACTTAATCTTCCACGTAAAGAATTCTATTAGGATATAAGTTTCCTTCATACTAATCCTAGTGAGTTTAATATTCTTTAAATAATATCCTTACTGCAAAATCTTCAGCCACCATCCCAGTTAGATCAAATACCACAAAGGAAGGATCTCTCTCTCTCTCTCTCTCTCTCTCTCTCTCTGCGTGTGTGTGTGTGTGTGTGTGTGTGTGTACAAAATGGAGAATGGCTCAGCTTAACTCGCTGTGGCCAGTGGGAGTTGGTCAATTGGTGGAGGTGCGGGGAGGCACTGCCGGGAGTGATGAGGCCAGCTGCCCAGGCACCTAGATTAGCGTAGCCGTCACTTGTTTCGATTTTAATCCGTTTTCATCTCGTATTTTTATTGGTTTCCATTTCCACGCCCATGGTTTGATTCTCCTTGCACTGCACTTCGATCGGTAAATGTCTCGAGAGGGGAAGGGGGTGATATCCAGGTTGGAAGAGAGAGAGGGAGAGAGAGGGAGAGAAGGGAGGGAGGATGGTGATAAAAGCGAGGGGAAACAGAGAGAAAGCGGGGGGAGGGAGCAGAGGAGGCCTCCAGCAGCTCTCTCATGCGCTGTATTCTCTTCAATTTCGATACTTTCCTGAGGTAGAGCCACCGGGAACGTGGCTGTTAACGATCGGGTCTTCTCCTTCTCTCTCCTCTCTTCTCTCCCCCTTCCTCTCCAACTGTGCCCTTTTCGCCCCCCTCCTCCACATTTGCCTTCTCCTGCTCTAAAAATCCCATCTTTCTCGCTCGCAAGCAGTGGGTGTTTGCGCCCCCCCCCCTCCTATCTTTGCCCTCATCCAATTCCTGAACGTGGTGTGTGCGATGCCCAAGTCTCTGTACAGATAACCCACTAGGTGAAGGAAGGGAATCTGGTTTCTGCTCCGCCATAGCAGGGCCTGGGTGTTGCTCTATTGGTATCTGATAGCAGCGGCGGTACATCAATCCCTTGTTCTGTGCTCTCCCCTGGTCCCTTTGTTGGTTGTGCATCTGCTGTGATAAATCTTGTGAGTAGCGGATGCATCCTAGAGGGAGGGCAGTGAACTCCATTATTTCGCCTTCACCCCTTCGTTTCTGCAAATATTCTCTGCGTTTGTTGGTTTCTCAAGCATTCGTGCTAGTCATTCCAGACATGGAGTCAGAAGCCTGAAGGCCAACAGTGGGCAGGGGGGAAGCGATTCCTTCGACTCTATGAAGAAGTTCTGAAACAATGAGAGACGAGAGCACCAAGAAGAGCAAGGTCTCTACCTTGTATTTTGAAGAGAATTGATTGTTATGTAGTACCCTTCTCCTTTGTTGTTGACTTGTCGTACTTAATTAGCTTCTAATTTTGTTGTTTCTTGTTTCCTCCTCATCGCCCTTTGCTTTTGAAGCTCTCCTGGTCCAAGAGTCTGGTCAGAAAATGGTTCAATATCAAGAACAAAGCACAGCACTTCCATGCAGGTGATGAGGTTGTGGACAGAGGTAGGTTGGGTTTTCTGAGTTCTTCTCCGGTTTGTGACTATTTCTTGTCCGTGTTACTGTTCAATTTATAGAGATCATCTGCTGGTTTGG
Source organism: Amorphophallus titanum (assembly GCA_024336825.1). Taxonomy (NCBI): domain Eukaryota; kingdom Viridiplantae; phylum Streptophyta; class Magnoliopsida; order Alismatales; family Araceae; genus Amorphophallus; species Amorphophallus titanum. The sequence goes on from JANBPO010002596.1 coordinate 13,791,966, forward strand.
TTTCTGCTGTTTCTCCTCCAGCTTGGCGCTTTCCTTTCTTCTATGTTTTCCAGGATGGGCATCTCATCAACTCCACTGAGATTTTAAGTAAAAGTTCGAATTTGGGTCATTTTTCCCTTTTCCAATCCGACTTACTGAGATTGTGATCCATTTAGCATTCTCCTCTTTACTTGCTCTTCTTAGTAGATCTCTTCACCTTATTTGGTTTTCATGTTTGTGGTTCCTGTGGTGGCTGGGCATCCCAAAGCAAATTCTCCCACCATTGTCAGTGTGTATTCAATTGTTTCTTCTTTTTCTTCCTTTCATCTTACATAACTCATGCAAAAAGCCCACAAAATTATCTAATTTCATGAAAAAATTTTGAATTATAAATCCGATACGAATCCGCAGTTCACGGGTCTTACAGTCTCTCCCTCCTAATAAAAATTTTATCCTCAAAATTTACGGAAAACACTAGGAAGAAAAAGGAGAGACAAATCTACTCTAACAGATACGAGAACTGCAGACGCATATCTTCCTCGCGTTCCCATGTAGCCTCATTACCGGAGTGGCGCTTCCATACTACCTTTACTAGAGGGATAACCTTATTTCTCAGTTGTTGCTCACGATGATCCTCAATACGAATCGGGAATTCTGGCGTAGATAGATCCGCTGCCACTTCAGGCCACACAGAATCATCTAGAATGTGCGATTCATCCGGCACATATTTTCTCAACATAGAAATATGAAACACATCGTGGATCGCTCCCATCATCGGTGGCAACTGAAGACGATAAGCCACTTGGTCCACACGCTCCAAAATAGGAAACAGACCAATGTACTGGGGATTGAGCTTCCCACGTTTGCCAAATCTCATCACACCCTTCATCGGGGATATCCTCACAAAAATAAAATCTCCTGGTTCAAAATGCAATGGTCTTCTACGTTGATCGACATAACTCTTCTATTGACTTTGAGCTGTCAAAAGTCTTTGCCTGATCAGACGAACCACCTCGACACACTACTGCACTAAATCTGGTCCTATTATCAACCGGTCACCGACCTCAAACTAGTCTAATGGTGTACAACAAGGCCGACCATACAAGGCTTCATATGGTGCCATACCGATACTAGAATGGTAGCTATTGTTATAAGCAAACTCTACCAATGACAAGTGTTGGCTCCACAAACCCTGCTAGTCTAGATAACAAGACCTCAACATATCCTCTAAAGTCTGAATGGTCCTCTCAAACTGACCATCAGATTGAGGATGATATGCCGAACTGAATGTCAAATCCTTGCCCAACGCCTTTCGAAAAGTTTGCCAAAAACCAGAGGTAAAGCATGGGCCACGGTCTGATACAATAGATATCAGAATCCCATGCAATGGCATAATCCTCTCAACATAAAGTCTGGCCAATTTTTAAACATTCCACTTTACTTTAATCAGCAACAATCTGGTTATTTTCGTCAGACAATCAACTAACAGCCAAATGCCATCATAACCTTCAAGGGTTCGAGACAAACCCACAACAAAATCAGTAGTCACATGATCCCATTGCCACATCGAAATTTCCAAGGGTTGAAGCATACCTCCGGGCCTCAAGTGCTTGGCTTTCACCTGCTGACATGTTAAACATTTAGCCACGAAGTCTGCTACATCCTTTTTCATACTTGGCCACCATAATTGTCTTTTCACATTATTAAACATCTTCGTGGTTCCAGGATGAATGGTATAGCGGGATCCATATGCTTCACGCAAAATAGCATTCCTCAAGGAATCTTTAGTAGGAACATAGATCCGGCCCTTGAATCTCACCATTGCATCATCACATAACTCCGCATCTACCATTGTCACAACACAAGACAACTCAGAATCTGTCTGCTGTACCTTCCTGATTTGCCGATAAATAGCTGGAGTCATCACTAGGCTTGCAAGAATTGCTGTCATCGGATCACAGGGAATCTTCAACCTGAAAGTCTCACTTGTAACCTGCTCCCATAGCTTCCACTCTCGCACCATCAAATGACTGATCTGCACTTTCCTGATCAGTGCGTCTGCCATCACATTCATCGGGAAGGGTGGGGCGGTGGGGAGAGGACAAGGCGCGGGCGGATAGAGAGAGAGAGAGAGAGAGAAAGAGAGGGAAAGGAGAAGGGGAGAGGGATGAAGCGGTGCTGGGAGGAGGAGATCGCGCGGCGCTACCGGAGATTGTTCCCGCCGTCGTCGTCCTCCAGGAATGCAGCGGCGGAGCTGGAGGCGAACAGTGGCGCCGCCCCCGCCACGGCTGCAGCTGCTGGCGACGGCGATCGGGCGGCGCTGGCGACCGGGAGGAAGCCGGGCGGATGGAAGACCATGCCCTACATCATCGGTACAGCTCAAACCCTCTCTCTCTCTCTCCCTCCCCCAGTAATCCTGGTCACCTCTTCTTGTGCACCAGTAGCAATTAATAATGGGGAGACACCGAGACAGTACAAGTTGGCAGTAATAATAGATGTGCATAGCTAGAGGTGCATATAATAATGTAATGCTAGTTGCCCTGCTCGAGGCAGTCGCCGGAGATGGCGGCGGTTGGTCTTCTCTTCCTGTCTTCGTTCCCTAGCACTGACGACCAATGGTGGTGGGGGTCGGGCTGGCTCCCCGCGCAGGGAACGAGACGTTCGAGCGGGTGGCGAGCTTCGGGATGACGACCAACTTGACGGTGTACCTGGTGAAGCGCTACCACATGGGGACGGTGGCTGCGGCCAACCTCACCAACATCTGGAACGGCACCACTAACTTCGCCCCCCTCGTCGGCGCCTTCGTCTCCGACGCCTACTGGGGCAAGTTCAACACCCTCGTCTTCGCCTGCGTCGCCACCTTCCTGGTACGCACCCACCCCCAACCACTGCCACGCACCCCGATCACCGTCCGTTCTTTCGAATCCTGTGGCCCAGCAGAGTAGTCCTGATGCCCACAAGGGAATGCTTAAAAAGTCTCTCTTTTTCCTCAAGAAAACGTACATACATGGTGAGCAGAGACCGTAGGAGGATTTTGGGCCTTCGGGCTACGTACGAGCAGCCACCTGGAGGGGCGGGGGGGAATTAATAAGCAAGAAAAGAAAACCATGGAGAGGAGAGGGGAGGAGAAATAGTGACTACTGAGGACCACACGGGCGGCCCAACCCTCTTGGGCCGTTCCCGCACCATTATTGAGGGAAAAGACCATGCGAGGGAACACATTCCCCTCCTTGCCAACTAATCACGTCAATGAACATATGAACGAATTCAATGTTAGCATCCAATGTTCCCCTCTTTCTACTTGTCCCCGCATTGATGGTGTTGCCTTTTGTGTTTTTCTACTGTGAGATTGCGATGTGGGCGTCTGCTTGTCCTGCTCTTTCTAGTTTCTACTGTGCAGTGTGGCACATGTGTCTGTACCTGCCTATCAAACCAATCTACCCTCCCGTGGTTTTCTTTAAACAAGAGTAGTGTCAGTGGCAGACGGACTGTGAGAGAGAGGTAATCAAACAAGTAAAGATCTCAAATTAACGAGGACATATACGACTGCAGGGGAGGGAGGAAGGGAGGACAGGTTGGTTCACAGGTGGTGACGACGATGGCAGTCCTTGGAATTAATAATTGAGGCGGGGTGGGGGGTGGAAAAACGTAGCATCGTGACGACGTCCACAGCGCCATGCTGCTTTGTCTTCTTGTTTTACTTGTTTGTTTGTGTGCCCCGATGTACGTTCCAGGGCATGATCGGGATGACCCTCACGGCCAGCGTCCCGGACCTGAGGCCGCCGGATTGCGACGTCGCCGCGGGCGCGGCGGCCGCGGGGCAGGTGCAGGGCGCCAACTGCGCCCGGGCAACGGGGGCGCAGATGACCGTGCTGGTGGCATCGCTGGCGCTGCTGACGGTGGGCGCCGGTGGGGTGAGGCCCTGCAACCTGCCCTTTGGCGCCGATCAGTTCGACCGGACCACTGAGGAGGGCCGTCGGGGGACCAACAGCTTCTTCAACTGGTACTACACCACCAACACCGCCGCCGTCATGGTGGCCCTCACCTTCGTGGTGTACCTGCAGGACAACGTCAGCTGGGCGGTGGGGATGGCCGTCCCCGCGGCGCTCATGCTCCTCTCCCTCGCCCTTTTCCTGCTGGGCACCCGGCTCTACGTCTACATACCGCCCGAGGGCAGCGCCCTCGCCAGCGTCGTGCAGGTCTTCGTCGCCGCCTATAGGAAGCGCGCGCTGCCGCTGCCGTCCCCGGCCGAGCAGGAGGCGACGCTGTTCAACCCTCCGGCTAAGGCCAAGGGAAGCGATCCGCCCGCCGTCTGGCTTCCCCTCACCCAACAGTTCAGGTGACTCCCCACGCCGAGAGGCGCCATTAGTTTAGTGCCGAGAGATCCGGTCTGGTGGCCCTCACAGAAGCTGACATGGCGGGTGTTCCTCTTATTATAATGTCATGCATATACATATTTTGACTCAGTTGACTCTTGTCTCAACATCTTCTCCTCTGCTTGACTTGACTGATGGAGGAGGAGGACGATAAGCATAAGATGTCCGATTTGATGAAGGGTCTTGTTAAAACAACAGGTTTCTTAACAAGGCCGCCATTAAGCTGCATGACGAGGTGAAGTGCACCGGAGAGGATGACCGCGAGGATGGCGGCGGGGGCGGCCCGGCCACCGCGGTGAACCGGTGGAGGCTGTGCAGCGTCCAGCAGATCGAGGAGGTGAAGTGCCTGATACGGATCGTGCCCGTGTGGGTCGCCGGCATCACCTGCTTCGTGGCCCTCTCCCAGCTCTGGACCTTCGCCGTCATCCAGGCCTTCTTCATGGACCGCCGGCTCGGTCCCCACTTCCAGGTGCCCCCGGCCTCCCTCGGCGTCATCTCCTTGCTCGCCATCGTCCTCTTCCTCCCCGTCTACGACCGCGGCCTCGTCCCCCTGCTCCGGAGGTTCACCGGGCACGAGTCCGGGATCACCCTCCTGCAGCGCATGGGCATCGGCAACATCATCTCGCCGTTCTCCATGGTGGTGGCTGGGCTGGTGGAGGAGCGGCGGCGGCGGAGGGCGGTGGCGGACCCCATGCGGCCGCTCCACGTGGCGTGGCTCGTGCCGCAGCTGGCGCTGGTGGGCTTCTCGGAGGCCTTCAACGCGGTGGGGCAGATGGAGTTCTACAACCAGCAGTTCCCCGAGCAGATGCGGAGCATCGCGACGTCGCTCTTCTACTGCAGCATCGCGGGGGCCAACTACCTCAGCAGCCTGGTGGTGACGCTGGTGGAGAGGAAGACGGGGAAGCACGGCCAGCCCAACTGGCTGGACAACAACATCAACGCCGGCCGGCTGGACTACTTCTACTACCTCCTGGCCGGCATGGGCGCGGCTAACCTCCTCTACTTCCTCATCTGCGCCCACTTCTACCGCTACAAGGCAAGCGGCAGCACCGTCACCCCCCGCAGTCGCGGGGACCAAGAACTGCCCTTGCGGCAGGTGCACCAACCGCCGCCGCAGAACGGTGCAGAAACCGTCGCAGGGGAACAAGAGCAAGGGTTCATCCGATCCGGCGACCAACACAGAGGATGATGACATCCATGCTTAATTTTTTTCTCTCTCTTTTTTAACCTAAACGCAGCTGCCCACATGGTCATTTTCACGGTTTTTGGTTGGGGTTTGGGGATTTGTATTCGTAAAATGTCTGTGTTCTCCAAGTGTGAATGTGATCGATCTATAGTGCATCTTTTTTTTTCCTCTTCGTCTTCTTCTCCACTTGCTAAGGTGCCATGGCTGCTGCTCTGCTCGCAGTAGACCGCAGGAGACTTCTATCGGTCCTCTGCGCTGCGCGGAGGAGACATGGTCTGCCCACGTATCTGAGATGATCTGCATGTTTCCCTGACAGAGGGAGTGAAAAGACAAGAGCAAAGGAGGGAGAGAGAGGGCCGGGGGGGGGGGAGTTCCCCCAAGATCAAAGGGAGGGAGAGAGAGGGAGAGGAGGCAGAGCAAAAGAGAGAGCAGAATTATTACACGGCATTGCGGCCCCTCTCGAGCGTAACCAAGCGGGCGCCACCGGCGACGAAAATTTCACGACAACTTTTTGCCACGTCATCACTAGGACCAGAAAATTGCACTTTGTCGGGAGACCGAGAAAGAGCGTTTGACGCCTCACCACGTATGCTTTTCTGTGCGGTAGGACGATCAGATGGGGAAAGGGCGTGACATTATGGGCATCATGGCATGACATGGCATCTGACAGTGGAACATGTTGTGTGACACTTTGATTGGGATTGTTTATAAGTGATTTTCTTTTTTTGAAAAATCTCTACTCTGCTGATGGGAAGGGTGTTCAGAGTCTTCCGAGCCATGTGGAAAATACAACAAAAGAGTCATACAGCATAGCTAATGAACCAGCTGCATCATTAAGGGATCCTTCTTTTGACATCTGTTTGCCAGAAAGTTATGCTAAGAAAAGCAAAAAACTTCAATCTGATGAACCTTCCACAGTTTCTGAATCGAATTGTCGCATCATGAATGATGGTGGTATGATTTAGATACTATTTTTTTTTGAAGCAATGGCATTTGCCATTCTATTTCCTGCTTCTGATATTTGCTTGTTTGGGTAGGTTTGTCTACTTCAAATGGATGCCTTCTTCAGGTAAATTTCTGTGTTGACATGTTGCAATTTCTTCTCTTGATGCTCTAAGCTTTTGCATAGCAACTTGACCTTCAAATGGTAGTTGGTATATAAGTAATCTCCTGCAACAGTAAGGTTGCTTCATGGTGAGCAATCATGAGTTATGAACTGCAAACAGCCTCTCCTCTGGAACAAGGGGGAAGGCCTAGTGACCTCCCCAGACCCATCCTGAGGAACCCCTCAAAATGACTGCCCTTTGTGTAAGCAATCCCTTGCAGAAAAAAAAAGATGGCGATATATTGCCCCTCTTTGTTCATTTGAGAACTACAACAAATTATGTTTCTTGATACTCAAAGCTAAAATTTTGGTGATTGTTTGCAAAATGGATTTGACTCTGTTGGGGTTTTAGATGCTATAGTCAAGGGGACTTTTTACGCGCACAAGATTCAAATTATCCCTTTTCTTTTGAATATGCATTTGCAAACTTTTACTAATGACTTCTTATGTACAGAGTGCACTTCCTCCAAAGGAACATGTTCAGCTGCATCATGCAAAAGCTGTAGGAATCCAGACAGAATTGGACAATTCCCGTCTTGCCATTGAGGATGGGTCATCCTTACATGACATTTCGACCAAATTACTCTCAATCTGGGGATCCCCCACTAAGAGAATATCAGGACGACTTATCATCTCCAGATTGCTTGTATCTTGTTCAACAGATCTTTACATGCTTTTCAGGTTGACAGGAATCCCATCCAATATAAATATGGAATCGCTCACCAACAAGGAGTTTTTTGATGTGGCTTTGCATGATCCTATGCACTCTGTTCAATCACCAGAGGCTCAAAAAGTATCTCAATTGTACTCTGTAATGATGAAGGTACTGAACTAATCATTTGCACATTGTTAAAAGTGTGATGAATCTTTTTATATGGTTGTTCCCATTATCGCCTGTACCCGAGTCCCTTGTTTGTTGGTTCTTCCTTTTAAGTATATATGAATTACTCTGTTCATTTGGGAGATAAAGTCCGAAGGGTGTTTTATATCATGAATGGACTTGCACTGACTCGTCAATTCATGGTGGAAATGGCAGTTTTTATGAAAAATCTGGTGCCAAACTCTTCCTCTGTGAAGGTCACATGACCGATAAAACTATCTTTTGCTGGTTGCTTTCTTGGAATATCTCCAGTATTTTTGAGACTTTGCAAGCTGGCTTCATCCAACTGTTATATGCCCTTTTCCAACTTTCTTATCACCTGTCTGACAGCATGCACTAGAGTCTAGAGAGAACCGGTCAGGCATGGGATCACCTGTGTGCATTCATTTCAAATTTCTTTCCTCCAAGTCTACACATCAAGGTTCTTTCCTTCATTTTCAGGGCAAGAGTTAGGAGTGCATGAAGGTTCCTTTTTTATTCAGATCCAAGGAAATTTTGTTTCATCAGGTGAACCGCGTCTCCACATGTACTCCTCGGATCCTCTCCCATGCGGATCTGGAATCTCGAGAACACCCGGAGATCGGACGGCCCAGATCGACGATCCGGAAGCGCACACGACAGTGGAAGCTAAAAAGCGACGGCTTGGACTCGAGTCGAGACGCGGGGCACCCTTTTCGCGGCCTCCGGGCTCGGTCACCGACTCACCGGGACCCAGAGTTGGCAGCCCCCTCGTAATCTTTGCCCCTCTTTAAATAAATATTATCAAAACTGCCACCCTCCCCCACCCACTCCACCCGAGACCCGTCCTTCGGAATCCGGAGCGCGATCCGGACCTGCCCTCGTGTCGGCCACCTCCCACCCGCCAACGGTAACCTGCCAAGTTCGGCCACTCTGTACTCACGGGGCCTCCTCGATGGGCCCACCATTAACGATCACGATCCGTCAGATCAACATTCGACGGCGGGGGAAAGGGCCACGACGGACCGCCTGGTCGTGACATCCAATTGCCCGCTTTGTCCTTTTTGGTCGGGTAAGACAACAGAAGAGAAGGGGGCGTCCGGACAATCCGGTAAAAAGATTCCAAGACCGGATCCGGATCGACGCGAACCCGAACACGCGGTTCCATGTAGTGGCAGTGTCGTTATTGTGGTGGGGGGAACCACGGGGCGGGTCTGGCCGGGCCGCCGGGCCCCGTGCGGTTAAAAATTTGAATTGGGTGGCCGTTTGCGCTCCGTACTTCGCACCCCTGCGCAGTTCAAATAAATCCATAATAACACTGAGCTCCACACGAACCCCATCCATGGTGGTGTGGGGATCTTTAATAAGGCTCTCCCCCCTCCCTCTCCCACCTCTTCTCACGCTCTGTCATGCTCCGGTACTCGCCGGGGGACGGAGGGTCTGGGGTCTGTGCGGTAGCAGAGCACCCACGCTGTGCGGAGGGGGGCGTGTTGGTGCGTCTGGGTGTGGGGGGTGCAGAGATGGCGGGTGTGGTGATGGTGTCCCGTGGGGGTAGAGGTGGGGAGGGTGGGGGGAGGAGGGTGAGAGTGGGGGAGGTGGATGAGGATGACGAGCAGCGGGACAGCCAGCTCTCGCTCGTGGCGCTGCTGCTGGCGGCGCTTAGGAGGTCCGTGGTGGCTTGCCGGGTGGACAGACGGAAAGATGTGATTTCTGCGGTGCACAAGATGGAGATCGGGTGGCCGACCGACGTCCGGCACGTCACCCACGTCACCTTCGACCGCTTCAACGGCTTCCTCGGCCTGCCCCTCGAGTTCGAGGTCGAGATCCCCTGCCGGGTCCCCAGCGCCAGGTGAACCGGGGATCTGCTCCCCCCACCTTTCCCCTCCCTGCCTGACGGAGATCCGGTGCCGGCGGCCTGTTCCTCTTTCTGGGGATTGATTTGTGTGGGGTGGTCTCTTTTTTTTTCCCGCTTGCTTGTTGTTCGACAAGAGTCCACAAAGACCTCACCTTTCAGCATGCCTGGGCTCTTCCAAGCCGGCATTGTCTCATTCCCATCTTGTGGAGCTCGTTTCACGATTTTGCTGCCTGTTGTTTCCCCTATCATCTTGCTATGGTCCGCGGGTAATCTCGCGTCGCACAGAGTCGGAATTGTTGAATCTGAAACTGAACGGCCAATTTTGATGCTTTATGATGTCTTCTGTAAATTTCGCAGTACAAGAACGAAAACTCAACGCAAGGGCCTTCTCTTTTCCCACTTAGAATGCTAGTGGAAAGCATTAGCTGGAAAAACCTCCCATGAAGTTAAGCTATTATCTCGGGTCGACCCAGTCAAATATATACTCTCTCAGCCGGTCCTGAAAGGACGGCTGGGCAAATGGGCCATCATCCTCATGAAGTTTGACATTACTTATGTGCCGCAAAAGGCCATCAAAGGCTGGGCCATTGCAGATTTCTTTGCCACACATTTGGTGCTTGAAGATTCTCCTCTAATTTTGAAACTACCCGAAGATGAGAGCTTAGAAGTGGACCAACTTCAGCAAGCCACTTGGCAGCTACACTTTGATGGTGCTTCAAGAACAGATAAATCCTCGTCGGGATAAACAAGAATAAGAGTGGGTGTAGGGGTTGTCCTCAAATCTCCCGAAGGAGAGGTGCTGCAAACCTCTTCCTCAATCAACAAAGCCTACACAAATAATAAAGTAGAATATGAAGCTCTAATTATTGGCCTCCAGATCGCTCTTCACATGGAGATCTGCATGCTGCAAGTGTTTGGGGATTCAATGCTGATCGTCAAGTAAATCTAGGGTCCGTGAAAAGTCTGAAAGCCCAAATTACTCTCCTACCACGCTAAGGTAAAGCAGCTCATGAAAAAGTTCTACTTTATTAAAATAAACCATGTCAGCCGCAGTCAGAATGCACGAGCCGACCCATTAGTAAAGTTAGCAAGCTCATTGGCGGCCCCGCCAGATGGGTCACTTAACATACGAGTGATCAACCGATGACTGATCCCTAGCATGATAGAAGAGGAAGTAGGAGAAGAGGAGCCTGAAGTAACAACTGCAGAAGTTGTCGGCTCACCTGATTGGCGTGAGCCCCTCATACAATGGTTTAAACACTAGCAGTTGCTTAAGCAAAGGGAAGAAAAGATCAGACTGATCCGAATGAAAGACTCCTATGAAATCAGAAACAGGATTCTATTCCAAATTATGGCAGATGCCAAGAAGAAAATACTCATTTGATGCCTCGCTATGGAGGAAGCTTGAAGAGTCATAAAAGAAGGTCATGCCAGGTCGGCCAGAGCACAACAAGCAGGGCCGAAGATGAAGTTTGAGATTAAAAAATGAGGCTATTATTGGCCAACAATGTTCGATGATTGCTGCAGGTATGCTAAGTCATGTAAAAAATGCCAAGAGCATGCAATGATCCCCAGGCGACCTCCAACACAGCTACATCTGACAGCACCCAGTTGGCCATTCGCTCAATGGGGAATAGACGTCGTGGGACAGTTGCCCCCATCTTTCTCGGGATGTAAATATATCCAGGCAATAATCGACTATTTCTCCCACTGGGTGGAGGTGATATCCCTAAGAGAAGTGACAGGAGAGATCATGGCCCAATTTATCCAACGAAATGTAATATTCTGATTCCACATCCCCAATCAGATCGTCTCAGACAATGAAAGCCATTTCCAAAATCAAAATGTCTACAAACTGGCTGAAAAGTACAAGATTGACTGGAGGACATCCACTCCGTACAATCCGCAGGCAAACGGGTTGGCAGAAGCATTTAATAAAACTCTCTGCACCCTCCTGGCGAAGACTGTCAGCTCTAGCAAAAAGGATTAGGAAGATAAGATGTACGTAGCGCTATCGGCATACCGTACCATCTATAAAACCCCAACGGGCTATTCGCCCTTCTCTTTGGTATATGGTTCAGAAGCAGTCGTCCCCATTGAACTCGATGTACCCTCACTTTAGGTCACAATCTAACATGAATTGGTCAAAGATGACCGAACAAATACAAAATGATGATTGGATTGATGAAATGCCTCAGTGAGCGGCTCCCAAAGACATTTTTAGCAAACTCATAGCTTTTTTTGTAAAGGATCTAGGGAGCATAAATAGGAGTCACAAATGCCCAAAAACACATCTTTTAAGGTCTAGAAAGGTATCCTTGGTCAGTCAACCATCCTTTTCATCATTGGCTTGCTATATCTGTCCTTTTGGTCAATGGAAAAGCATGTTACCATTTCTAGGAGTAGTTATCTTTCATGGTACCCAGCCTTTTGCCTTCAGCCAAACAGATGCTCTGTCACTGAGATTGCACAAAACGAAAGGACATCCCTGACTGTCCTGCCAGCAGAAGAAATAGATGCTGCAGATCTACTTGGGAAGCCTCTACTCACTTACGCTCTGGTCAACCCAGGTATTAAGCTAGCTAAAAATATTTTGATGCCTCCCTAGCCTATCAGAGGCTGCCAAGACAAAAGCTTCCTCAAGACAAATAGTTATTTATATTGAAGCCTCTACTCACATACTGTCTGGTCAACCTCAGTAACAAGAAAGGCAAAAAATATTTTGATGTCTCCCTGGCCAATCAGAGGCTGCCAAGACAAAAGCTTCTTGAAGATAAATATTTGTTTATGTAAAGCCAATCACGTTCAGCCTGAAGCCTCCTACTGAAAGGGATTTCTTGTGTCTATAAAAGGAGTAGCCAATGTATGATGAGTTGCTGCTGAGGGGCTATGGAGAAGAAAGAGCTGCTGTTGTGGCTAAAGTAGAAGCTGCCCAGAGAGAGTGAGAGCCACGACATTGAGCATTCAAAGAAGAACATCTATGAGAGAGAAAAGAAGGAGAGAAAGTAGCCCAGCCCTGGTTCGAGCTAAACCAGTGGTGAAAAAGGAAGAAGAAGTTTGATGGGAGTGCAACCCATCTTTACAGCCAGTCTCAAGCCTTGCAGTGCTTCATCACATTTATCAAAAGCCACCGTTGCCTTCTTCCTACCTTGCCTTGAGTCTTCATTTTGCTTTTCTGAACCAATATTTCTAGTGTGTGTCCGGTATTCTGTTTAGAGATTGGAAGAGAGTCCTTGGTTGTGTTTAGCCTTGTGTGAACTTGGGGTTTGTCCCACGTGTGGTTGCTGCACTTGCAGCTTTGTGTTTGTTAGTTTTTGTGTGTGGGGGGGGGTTGTCCCGTGTGTGTGTGGAGAGGAGTTCATCCTCGTGTGGTAAACTGTCCTTTCCGATTTGTGTGCAGGTAGATAGATAGAGGGTATTCTCTGGTCTGTGGTTGGGGCGTCGTCCTCATGTGGTGTTGCTTTCACAGTGTGTGGAGAAGCCTCACCGGTTTGGTGAGGGGTGGACATAGGTCTGTGGGTTTGCAGACTAAACCACCTTAAAAATGCACTATGCAGTGGGTTGTTCCTTCTGTGATTGCTCCGTCTTCTCTGTCCCCATTCTCAGGCTGGTGTGCGTGTTTCGTCGTATGCAATCTTAGTTATCTCCATCGCACACTCAAGTTCGTAGGACCGTACTTTGCCGTTTTCATTTGATACATCTACTCATTTCGCTGTGCTTTATGTCTAAGTGCCTCATGTGTACTCTGGTTGTCGCTTATGTTCTAAATTAGCTGATGTGGCGCCCCGGGATCCGAGTACCGGAAAGGAACCGGCGCGACACGAACCTCGGCCCGCCTCCCACGAGCCTGAAGACTCGGAAGGGAAAAGGGATGGTGTGAGGGTGTGTAAGAAGCTAAAGTAACTATAGAGATAGCACAATATACACGAATATCAAGCTATGGCACAAGTTGCTGCTGAACTCTTGTGGCTGAAGATTCTACTGAAAGATATTGACATAGAAGCTTCTCTACCCATGGGACTTTATTGTGACAACAAAGCTGCAAAAAACATTGCCAACAACCCTATCAAACATGACAGGACAAAACACAGAGAGATTGATAGACATTTCATCTGGGAAAAGTTGGATTCTGGAGAACTATGGATACCTTATATTCGGTCCAAGAACCAACTTGCTGATGTGTTGACAAAAGGCATGACAAAAACTGACTTCAAGACCGTTCTTGGAAAATTGTGCATGAAAGACATCTATACTCAACTTGAGGGGGAGTGTAGAAGTAGTTAAGGGCTTTTATGTCATTTTCCCTTCTTATTTCTTGCTTTGTTCCACTGTTATTATACCCGCTGGTCAGTCACTTAATAAGGGTGTTTTGGTCTTGATCATGTTATATTTGTTTTGCCCTAACACTATAAATAGAAAAAGATAGATGCAGCTAGGTTTATGACCACGCTGGCAAACTGCAGCCGCCTCCTTTCATTTGTGTCTCTCTATCTCTCCTTCCTTCTCCCCTCCATCTACATAATGCAGTGAGATTAAATTTATTGACACATTCTCATCATCATTTCTAGTATGGTAAGAACAAGTAGATAATAGTATGCCACGATGGGATATCAAAGGCAGTTATTGATTAATAGTACATCACCTAAACATGGATGTGTTTAAAGCGGAATTTTAAGACATCCATTTCGTTGGATGAATATACGTATATTTTGGTATATTTGTTAATTCCACGCTTTCAGGTTTATCAGACGATTTAGGGTTTATGTACTGGATTGTTCCCCACCGACCGGAGCCGGTGTTAATTTACATCAGAACAAGTGCGAACACCTTTGATTAATTGCCAAAGAACATCTTTTGCCTCTCGCGATGTCAGCCGTGATATTAAAGGTCCGGCCTCAGGAAGACCCCCGTGTCGTAAGGCAGGGGTACATTTACAATTTTCCCTATAGTAAGGGTTTATTTACAATTTTCCCTCTTTCAAGGGCATTTCTATAATATTCTTGACCTTCGGAGGTGTTTTGGTAATTTTCTGACCACTGAAGGTGTTTCTGTAACTTTGTGCCCTCTGGGGGTATTTCTGTAACTTTCTTACCTCTAGAGATATTTCTGTAATTTTCTACCCTCCGCCCCTAATATACTTGCCAATAACTTGGGAGCATTGGGTTAAAGATTTTAGTCTAATTGGAGCTCGATTGAGTGAGTTTACAAGGCCCAAGACAGACCCGTGCGCGTCTGCTACGTGCAGGGGTCGACCCATATGCGGATAGACCACAGCGTCGACGCATGCCGCTCAAAGCGTCAATGCAGCCGACGCGGCAGTCCCCTCAGCGTCGACGCAGCCGACGCAGCAGCCCTCAAAGCGTTGACGCAATCGACGCAGCGCCCCCAAAGCGTCGACACAGCGCCCCCAAAGTGTCGACATAGCGCTCCCACAGCATCGACGCGGCAGCCGAAGCAGCAACCCCCACAGCGTTGACGCAGCCAAGCTAAAGGGTCGACGCAGCCGAGCCCTGCGTCAATGCAGCCGAGCCCTGCGTCAACGCAGCCGAGCCCTACGTCGACGCAGTGACCCCAAAGGGTCGACGCAGTAGCCAAACAGACCCCAGATTTCTAGGGGTCGACCCCAGCGGTCGACCCATATAGTGACAGATCCCTGATTATGCAGTGGTCGGCTTGATAGCCGCAGCCAATTTCGCCAAGGCATCTACCTGGGCATTGCTACTTCTGGGAACATGATCTATTTCAAAGAAATAGAACTTTCGGGTTAGTCTGGTGACAACAGCGTGGTACAGGACCAACTTTGGCTTCCGCATGTCGTAGATGTCGAGGACTTGCCAGACTATTAGCTGAGAGTCCCCTTAGGCTTTGAGACATTTGATGCCCTTATTGAGAGCCAACTGAAACCCAATGATTAGAGCCTAATACTCGGCATCGTTGTTTGTCAGGGATTTCATGAGCGTGCAAGAGTTATACAAAACTCCACCCTGAGGATTCAGGAAGACTATGCCAGCACCTGCCACAACAGATGAATCTTGGTTGTTCCGGATGGTCCCCCGGGAGGTGCCGTCGAAGTAGAGCTCCCAGCAGGACATGTCGGTTGTATGGGTGTCTCACTGCTAGTAATGCAAGACATCTTCGATCCTTTCAACTGGAACTGGTGACTGGGAAACAAGGGACTCTTCGTCAGGGAGCTCTGTGTTGAGAGGTGAATCATCCGGTACTGGATGGGCTGCCAAGAACTCAGCCATGCCTTATCCCTTAATGGCTTTCCTAGGGACGTAGATAATATCATACTCCATCAGCAAGAGAGCCCATTTCCCCTGTTGGCTTAAGAGGGCGGGCTACCGGAGGAGTACTTCAATGGGTCGTGCTTGGATGACGGTGAATACCAATGTCAAGCTAACTTTTTCCATGGGATAGTAGCGGTACTCAGCACCGATCAATTTTCGGCTGCGGTAGTAGAGCGGCTGCTCTTTACCTTCCTCATTGATTTGCGCCAACAGAGCCCCCAACGAGGCATCCATGGCGGCGATGTAAAATATGAGGGGTTTACCCTTGACCAGTGCTCCGACTGGAGGAGTGAGAAGGTACTCCTTGATCTGCTCAAAAGCCGCCCGGCATTCTGAGTCCCATATGAAAGGGGCGTCTTTCTTCATCAGCTTACTGAAAGGCGAGCATCGACCGGAGAGGTTGGAGATGAATCTCCGAATGTAGGTCAGCCTGCCCTGGAATGACCTGAGCTCAGTGAGGTTGCTGGGTGGTGGGAGCTCCCGGATTGCTTTGATCTTGCCGGGGTCCACCTCGATTCCTCGGTATCGGACGATAAAGCCGAGAAACTTGCCACTGGATATGCCGAAGGCGCATTTCATAGGGTTCATTTTGAGCCCATATTGTCGGAGACGCTCGAAGACCTGGCGTAAATCACGTAGGTGGTCCTCTCGCCCTTTAGTCTTGACGAAGAGGTCATCAACATAGCATTCGACGATATTGTGCAACATCTCGTCGAAGATTTTGGTCATGGCCCTCTGGTATGTAGTTGAAGATCCCTTTGTGGGACCTAAAGGCGGTATGATTCTTATCTTTGAGGGACATCCAAATCTGGTTATAACTGGATGACTCGTCCATGAAAGACAAGGCTTCATGTTCGATGGTCATGTCGACCATTGTCTCTGTGATTGGGACTAGGAAGTTGTCCTTCGGACATACTTTGTTGAGGTCATAGAAGTCGACACAAATGCGGGCTTGACCACTTTTCTTCTTAACTGGGACAATATTGGCGAGCCAAGTTGGGTAGATGCAAGGTTCGATGAAGTCGACCTCTGCCATCCTATTGACTTCGACTGAGACCTGGAGTTCCAGCTTGTGGCGCATACGCCGCTGGGGCTGTTTGACTGGAGTTGCTGAGGGAGAGATGGCTAGCTCGTGCTCCGCTACGGAGGGGTCTAGTCCCGGTATATCCTTGTATGTCCAGGCGAAGCTGTCTTTATATTCGAGCAGGAGTTGCCTATAATCCTACCTCTCTGCCTCGGTGAGGAGAGCGCTGGCGAACATTGACTGGGGGGCTTCATCTTCGCCCAGATTGATTTTGACGAGTTCGTCGACAGTTGCCTGGCCGCCATCCTCCAGCTCGGGAGGAGCGGGTTGGAGGTCGATGAAGTCTTCATCGTTTATGTCGACTTTGTGCACTTCTTGGTCTTCAAAGCAGACGGATGAAGCTGGTGGAGTCGAGGAATTGTCGCTGCCGAGCTCGGGTGCTCTGGATCACCAGCGCCAGGTTGACAGTTGTCGACAGGTGCCGTTGAAGCTCGGTGGGAGTTGCCTACTAAAGCTGGAAATGCTTCGTGGCCTTTGTTCTGGGAATCCTCCTCATCAGGAAGGTCTACCGGGTTGGTATCTTCGACTGGTTGGGAGGTGCTAGGGTCCCCCTCCATCCCTATATCTTTGCAGACAGACCGTGAGGACTCGCCGGGTGTTTGAGCTAGAGTACTAACTCTGGCAAGGAGCGAGATTAAGATGTCATCTTCCTCATCCCCAGAGCTATCGAACTTAGTGTCGACCATAGCTGGGTCATCCACTGGCTGCATTGGACCCACGACATTGGCTACGTAGTAGACGCGACAGTCTGGGTCTTGGTCGTAGCCGAGCCCCCTGGTATCTTTATAAGAGAACGGGGGTTGCCCCCAGGCTTGTGAATGGGTCCACAAATTGTGAAAGTATCTCCGCTATGCAGAACCTTGCCATTGGGGGATATGCTGCTTGAGGCACATCCCTCGAATATGCGGCGACAGGTTGTCCAAAATCTGGATAGCTTCAGGGGTGTTGCCGACTCGCCTGGACCAACCGAAGTCGTCCTCCGGTAGGGCTTGAGGGATCATGTCTCCTTTGTAGAAGACAATGGGCTTTGTCCCTGTTAGCCTTTTTATTGCTTCTGAGTTGTCACTTGTAAGTAACGACAAATGTTGTGAGCCACTCGACCTTGTACTCATCTGATGTATAGGGGAGCTGGATGCAGTCCGGTGGCAAACATATGCTTTTGTTGATAGCTCGGCTGATGAGATTAGCCTCAAAGTCAACTTTGCACCTCTCGGGACAATCTATGGTTGACTTGGAGCTGAGGCATGGCCGGTGAAGCTTGGCCTTCTCTTCATCAACGGAGAAGAGGTCATCCTCATCTTCTTTTGAGAGCTAGCCATTGCTCTTACTCTTAATCACTGGGTAGGGACTGATTCCCTCAAAATAAAGGGCAGCATCAGCCAAGTTGCATTCTACTAGAGTGAATGGAGACAAGCCTGCAAAGATCGTATGCTATTCCCCATTCTTGGCATACTTGATGCATTAATGGAGGGTTGAAGGGACGACCCAATTTTCATGGAGTCAGGGTCTGCCCAGTAGTACCTTGTAGGACGTGTTGGCATTGATGATGAAGAAAGTCACCTTGGAGGCGAAATCATCGAGCACCAAGTTGGCATCCACCCGGTCGAGGACATCCTCGGTGTCTTGATTGAAGCTAGAGATCTTGACCGCCTAAACCCTCTGAAGGTAGGGGGTCAGATATAGAGTCTTGAATATTTTTAGGGACATGATGTTGACGGCGGTGTCGGCATCGACCAGGATCTAGTTTACTTCATGCCCGTTGATTTTTCCCTTCATGTAAAGAGGGCAATTGTGACATGGAGGGGAGAGCAGCAAGTCTTTCTCCGTGAAGGTGACAGTGGCGGCGAAGGCTTCATACGTGGTGACCTTCATTTCTACCGCATGTGCCTCATAAACTTCTGGCTCTTGGAGTGTCTTGATAAAAGTTTCCCTCAACTCTTTACTCCAAGCAACGGCTTCCCAGATTGTGATACTGGCGGGGAAGCATTTCATCTAGTGGAGGACCTTTCGATCGGCTCGAGCTCGAGCATCCACCAGTGATGGAAGTATGTCAGGATGAGCTTTCTGTGGGCCGCTGCGTTGCTCCTCTTCGGGGGGTTGCACCACTTTGCCTTTCCCACTGGGGTCAGGTAGACCATGGTCACCCATGGACTCCTGGAACAGGGGCGCCAACGATGGCTGGAGGGCCGGTCCATCCTCGCCGGATGGCCCTGCCTATTCAGCAGGAGAAGTCAGAACTGGTGATGAGGGCATCTCATAGCGCTCTCTTTGACTTGGATCGCCTACATCACATTGAGGAAGTCCGGCTATGTGTTCACATGTTATTTTCCTATTCTTTGAGTGATATCTTATGTAATTTTCTTTATTGAGTCATGTTGTTTTAGTCCATTTTCCTTATTATGCTTAATTGGGCCCTAGTACCTTAGTTATGGGCCCATAGGATTGAGTCTAGGATATGCTTGATCTTTTGTCTAATTGTCAAGGGTATTTTAGTCATATAAAGAGTGGTTGTCTGTAAATATGCCCTCGTCGACCAAACTATAAAACCCTGTAGATCTCTAATCCCTAAAATTTTGATCGACCGAAATCCTAAATCAGTCGATCGAACTCTATAACTTTTACAGAGTTCTGATCCCTGGAAAAATTGGTCGACCGAACTCTGTCCATTGGTCGACCGAACTCTGGAAAACCTGTAAAATCAGATTGTTTGCCTGGTAAATCATATCCATATACAAATATCTTTGTGTCCACATTTTGTTCCAATCAGTTTGATGTTGTTTGAGATATTCCAGGCATTTTTGGAACCTGATTAGTTTGTGCTTTAGCTTGAGTTGTAAATGACTTATACAAGCACTTTTGCAATTATGAAGGTACTGAACCATTGGCCATCCCGAGGTTTGATATCATCACAAATTTGATATCATCACAAATACTGACCCAATTTAGCTTCAGTTACATTCATGTGTTCGAACAATTTTAACATTCATTTTTGGGGTTCATTTAACTCAGTTGACTTAATCATTGACATAAGCACATTTGCCTTAATTACATTCAATGCTAGTTTTTGAGTACTTAGGCATGATACGAGAAAACTAAGTTTGGGATTTTGTTATCATTAAAATCACCTAGAGAAACTCAACATATTCCTTATACCCCACCCTTTCAGGGTTCTTACCCTTTTTCTTGTTGTTTTCGAGACTTTAGTCCACCTTGATCTCAGTTAATCCTTGTTTATTCTATATTTGGTTCCTTGTGATTAGGGTCTCTGTGCCTTAAGAAGGGAGTTCTAGCCCTTGTCTCTCTTCCTTTTTACCCTTCTTCGTCCAGTTTGGTATTTTCACTCCTCCATGTAGAGGAATCAATGATCTTTTGCTATCCTCTCCTTTTCATCCTGTCAAGAAAGGAATACAAAGCTCGTGCTATACGAAGTTCGATGATCAAGATCGCTTCAGGATGCTGCTTCCACTCCATGGGTTTGCGAAGGTATCTTTTAAATTGTGCAAGAATATGCTCTCATTTCCATTATCCTTATTTTTCTGCACATGCTCATGGTTATAACGATGCTGGTTCCTCAACACACTTGAGTGGCTTAGTTAGGTCTTAGTTGATAAAAAAATAAAAAAATAGAGAAATGAGTTCACTTCTGCAGCACCTTAGGCTAGTGATAGCTCCGTGCTGGGAGTCTGAGTTTCTTTCATCGATCATTGAGGGTGATCTTTTAGCATGGGTTTTCACACACTACACGGCGAGCTATAGATGATTCTCCTCTCGAGGCAGACATTGCTGCTTTGGCCATACCATAGGTATCCGCAAAGGTCTTTTCTCTTCTTTGTTGAGCCGAGTGTAGGGGTAAGAGATTGATGGATAAGAGGACCAACCAAGGCGCTCCCCAATACAGGAGAAGTCTCAAATAAGGACTATCTTGACCCTCAAAAAGTAAGCTTCACTGCAATATCTAGCCAAAAGGGGCTATGAAAAATAAAAATGAAGATAAAAATCAAATAGTAAAATTATAAAAAAAGGCATGGCAAGAGTGGCAGTATAGATCCCCATGGGACGTCATGAGTCTAGTCGCATGCGTGCCTAAGAGTCCAAAAATTAAATACACAAAGTCTCGGTGTAACAGACTATCTCTTTGAGGGGTAGTGCCTGGGAAGGAAGTTGAATCCTGATATCTCACATCCTACATGAAGCTTGTCTCTTAATTTTCTTCTATTTCTCCCTCTTAAGTTGGGTTGTATCCCGAGTATGACCTTACTAGGGGCATCGTTCTCCTCGTCGCCAACCGCGAAGCTGTCGAACCGGGCGATCCAGGTCTGATAGCTCCGGTCGCCGATGCCGCCAAGATCGACGCGAGCAAGGTTGATACGAGCAAGCCCGACACTGCCAAGGCCGTCACTGCCAAGGCCGACACTGCCAAGGCGAAGGCCACGGCGCAGTCCACCACACAGGACGCGGCCTATGAAGCCGCTCTCCAGGCGTTGGACTCGCCCGAGACGCAGGCCCTGCGCGAGCAGGCCCTCGCTATGTCCGGGGGGAAGCTGACGCCTGAGACAGCAGCCAAGCTCAATGGCCTTCAGCTGCGTGAGGCCCTCAAGACGGCGACGAGTCAGCTCAACGCCGAGGCGCTGGCGGACTATCGCATCAAGTCGCTGGAGCAGGGCGACAAGTTGGCCAAGATGCAGGCATGGCTGCGGCAAGAGGGCCTCGACACGCAATACAACATCGCGGCCATGCTGATGAACTCGCGTGAAAATGAGAACGCCGAGGACAGGGCGTTGCGCGAGAGGCTGGCCCAATTGCTGGCGGAGGCCCAGGCGTCCAGGGCCGGGCAGGAGCGTGGCGACAAGCTGAAGCAGCTTGAGGTAGGTGGCTTCCGCTTCGCGCCCAACAGGATTCCCTCTGCCGACAGCGCGAAGCAAATGCGGGACTTGGCGATTCAGGAGGGCAAAATCAACTTCAGCCTCAACAGGCTGCAAGACCTCTACAACAAGTACGGCACGCAGCTCTACGGCAAGCATGCCGGCGAGATGGAGTCCGAATTCATCGCGATTACCAACGCGCTGCGCGTCGCGAACGACATGGGCGTCCCCAATGGCCGCGACTACGAAATGCTCGCGAAGGAGTTGGCGGACCCGACCACGTGGAAGAGTATGTTCACCTCGCGTGGCCGCGAAGGCTCGAAGTTTGACGCCGTCCGTGCGCGCATCCGCAACACAGTGGACGCCACCGCTAAGGCCGCAGGCTACGAGAGAGAGGGCCTCAAGCCTGGAGACCCGGGTACGGCTGAAAACCCCCTTCGCACGCCGCCCGACACCGACTTGACGCAGCCCCCTGGCGCGTCTCCTGCGACGGCACCCCCACGCCAAACGCCACGCCCCTCAGTGGCTCCGCCTCCTGACGAGATTCCGCGTCTCGTCAGCACGAAGGGCATGAAGCCCGGCGACCTGAAGAAGAGTCTGCAAGATGGGGAAACGGTGCGCGTCGCGAAGAAGAAGAAGGACGGCACCATTGGCTACCGCACCCTCCAGAAGCGCGGCGATAGGCTGCTCATCATCTCCGAGGACTGACAATGACTCCCCCAAACGGGCAGCAGCGCGAATTCACCGAGGAAGACTTGGCCTCCACGCAAGAGGCTGAGGACGAATTCACTGAAGAGGATTTGGCGCTGGCCCAAGAGGCGGAATCCGCAGAGGAGCCGCTGGCCTCCGTCGAGCCCCCCGCCATGCAGTCGGTGCCGACACAGCCCACTCAACCTCCGCCCACTCCGGTGGAGGACGAGTCGAGCGTAATTGGGGACTTCCTCCGCGCGCTGGAGCAAAAGCTGCGCGCGATGACGGCGGGCGCCCTCAACTACGCCACGTCCTCTTTTGCTGACGAATTCGCCGGCCTCCTTGGCGCGCGCAACGACACGCTGCGCGCGGTGCGCGCGGGCAGTGGTACGCCGTTGCCGGAATTCGGCCCCTCATACCGGGCGCGGCGCGATGAATACCGCGCGGCTGAGGACAAGTTGCGCGAGAAATTAAATTCTACTTGAGGAGTAGTTTGCCAGTATCACAATGTCGTGAATTTAGTCATAAAATAAAAGGTTGCAAATGGCATCCATCACTAGTTTCATCAAAGTCAGCATAATCAAAGAGGAAAAGGCAGAATAATCTAAGGAGGAAAGACAGCAATTGTAGGATCTGAAGAAAGACTACAGCAAAATACCGTTCAAGGGACAAAATTAAATGGAAATAGGGGCTATGGAATAGTACGTGGAAAAGGAGAACATACGTACAACCCTTCCCACTGACCCTGGCCCCTTTCAGCGTCCTTTCATAATTCACAAGAAAAGACCTTTAAAAATTGATTGCGTTAAAATATATGGCCACAGATTAGGAGATGGTTCTGGATTGCAGAAAGGTTTTATTGACTATTATGAGAAACTATTCAAGGAGGAAGATATTTGGAGACCTCAAATCAAAGATGATGTTTTTCCCTTTCCAATGAGGAGGATGCATAGAGATTTGCTGATCCTCGTGGTGAAGAAGAAATGAAGAGGTTCTAATTACCATGAACTATGAATAGCGGAAAATTACCAGGACTTGGTGATGTCTTGCTTACCTTTGTATAAATTATGCAGAAGAGGCAAGGTAATGCTGCCTTTGTCATTGTAGAGGTTGTTCAATGTGGCCTTGTTTACCAAATGGCTGGGAAGGATTGCTAACAGAATATGCATTTTGGATGATGATTCCAAGGGGGAAAATATTTCAGGAATTGCAACTGCTGGAGGCTCCAAAACACAAGGTGCAAAATCCTTTGTCTCATCTGCTGTAGAACATCTTCAAGAAAGCAGAGTTAATGCAATGTTCACTCCATCATCAGTTTGAAAATCAGATAAGGTTTCAGATGTTGTTTTTTTCAGGCAGTTGTATAATGTGTAGCAATTGACAAGAAAGGATTTGGTACGGGGACGTCCCACTGGTAGGGGGAGCATGTGGCTAAGAGGATTATTGATCGAATCTCAAATCATTGAGTTTGCCCAAAAAGATTGGGAGATCAGCATAATCCAGATTATCCGCTGATAGCATCTTTCACAACTGTCCACACACCCCTCCTGGGTTGAACTCCAAAGCCACCATAACAGTACTAGCACAAGGAAATGGATACCTGGGAAACGGGAAGGGGGGTGTTGTCAGGGAGCAGCAAAGAGAAGGAGAAGAGGGAAAGGTAGAATGTTCTGATGTCAGCCACTTATCTGGCACTACTATTTACAAGCAAATGATTTAAAGTTGTACATTGCATGTCTCTGAACCTGTTTCAGGCATCAGACACCCCATTTGTCATCACCCCCCTTCGAATTTAGAGTACTACGAGGTGTTGTCCCATGGAATATTCAAAGGCTGAACAAGAGAGAAGATTTTAGTTATGGAAGTCATTAAAGTGCCAAAGCTAGACATTTGGAAAAAATGTATTGTTTATATTCTAAAGAAAGGTCACTGTTAGTGTTGGAATAGCCCCGTGTTGGAAACGGTCAAAAATAAAATATGCTTTTAATAGTGGTGCCCTCTCCACTCAACATCTTAAGGTTTTGAGTTGGATGGCCCAATTCAATAAAAACTCTAATCTGGTATCAGAGCTTGGTTTACCCATTGGATCGATATGTGGACACTTGGCCCTACTCATGATGCACGCAAACTGGTTGGTTCGGCGCGAGGGGGGGTGTTGTGGTTTAGTCCCATATCAGAAATCCATGGGAGTTTTTTCTCTATATTTGTGGGTGGGTAGAACCTGGGATGAGATAGTAATTAGAATTTTTTTTAGGATTAATCCCGCCAATTCCATTAGAATTAATGAATCTATTTCTTTCTCAGGTACCTTACTCCCACTATGGCTCACCGTGTTGATTGGGATGGTATGCAACAAACTATTGTCGATCTCACCCAAGCTTTGTAAAATATGGCTCAAGCTGGCGTAGGGGCAAGAGCTGGAGACTTACCCTGTAATTTTTGGAGCTTAAATCCTCCTCGATTTTTGAGTTCTTCCAATCCCGACGAGGTAGAAAATTGGATCGATGAAATGAACTACATCTTTGAGGTCATGCAGTGTGTCGACCAAGAAAAGGTTTGTCTTGCTACATTCCAGTTGAACAAAGATGCCCGTACCTGGTGGAAGTCTGTTCCTACACCGCCTGCAGATGCACCACATACTTGGGATGGATTTCTTACTCTTTTCCTAGCCAAATACTTCTCCGAGCATGTCAAGGAGAGGAAGGCGGCTGAATTTGCGTCACTTCGTTAAGGCATGATGATGGTGGCGGAATATGAGTTGCAGTTTTCTTGCCTGGCACCCTATGCTCAGCACCTAGTGAGCACCGACCTCTTAAAAGCAAATCACTTTATGGACGGGTTACATCCTATTTTTATCCAGGAACTTGGGCCACAAAATATTGAGACCTACGTAGAGATGATCCAATGGGCACACTTATGTGAGCGGACCTTGGAAAAGGTCGATAAACTTAAGAGTAAAGTGGAAGAGCCGAGCCAAAAGTCTGATCGGCGAGGTAAGAAGCCGGAAAGATTCAACATTACCCATAATTCTCAGGATAGCAAGAAGAGTTCCCGGAATGGAAACGACAAGGATGAATGCTAGAACAAGAAGGTCAGGGAAGAGGAAGATAAGCAAGTCATGGCGGCTTGCTCGTTTTGTGATAAATTCAGTCATGCGGTCGAAGAATGCTGGAAGCGCTTGGGTGCATACCTACGTTGTGGAAGTCGAGAGCACCGTATGCCTGACTATCCTTTGATGAAAGAATAGCCATCCACAAGAAGAAATGGTGGACGGAAGCGGCAGGCTAGATTGAATGCCATATTAGAAGATGAAATAACAAAGGAAGGGGAGCTTATTGAAGGTACCATTCATATTCATTCCCATCCTACTTTTATGTTATTTGATACCGATGTTACTCATTCCTTTATTGCTAATTCCTTTGCAAAAACTTTGTCTATTTCACCTATTCCCTTACCATCAGATTTAACCATCGTTACTCCTCTAGGGTCGGGAACAGAATTGAAAACCTATTTTCCCAATAGCGAAGTTACAATAGTGGGACACAATCTTCTCGGTAATCTAGTATGCCTTGATATGGAAGGGTATGATGCTATCCTAGGAGTCGATTGGCTTTTAGATCACGACGCCTATATAAATTACCGTAGCAGGATAATTTTCTTCCAGAAGCCTGGTCTTCCACGGTTTTCCTTTCTTGGTATCAAATACCGGAAGTATCCTACTCTTATTTCATCTCTTCACGCTTGCAAACTCATTTCACAAAGATGTGAAGCTTTCCTTGTCTCCGTAGTAGTTACCGATCTAAGGAAATCCAGATCAATGAAATCCCTGTAGTTAGGGAGTTTCCTAATTTTTTTCCTTCTGAGTTACCTGGTCTACCACTCGAAAGGGAGGTGAATTTCACCATTGAACTCACACCTGAAGCAGCACCAGTGTCAATAACTCCTTACAGGATGTCTTATACTAGTTGTCCTGGCGGTAGAAGTCCATCCTAACAAAGAAAGGCGTGAATCGTAGGGTAACGCTTCCCCGCGATCGCGGGGAATTTCCCGTTATGTGCTCGTTTATCCGGGCCGTGCGGCTTTCAGGCGAGTCTCATGGCGCTCTAGGCGCTTGCTCGCCCTTACTGGAGTAGAGGTCGGCGATGACGGGAGTAACGTTCGGTCGCCAGTGAGTCATCTGGCACTCGAGATGCCCGGATTGATGCCCCTTGTGGGCTAGTGAATCGTCCGTTCATCTTTATTGGGTCGCTTGGTGTGGGCCGCTTTCACCGGCCTGCTTTGCATCCAACGGGTCTTGGGCCGACATAGGCCTAGCGTTAAAAGGGCCGCATGTGGGCAGAGTTGATTTTATCCTCCTCACTTCCCTTTATATTATCTCCCCTCTAATTGAAATTTGGAATTTGGGGGAATACACTTATCATAGCTGAAATTCCGAGTGAATCAATGAAGATAGTATGGCTCCAGGACAGTAATGCTGGCCTGATGCACTACAAGAACGCTGGGGCGAGTGCTGTGAACCCACTTAGCGAAAGCAAAGGGAGAGGGCTCCTGATGATGTGGTAGCCTACAAACTACTTTATCCCCCTCTTTTTCAAAAAAAGGCCCGAAATGTAGTGAGCAATGGTCAAAGCGCAGGTCCTCTTTGTCTCCGACAAGAAGAAAAGACAATGCTCGGAATGAAAGAGAAAATCAATGGAGTCACTGGATTGTCAACTTAGACCTGTTGTGAATACTCGGGGAAATGCAAAGCCGGACTAGGCACTTAGGTAATGGGTTTGCATTAAAACACTCGTCCCGAGGCGAGAGGTGAGTGGTCAAAGCTCTGAAAGAGTGATAAGTATTAGCCTGTGCTGTAGGAGCTATGGCCACCCTCTGCCCACAAGCCATTAAGCACGTAGGGTAGATAAGCTCGGCTCGAAGAGCACCCTCTTCTCCATGAGGGATCACAAAAGTAGCCAGTCAGTAAGTGAGATAAGCTGCGAGGTGGGTGATGTTAGGAAGCTCATGCGGGTTCCACCTCTCTCTCGATCCATATAAATGGTGTGCATATCATCGGAACTTTATCTCCACCTGAGTGTACTGGTCCAGGGGAACACCTTCTCTAACAAATTCTTCATAAAAATAGAATAGTCCGTCATGGAAGTGTCGAGCCCAAGCTTTCAAATTTGTTCCATCTGTATGTGATGGCTTCTTCGTGCCTGCTCGGGCTAAGTCTCGTCGGGTCTTCATCATAAATCTGTAGCAATGTGTCATCAAGTATCGGCCTTCACCATTGGAGTGACTCCAATGTAGGTCGTCGACTGCCACCTCTTCATAGGCACGACCAATAATAGGCAAGCCAGAAATGCGGTGAAAGGCCCATAGATCCAAGATTGTCTCACCCTCAGCAATAGTAAACGTGTTCTAGCGATGGTTGAATCTTTCCTCCAAGGCCTATAACAGCCCGATATGACAAGGATAACTGTATAAAGCAATAGTCATAGCATGTCAAATTTCGACTTCTTCCAACTGTGCTCTATAAAAGTGAAGAATGCCTATCAACCACTTGATAGCCCCTTGATGGGAAGTATGTGAAGAAATCACAAACCATTTGTCATACCAACTGGGCGCACAATGTCACAAGGTGTGGTCACAAGCATTGTTGATCATAGCCATCTTCAGTAAAATCTCGGCCAGATGGGGTTAAAATCATGTGGTTGGCGAGCGCCTGGAGCCGATCAGGCAGCAACTTTCGCGCGTAATTGGCGGTCGTGGCGTCATCCAAGTTGATCGTGAACGTGCTGAGCATGTGTGGTTCGCCCTTCGCGGCGGTTGGCACTACAATGTGGCCCGGACGGGCCTCGTCTCTACTGTCCCCGTTAAGAATGAGCACTCCCACCCTGGGGATGCCCTCGGTTACGGGGCCGCAATCCTCTTCCCGAGCGGCGCCTTCAATAAGAGTGGCCTTGCTAAAGCTCAAGGAACCGGGCAAAGTGGGGGCTACTTCGGAGGCGGGGCTCCAAATCGTGGCCTTTTCGGGGCAAACAGCCCCGTCAACATGCCGAAACACGGCGATCAGCTGAAGCGAGGCAGATAATATGGCAACCCGCACAGTTTCCCTAGCAAAAGGTGATGGACAGATTGTCACAGCGTCCTGGGAAGGGCTTCTCCAGTCCTCTTCCGACGTCGGCGCCGGTGTCCACGTTGGCCAGCGCGCGGGTCAGGTCGCCCATGCGCATCAGGGAGCCCTTGCCGA